>CM034355.1:59003399-59088326 GCA_019925275.1 Mytilus edulis
AGGTCTAGTGTTTTACAAGCGATATGAACCCTAGATAACGTTCCTATAACAGAGGTCTAGTGTTTTACAAGCGATATGAACCCTAAATAACGTTCCTATAACAGAGGTCTAGTGTTTTACAAGCGATATGAAACCTAAATAACATTCCTATAACAGAGGTCTAGTGTTTTACAAGAGATATGAACCCTAGATAACATTCCTATAACAGAGGTGTAGTGTATTACAAGCGATATGAACCCTAGATAACATTCATATAAGATAGGTCTAGTGTTTTAGAAGCGATATGAACCCTAGATAACATTCCTATAACATAGGTCCTGTGTTTTACAAGAGATATGAACCCTAGATAACATTCCTATAACAGAGGTCTAGTGTTTTACAAGCGATATGAACCCTAGATAACATTCCTACATCACAGGTCATGTGTTGCACACGCGATATGAACCCTAGATAACATTCCTATAACAGAGGTCTAGTGTTTTACAAGCGATATCAACCCTGGCCTAGATAACATTCCTATAACACAGGTCTTGTGTTTTACAAGCGATATGAAACCTAGATAACATTCCTATATCACAGGTCTTGTGTTTTACAAGCGATATGAACCCTAAATAACATTCCTTTAACAGAGGTATAGTGTTTTACAAGAGATATGAACCCTAGATAACATTCCTATAACAGTGGTCTAGTGTTTTACAAGCGATATGAACCCTAGATAACATTCCTATAACATAGGTCCTGTGTTTTACAAGAGATATGAACCCTAGATAACATTCCTATAACAGAGGTCTAGTGTTTTACAAGCGATATGAACCCTAGATAACGTTCCTATAACAGAGGTCTAGTGTTTTACAAGCGATATGAACCCTAAATAACGTTCCTATAACAGAGGTCTAGTGTTTTACAAGCGACATGAACCCTAAATAACATTCCTATACCAGAGGTCTAGTGTTTTACAAGAGATATGAACCCTAGATAACATTCCTATAACAGAGGTCTAGTGTATTACAAGCGATATGAACCCTAGATAACATTCCTATATCACAGGTCTTGTGTTTCACAAGCGATATGAACCCTAGATAACGTTCATATAACATTGGTCCCGTGATTTACGAAGCCCATTCAAAACGTACAAAAAAGATTGACGATTTCTCAAATTTTAAAAAAAAAAGTCCTCATTTAGTAAGATTCAATCATGATTGGCCCCAATTGATGTTACTTGGACAAGAATACGTGTACCCACTTGATTTTACTTAGTCAAGTATATTTCCCAGTTTGATTTTTGTTAGAAAGAGATATGAACCCTAGATAACATTCCTATAACACAGGTCCTGTGTTTTACAAGAGATATGAACCCTAGATAACATTCCTATAACACAGGTCCTGTGTCTTACAAGCGATATGAACCCTAGATAACATTCCTATAACACAGGTCTTGTGTTTTACAAGCGATATGAACCCTAGATAACATTCCTATAACACAGGTATTGTGTTTTACAAGGGATATCAACTCTAGATACCATTCCTATAACACAGGTCCTGAGTTTTACAAGCGATATCAACCCCAGATAACATTCCTATAACACAGGTACTGTGTGTTACAAGCGATATGAACCTTAGATAACATTCCTATAACACAGGTCTTGTGTTTTACAAGAGATATGAACCCTAGATAACATTCCTATAACACAGGTCCTGTGTTTTACAAGCGATATGAACCCTAGATAACATTCCTATAACACAGGTCTTGTGTTTTACAAGCGATATGAACCCTAGATAACATTCCTATAACACAGGTATTGTGTTTTACAAGGGATACCAACCCTAGATACCATTCCTATAACACAGGTCCTGAGTTTTACAAGCAATATCAACCCCAGATAACATTCCTATGACACAGGTCCTGTGTTTTACAAGCGATATGAACCTTAGATAACATTCCTATAACACAGGTCCTGTGTTTTACAAGAGATATGAACACTAGATAACATTCCTATAACACAGGTCCTGTGTTTTGCAAGGGATATCAACCCTAGATAACATTTCTATAACAAAGGTCCTGTGTTTTACAAGCGATGTGAACTCTAGATAATATTCCTATAAGATAGGTCTAGTGTTTTACAAGCGATATGAACACTAGATAACATTCCTATAACATAGGTTCTGTGTTGTACAAGAGAAATGAACACTAGATAGCATTCCAATAACAGAGGTCTAGTGTTTTACAAGCGATATGAACCCTAGATACCATTCCTATATCACAGGTCTTGTGTTTCACAAGCCATATGAACCCTAGATAACGTTCATATAACATTGGTCCCGTGATTTACGAAGCCCATTCAAAACGTACAAAAAATATTGACGATTTCTCAAATGTTCAAAAAAAAGTCCTCATTTAGTAAGATTCAATCATGTGTGTCCCCAATTGATGTTACTTGGACAAGCATACGTGTACCCACTTGATTTTACTTAGTCAAGATAATTCCCAGTTTGATTTTTGTTAGAAAGAGATATGAACCCTAGATAACATTCCTATAACTAAGGTCTTGTGTTTTAGAAGCGATATGAACCCTAAATAACATTCCTATAACACAGGTCTTGTGCTTCACAAGCGATATGAACCCTAGATAACATTCCTATAATACAGGTCCTGTGTTTTACAAGAGATATGAACCCTAGATAACATTCCTTTAACACAGGTCTTTTGTTTCACAAGCGATATGAACCCAAGATAACATTCTTATAACACAAGTTCTGTGTTTTACAAGAAATATGAACACTAGATAAAATTCCTATAACACAGGGTCTGTGTTTTACAAGAGATATGAAGCCTAGATAACATTCCTATAACACAGGTCCTGTGTTTTACCAGGATATCAACCCTAGATAACATTCCTATAACACATGTCGTGTGCTTTACAAGCGACATGAACCCTAGATAACTTTCCTATAATACAGGTCCTGTGTTTTACAAGGGATATCAACCCTAGATAACATTACTATAACACAAGTCCTGTGTTTTACAAGAGATATCAACCCTAGATAACATTCCTGTAACACAGGTCTTGTGTTTTACAAGAGATATGAACCCTAGATAACATTCCTATAACACAGGTCTTGTGTTTTAAAAGGGATACCAACCCTAGATAACATTCCTATAACACAAGTCCTGTGTTTTACAAGAGATATCAACCCTAGATAACATTCCTGTAACACAGGTCTTGTGTTTTACAAGCGATATGAACCCTATAAAAAATTCCTATAACACAGGTCCTGTGTTTTACAAGAGATATGAACCCTAGATAACTTTCCTATAATACAGGTCCTGTGTTTTACAAGAGATATGAACCCTAGATAACGTTCCTATAACACAGTTCCTGTGTTTTACTAGGGATATGAACCCTAGATAACATTCCTATAACACAGGTCCTGTGTTTACAAGGGATATAAACCTAAATAACGTTCATATAACACAGGTCCTGTGTTTACAAAGGATATGAACCCTAGATAACATTCCTATAACACATGTCCTGTGTATTACAAAGGATATGAACCCTAGATAACATTTATGTAACACAGGTCCTGTGTTTTACAAGAGATATGAACCATAGATAACATTCCTATAACACAGGTCTTGTGTTCTACAAAGCATATGAACCCTAATAACATTCTTAAACACAGGTCCTTGGTTTTACAAGGAATATCAACCCTTGTCAACGTTCCTATAACCAGGTACTGTGTTTTACAAGGGATAAGAACCCTAAATAACGTTCATATAACACAGGTCCTGTGTTTTACAAGAGATATGCACCCTAGATAATATATCATAAATGTCCTTTGTTTTACAGTGATATGAACCTAGATAACATTCCTATAACACATGTCTGTGTTTAAATTTAAAGTGATATGTACCCTAGATAACGTCCTATAACACAGTTCCGTGTTTTACTAGGGATATGAACCCTAGATAACATTCCTATAACACAGGTCCTGTGTTTACAAGGGATATGAACCCTAAATAACGTTCATATAACACAGGTTCGTGTTTTACAAAGGATATGAACCCAAGATAATATCCTATAACACAGGTCCTGTGTTTTACAAGGGTATGAACCCTAGATATTGTTCATATAACACAAGGTCCTGTGTTTACAAGGGATATGAACCTAGATAACATTCAATACAAGGTCGTGTTTTTACATGCTGGATCATGAACCCTAGATAACGCTCTTATAGCACATGTCCTATTGATTAACAAGGGATATGAACCCTAGATAACATTCCTATAACACAGATCTTGTGTTTTTACAAAGGATATGAACCCTAGATAACATTCTATAACACAGGTCCTTAGTTTTTACAAGGAATATAACCCAAATAAGTTTCATATAACACAGGTCCTGTGTTTTACAAGGGTTATGAACCTAGATAATGTTCATATAACACATGTCCTGTGTTTTACAAGGGAAATGAACCATAGATAACATTCCTATAACACAGGTCTTGTGTTTTACAAGCGATATGAACTCTTGTTAACGTTGCTATAAGATAGGTCCTGCGTTTTAAAAGGGATATGACCCTAGATAACGTTCCTATAACACAGTTCCTGTGTTTTACTAGGGATATGAACCCTAGATAACATTCCTATAACACAGGTCCTGTGTTTTACAAGGGATATCAATCCTAAATAACGTTCATATAACACAGGTCCTGTGTTTTACAAAGGATATGAACCCTAGATAACATTCCTATAACACATGTCCTGTGTATTACAAAGGATATGAACCCTACATAACATTTATGTAACACAGGTCCTGTGTTTTACAAGAGATATGAACCATAGATAACATTCCTATAACACAGGTCTTGTGTTCTACAAAGCATATGAACCCTAAATAACATTCCTATAACACAGGTCCTTGGTTTTACAAGGAATATCAACCCTTGTCAACGTTCCTATAACACAGGTACTGTGTTTTACAAGGGATAAGAACCCTAAATAACGTTCATATAACACAGGTCCTGTGTTTTACAAGAGATATGCACCCTAGATAATATATCTATAACATAGGTCCTTTGTTTTACAGTCGATATGAACCCTAGATAACATTCCTATAACACATGTCCTGTGTTTTAAATTTAAAGTGATATGTACCCTAGATAACGTTCCTATAACACAATTCCTGTGTTTTACTAGGGATATGAACCCTAGATAACATTCCTATAACACAGGTCCTGTGTTTTACAAGGGATATGAACCCTAAATAACGTTCATATAACACAGGTTCGTGCTTTACAAAGGATATGAACCCAAGATAATATTCCTATAACACAGGTCCTGTGTTTTACAAGGGCTATGAACCCTAGATATTGTTCATATAACACAGGTCCTGTGTTCTACAAGGGATATGAACCTTAGATAACATTCCTATAACACAGGTCTTGTGTTTTACATGCATGGAACATGAACCCTAGATAACGCTCCTATAGCACATGTCCTATGATTTACAAGGGATATGAACCCTAGATAACATTCCTATAACACAGATCTTGTGTTTTACAAAGGATATGAACCCTAGATAACATTCATATAACACAGGTCCTTAGTTTTACAAGGAATATCAACCCTAAATAACGTTCATATAACACAGGTCCTGTGTTTTACAAGGGTTATGAACCCTAGATAATGTTCATATAACACAGGTCCTGTGTTTTACAAGGGAAATGAACCATAGATAACATTCCTATAACACAGGTCTTGTGTTTTACAAGCGATATGAACTCTTGCTAACGTTGCTATAAGATAGGTCCTGCGTTTTAAAAGGGATATGCACCCTAGATAACGTTCCTATAACACAGTTCCTGTGTTTTACTAGGGATATGAACCCTAGATAACATTCCTATAACACAGGTCCTGTGTTTTACAAGGGATATCAACCCTAAATAACGTTCATATAACACAGGTCCTGTGTTTTACAAAGGATATGAACCCTAGATAACATTCCTAATAACACATGTCCTGTGTATTACAAAGGATATGAACCCTAGATAACATTTATGTAACACAGGTCCTGTGTTTTACAAAGGATATGCACCCTAGATACTATTCCTACAACAAAGGTCCTGTGTTTTACAAGGGATATAAACCATAGATAACGTTCAAATAACACAGGTCCTGTGTTTTACAAGAGATATGCACCCTAGATAACATTCCTATAACACAGGTCCTATGTTGTACAAGAGATATGAACCCTAGATAACTTTCATATAACACAGGTCCTGTGTTTTACAGTCGATATGAACCATAGATAATATTCCTATAACACAGGTCCTGTGTTTTAAAAGGGATATGCACTCTAGATAACGTTCCTATAACACAGTTTCTGTGTTTTACTAGGGATATGAACCCTAGATAACATTCCTATAACACAGGCCCTGTGTTTTACACGGGATATGAACCCTAAATAACGTTCATATAACACAAGTCTTGTGTATTAAAAAGGGTATGAACCCTAGATAACATTCCTATAACACAGGTCTTGTGTTTTACAAAGGATATGAACACTAGATAACATTCCTATAACACAGGTCCTGTGTTTTACAAAGGATATGAACCCAAGAAAATATTCCTATAACACAAGTCCTGTGTTTTACAAGGGATATGAATCTTAGATTACATTCCTATAAGACAGGTCCTGTGTTTTACAAAGGATATGAACCCAAGATAATATTCCTATAACACAGGTCCTGTTTCACAAGAGATATGCACCCTAGATAATATACCTATAGCACAGGTCCTGTGTTTTACTGGGGATATGAACCCTATATAACATTCCTTTAACACAGGTCTTGTGTTTTACAAGCGATATGAACCCTTGTTAACGTCCCTATAACATAGGTCCTGTGTTTTACAAGGGATATGAACCCTAGATAACATTCCTAAAACACAGGTCTTGTATTTACAAAGGATATGAACCCTAGATAACATTCCTATAACACAGGTCCTTGGTTTTACAAGGAATATCAACCCTTGTTAACGTTCCTATAACACAAGTCCTGTGTTTTACAAGGGATATGAACCCTAGATAACATTCCTATAGCACAGGTCCTGTGTTTTACAAGGGATATGAACCCTTGTTAACGTTCCTATAACATAGGTCCTGTGTTTTACAAGAGATATGAACCTAGATAACATTCCTATAACACAAGTCTTGTGTTTTATAAGAGATATAACTCCTGGATAACATTCCTATAACACAGGTTCTGTGTTTTACAAGAGATATGAACCCTAGATAACATTCCTATAACACAGATCTTTTGGGGAAAAAGGGGAGGGTGTCCAACATATATCCCTATTCAAAAGCATTTAACGGCAAGAAAAAGGGGTGATCCAACCCAAGAAACAGCCCGTGATCTCCCACTGCGACGACGTTCATTTCAACACGAAGTTTATATGCAGATCTATTCAATTGATTCTTAGGGATAAAAAATGCAAAAGTTTAGCAGGCGAAAAGAAATTGTTAAAAAAACAATCTCAATATATTCAAGTCGGCAAGGCAACAGTTGTGGATACGAAGTTAATCGTGCATAAAAAAAACGACACCAACATTACTATTTCAAATAAAACAGTTTGTAGAATATCCTTTGAACAATATCTTTGCTGGTTTTGTATACTAACCATTGCAATTAAAGGGGCACTAGCTTCGAGATATATAAAAAAATCTAAAGTTTAATATTTTTTTTTGTTCAATCAATAATGAAAGTGAAATAGTGAAATAACAATTTGCTTTTTGCAGCCAAAAAGGTTCAATTTTGTCAAAATACGCTAAGAAACATTGATAATTAGGCTTTCCTTGCAAGTGAATGAGTCAATCTCTTTAAATTCGTATTCATGTGAACTTCAATTTAACCCCTAGCTAGAGATTGACAACGCATGCATTGTACGTGTACTGGTAATTTAAAAAAAAGAATGTTAACAATGAAAGTGAAACTACGGTAAATCATTTGATTACCAATCCGATGCACATAAAATCATTCTTATACGGTTAAAAGCAATGAGAAACATCTATTTTTAATCTATATCAAATAGACCTATACAAATCCAATTGCACGTGTCTGAAACACTCTTACTGAGATTTTTGATAACCGTAGATAACTTTCATATAACACTGATACTTATTTGTTCTAAGAAAATGACCCCTAGAATACAGGTATGTATACAGAATGTCATCTTCATCAGATAGTTCATTTGAATAGAGACCGCTACCAATGGTTTAATTACATAAGATAATCCTATTTTGATGCATTCAATTGACACACTAATGTCCCCACTTCGATATTTTTGATAAGACAAAAAGTCCTCATTTAGAAATCTCATATCATACTGTGTGTCCCCAATTAATTCACGAAAGAAATGCCATGAATTGTCCCCATTTGGAAAGCTGATATCATACATGTGTGTTTAATTTGTGTGTCCCCATTTAGTTCACTTAATTTATGTCATTTAAATGGCATTTCTCAGCTACCAACTGTTACATGCGATTATAATAAGTTCTTTTATAAGCAGATCTGATATCAAATTAAACACAAGACCTACACATAAAAAGTCCCCATTTGATCGTGTTGTAGCAGGTGTCCCCATTTGACACCTTAGACATGTATGTGTGTGTGTGTGTGTGTGTAGTTTTATAACTAAATCTGCTTCAACTCAGAAAAATCGTATTTAATGTTATTACTAAAGTTAGACTCGTTTTCATAACAGTATGGACAGCATGCACATGTATGAACTTTAATCTTTTATTCTATTTAAATCCCATTGGCAGGCCTCTGTCAGACTGAGTGAGCGTGACATAATCGTAATCGATAGCCGATGACAAACAAGTTAAAGGTAAATGAAGCGGTATTATTACCAACATAAATATTGCATATGTCCAAAATGTTATGGGAAAACTTCTGTCATGCTATGTTATTGCAAGAGCATCCATTGCATATCCGGTCTGGGGAAAAAACCCGGCTTCTCAGACTTAAAACTGACCATTCCAATGTTGCATCCGCTAAAACAACAGAATCGGCTGACATAATTTTATGAAATTTCAATATAATCCTATTCACCTTTTAATTTAATCTTTATAAGCTTTGATTCTTATTTTTGAATCAAAATAATTTTATGATTTGATGGTAAGTATATAGATGATTCGCTTCATTTGCTACATGTCAATTGCGCATTTATAGCGAGAATTTTATCATTTTAATATTATTTGGCAGGCGAACAAAACTAGAATTAGGAAAATAACTGGAAATTGGTTATATCCTGTAATTTAATCGAACTGAAATATTATACATACACGTACAAACGTTTACGCAGCTGTTGAACAACACATTATATTTGACGTGTCTTCGTCAACAATTATTTCATACCAAAACAGGATTTTCCATAAACAGAGGTGAGTAAAATGTTTGTAATAACATATTCGGGGTTCGGTTGAAGTTTGTCGATATTATAATAACGTACCATTCTATTCTCTTCAAATCTTAATTGTTAAGTAGTGGTCTTTGTCCAAATTTCTAATATATAAAATGGTTGACATTATAACAGTTATCATCATGCCTCCCGACACGGAATGTTTAGTTAATATAAAATGAAAATGATTAATATAATATCTATTAACGCAAGGAACAGCTTGCCGCCGTTTGCATATGATATTTTACAAATGACGCATGTCCATAGTTTAACACAAAGGAAATGTCTACTGGCTATCGTCGGTCAACTTGGGTAACTCTATATAAACATAATGTACAAAAGCAGTGTAAGCTGTTCGCTTTTAGTCAATTAAATAAAAGTAAGTGTTTTATATAATTCTATTTTTATTTTTTTATTGTTCTTACAACACACATTGTAATGTCGTTAGTAGAATGAAATTATCAGATTTTTTTCACATGTGAAATTATGGGGTTTTTTTCACTGGAAAATCACGCTAATTCATTGCAACCAATATGATAATGTACGTTATTGCTATGCTTGTATTTGTACTATTGTTTTCTCTTATACCATTATCTAAATAAGCGTTTTCCCTATGGTGTTTGATACTATTAGTTACACAGTGCGCTAGTTGGGGCTAATAGATAAATGCATTGGTCCCATGTGCAGGTTACCTAATACGATATAAACCGGGCCAGTAAATTCCATATGGAATGTACTGATCCCGTTTATGATCAACGAAATGCACATTTTCAAAAGGCTTAGATTGTAAGCAGACTTTGACAAAACCACAAAGTCAAATATCCACGATAATACAATGTTCTTTTAATCCACGAACATTTGTATCCACATTGATCGGCATTACATTGTGAGGGTTAATATTAAAACAAAACTAACAAGTTTCACCACGCTGTATATACACATATAGATCAAAGTAGGAACATTATTGTATTCAGTGTTTAAATTGTTTATAGCTATACCTTAAAAAAGGGGCGAAATAAACCTAAGGGACATTCAAACTTATAAGTCGAAAATAAACTGAAACGTCATGGCTAAAAAAGTAAAACAAACAGACAAACAAACGACAGTACACAAAACACAACATAGAAAATTAAGACTGAGCAACAAGAATCCCACCAAGAACTGAGAATGATCTCAGGTGCTTAAACAGGGACTGGTGTTTTTTTAAAGTTCTAATGGAATATTGCCATTATAGATTCCTGACCTGAAATAAGAAGATATTTTATAAATTTTTTCAGACACTGACGATGTGGTTTATTACTCTTTTGTTGATGTTGTTTCTAACGGAGAACGGATGTTTTGGATGTTCATGTGCTCCCAAAGGGCCTCTACAAGTGGCCTTTTGTAGAAGCAGTTTTGGTAAAGTATTTCATTTGATTCACGGTATCAACAGTAACACTGTATAGAAAGTGTGAACTGATAAAACGGTTGATTGTGATTTTAGCATACTAGAAATGACTGGGTATCCGTAATATAATATAAAAGATTTGCAATACAAATAAATGATGACGCATATTGTGAAAGAACGATTTTGAATAACATCCAATTATGTCTTTCCGTCTTTCAGTTAGTTTTTCAGAGAACAACTGCAACATTATTAAATAGAGAAAATCTGTAATACGGTTCTCAATGCTCTTCAACTTCGTACTTTATTTGGCCTTTTAAACATTTTTTGTTCGAGCGTCACTGATGAGTCTTTAGTAGACGAAACGCGCGTCTGGCGTAATATAAAATTTCAATCCTGGTAGCTATGAAAAGTTTATTTGCAACCACTTGGTCGATGCCACTGCTGGTGGAGATTTATTTCCCCGAGGGTATCACCAGCCCAGACTTGAGTTATCATTTATATGTTCATAATTATAAATGAACTGTTAACAAAAATAAGAATTCTTGAAAAACTAATTTAAGGCTTTTCCACCTAAGGATTAGATTACCTTAGCTGTATTTGGCAAAACTTTTTAGGAATTTTTGGTCGTCAAATGCTCTTCAACATCGTACTTTATTTGGCCTTTTAAACATTTTTTGATTCGAGCGTCACTGATGAGTCTTTTGTAGACGAAACGCGCGTCTGGCGTAATATAAATTTTAATCCTGGTATCTATGATGAGTTTATCTACCATGTTATTATGGTAAATTCGAAAATGACAACTATTATGGATAAAGTATTTATCTTTAGAATTAAAAATAATTCCCATGAATTTATGACAAAATAAAGGTACATGACATATCTGTTGTATACATATAAGTGTATGTCTTCAAGTCTTAGTTGACCTCTGAGCCGTGACCTTCATATTTAGATAATTTGATTTGACTCTCGATAGATAAATTAAGGTAGGGTTTATCATAGTTGCACAAAGAATATGGAGAGTACGTTTTGGCGTGTCACTCCTCAACTGTATGCTCAACTCAGTCGTTTTTCTATTTACATTTTCCTTACCTTAAATAAATAGAAACGAGATAGCAAAAATATCATGATAAGCATATAATTTTATGCAGTCTTATATTTATCCAAATGGTACAAAGGTCCAGTACAAACTCACTGTCATTTGCAATATATATCCTTATTTCAATGTGACACCAAACAAAATTGATCGCTGACTTGAAACACACTTAATAAACTGTAATTAGCTAAGTTGTTGAAATGAGATAGGTAAGTTGTTTAAACGACTTAGCTAAATCGTTATAACGAGTAAGCTAAGTTGTTATAACGAGTTAAATTAGCTAAGTCGTTATAACAAGTTAGCTGAGTTGTTTAAACGTTAGCTAAGTCAATTTAACGAGTTAGCTTAGTTGTTTAAACAAGTAAGCTAAGTCGTTAAAACAAGTTAGCTAAGTTGTTATAACAAGATAAATGTGCTTAGTCGTTATAACAATTTAGCTAAATTGTTAAAACAAGTAAGCTTAGTCATTAAAACAAGTTAGCTAAGTCGTGAAAACAAGATTAACATGCTAAGTCGTTATAACAAGTTAGCTAAGTTGTTTAAACAAGTAAGCTAAGTCGTTAAAACAAGTTAGCTAAGTTGTTATAACAAGATAAATATGTCGTTATAAAAACTTAGCTAAGTCGTTTAAACAAGTTAGCTAAGTTGTTATAACAAGATAAATATGCTAAGTCGTTATAACCACTAAGATAAGTCGTTATAACAACTTAGCTAAGTCGTTATAACAACTTAGCTAAGTCGTTTAAACAACGACTTAAAAATATATAACTCTACCCTGACACTAACCGGCTTCCGTACAAACCGTTATTTTTATTTATAATTTAATTATATTTGGGTGCCTTATTTTCTCATTAAATATTATATTTTGCTCTATATAAAATCAAGTTCATATTTAATATTTTCAAAATATTACATTTAAAATCAACAGGTACTTGTATGTAGTTAATTTATGTAAAATAAATGAGACAATGATGATAACAAAAGAAAATATTTTTTATCGGATGTTCTTTTCGTTTGATTTTTGCCAAGCTAATCTTTTTGTTGCTTATTTTTTCCTTCTTAATTTAGTTATAAAGGGGAAAGCTGTGAAGGAGGAACTCAATCCCCCTATTGATGAAGGCGATTTGTACAGCAGCGACTTCAGGTATTGGGATGTCAAGAGAATATATGACGTTAACGTTATAGAAGTGTTTAAGGTGAGTTCACAAACAGGTCATTTCAGAAAGGGCCTTCATGATGATACATAATTCGAACAATTCGGCACCCTCTATCGGCCTATTGCTGTCATTCGGGTGTTAATGTAGCAATCGGAGATTAGATGACAATCGACAGAAAACTACGACTGATATCATTCGGTTTATGGTTACACAGTTATAGATGCATGTATATAATTAATTGTTTGTTTGTCGTGTGATAGTTAGATTATGAATTCATTATTTACATTCGAAATGAATTAAGAATTGTACCATGTGCTTTAAGCAAAGAAACACAAATGCAATTGTACTACAAACTTATTTCTTAATCTTCCAAAATTTAGCATTTCCGATTTATTTTTGAAGAAATGAATAATGAAACACCTGTGCTTAAACAAAATGAAAAAATATATAGATTTGTTGTAAACTATTTTTACATCATTTTTTTTGCGAAGGCACCTGAAAACGTTCCAGTAAAACCAGGAGATGTTATCCAAGCTGTTACTCGTGCTAGTGGGTCATTGTGTGGTGGATATTTAGAATTAGATACAGAACAATTAATTATAGGTTGTATATTTATATGTGCTGGTTTTGATATCAATTATATAATTTGCACAGTTATAATGGTTATACATCTTGTACTAACTACTATCCAGAAGCAATTTGCGTATATAAAATGTAAATTCGAATGAAAAAGGACAGTTTGACTCTGCATGTTATTTACAATTATTTAATTTTAATTTTATCTAGTTTGTAGATTATATATTAAACGTTTATATTTTTGTATTAACATCAACCTGTAAGAAAATTAAATCGCTTCAAATCCATTCATGTCTTTAGTGGACACAACTTAGCAAACAATAATTTATTATTAAAGACCCTAGGGTGTCAACTCCCTCGGGCAAAGTCTACATTAGATGAATTTAACAATTCTTTATTTCCCTTTTGGTCGTGTACAATGTAGCTCTTTGCCTGTTTATGTCTTGTACAATGTAGCTCTGTGTCTGTTTATGTCGTGTACAATGTAGCTCTTTGCCTGTATAGGTCTTGTACAATGTAGCTCTTTGCCTGTTTATGTCGTGTACAATGTACAAAATGTAGCTCTTTGCCTGTCTATGTCTTGTAAATCATTTGATTTTAAATTTTTGAGTTTAAGCCTTCCTGATTAAGATATCGAGAGAAGTGCATTAGACACACAAAATAAATGGTGTACTTTTCTGTATCTGACACATTAGGTGCTAAACTATACTCAACCTCGCCATTGATTTGGCTTTCTTACTGGTTTGGTTCGAGCAATACAGAGGCGTCTTATGTAAACAAAACACTTGTCTTGAATATTACTATAGGTCTGAAAATTTGGTCAGGAGTTACAACGACTAGGTGAATGTTACAGCTTGCGGAATATTTGCCCATCAAGGTGTCACAACCCCAGTAGTTATCATTTCTGTCCGGACATTCCAAATCATTCATGCTGTTAATTTCAATACATTTACTTTTCCTCAAATAAGATATTATTTTCATTTGAAAACACTACCCTTGAGCACAGATGGTTCCGGGCATTCGGGCATTACTTCTTTAGAACTTTTGGTTTGTCAACATTGCTCTCAAACTGTTCAATTTACAATTATATTATATCTAAATTATTTTGAATCTGGTGTAACTTATTAGCAATTTGTAAACTAAATTTTATAAGTGGGCTGATGTCGTATTAAAGTATCAGACATGTCTTTTTGACTAGTTTAGTGTAATCTGGCGTTCTTTATATAAATTTGCATTTTTTTAAATCGTTAAAATATTTACACCGGGCGAAACCACAACCACAACTTCAATTATTTTATACGCTATCCAGTTTAATATTAAATATTATGCAGATACATTTTTTCCAAACCTATTTTTTCAGAACAACTTTTATGGTTCAAATATGTTTTTTAAAACTGTTTTTCTAGGTACAATTGTTTTTTATGTTTCAGGCGGAGTTAATGGGGATGGTCAGTTAACGTTTGGTTTATGTAGCCACAAGGAACGAAATGGGCTTACACCCTTACAGTTAGAAGGATTGAGAGGAGAATATTCTTGCTAATAAATTAGTGTTTAGTAAGTCGTAAGAAATACACAAATTCGACAAATATTGTTGTAAGATATAACAATTGACAATTTAAAAAAATAGTTACTTCTAAGAGGTTTTCGAATTGAAAAAAAGTATATATGTGTATTTATAATATTGATTTCAAATTCAAAATGAACAATGTTAACTATATGAAAACATACAAATTATGAATTGACAGAGTCTAAACTTCATTAAATCCAAAATCTTCCTTAAACAAATAAACTTGATATAACTGACATTATAACTGACTGTAAAACTGATCTCTGATACTTATAACAGTCCAATTAAATTCAAAATATTTCCGTTCTTGACAAACGTGTAGAACTTATTTAGTTGACCGTAATTTATATTCCAAGTAGCAAAGCAGGACGCAGATATGCAGTTATTTTTTTCAGTGAGAATATTCTCTGTTTCAAAAAAAAAGTTAAAATATGTTATCACTTATATAATTACATTATCGGGCGATTTATGGGATTTTTTTTATCTTCCAGTATTCTCAATGTTTATATATGTGTATAGTATGTGTTGCACTATAAGATAAGATATATTCTTTGAATTAACTAATCTAAAATATAATATTGCTCATGATATTTACAGAAAAACATCCCAATTACAAAGAACTGACCTGTCATCTATGTACATTTTTTGGATACAATACTGGTTGTCAACTGACATGCAAACGCAGTAAAGAATCAGGAAATCAGATATGTGAATGAGAGACGAAAAGTTCAATTTGTCTACATACCCGAAGTTATATATAACTGTTAATTTATATTTTAAATATAAATAAATTTTGTTAGAACTAAATCAGAAATAAATTTTATGTCTTACAACTCAATTGATTTTTTGAGTTGTTTTCATTTTTGTTTGCGATTTGAATTTTAGTTCTTTAATCACTCAAGTGGTGTATATTTTCATTTCAATATAAGAACAAGGAGATGCATGTTGATTGCCAATGAGACAATAATTCACCAAATATCAAATAACGTGTAATGTAAGCAAGTATAGGCAATATTGCATTCAAACCCTATACCGTATAGTCGACTATAAAAGGCCCCGACATAACATTTATGATACAATTCAATTGACAAAACTTAAGGCCAAATTATAACACCAGACTCCCATGGCTTGAAATAGATGCATAAAGAATGTATTGGCGGGGTCAAACATATTAGAAGGCGCCCTCCAGACTCTGACAGTGGTTTAACGTCACAGTACAAAATAAGAACAAACAATACAAAAACCCAGATGTAAATGGCTTAACTCGTCAGATCGATTATGAAGCAGAAAAACGGCTATCAAAACACAAAAATACGGTGAATACAAATGGATAGGGATGATATTTGTAAATTTTACAATACATAATTGTTTTCAGACACAGGCAATCAGACGATGTAGTTTGTTTCTCTTGTTGATATTATCTCTAACGGAGATCGAATGGTTTGCTTACGTATGTTCTTTCAAAAGAAATCTGCATGAGGTCTTTTGTAGAAGTAAATTTGGTAAAATATTTCATTTTATTTACGATATTAACATTAGCACTACTAGAATATGCCCACGAATCGCGGTACAATTGGGGAAAAGTAAAATCACAAAAATACTGAGCAACGAAAAAAATTCAAAACGGAAAGTCCATTATCAAATGGCAAAATCAAATGATAAAACACATCAAACAAATGGACAACAACTGTCATGTTCCTGACTTGGGAACAGGCATTTTGCAAATGTAGAAAATGGTGGATTGAACCTGGTTTTATAGCGTTAAACCTTTCACTTGTATGACAGATGCATCAAATTCCGTTATAACTACAACGATGCGTGAACAAAACAGACATAACCGGTAAAATAGTAAAAATATGGTTACAGCAGTCATCACTGTGTTATAATCTCAAAACAAACAAACATTTACAAAAATGCACAAAAAGCATCTATCGAATTAAAAAACACATTCATCGTTTCGCGTGTGCGGCGTCAGAAAATGTGAACGTCACATAGGAAGAAATTTTGTCGTTCAATGTATATTCAAATCAATTGTAATTTCACATGGGGAATGGTGGTATGCAAAAGTATTGAAACAGAGAGTTTTTATATTTCGTTGGCAGCGCGTCGACTGAGTATCCGCAAAAGCGTATAAGACACGGATTCATAACGATCTCCGAATTGAGATATTTTCTAAAACAAATGTGTTTTCTGAGGGAAAAAAAGATTGTTTCAAAAACAAATTAAGGAAGTATAAAACACTACAGTCATTCAAAATATCACAAATATTTCCAACTTTGTATGGTTCCAGAGGAGTTGCGTCTCAATGAAACCGGTCTCTTCTTCTATAAACACTATATAGAAAGTGTGAACTGATCAAATAGTTGATTTTAATTTAAGCATAGAATGAAACAAAATAAACAGACTATACTAATAAATCTCGTGCAATGCGATATGTATCCACCATCGACAGTTAAATCTTAAACATTTTAAACGCTCGACGAGCCTCGCATTTTAAAGGAGTAGGTCCAGTAAGACCCCATTTTGGCCCCAAAATATAGCAGTTTTACAAAGTTGTTTAAATGTAAACTTTTAGTTATTTATTGGAAAGTAGAATGGTTTTTGCTACATAAATATGGGCTGTTTTTGACAATACAATGCACATAAATCGGGTTCTAGCATCATTTAAGTCATGCTAAATTATTGAAATCTTCATCAGTTTAGGATTTGCGGTGGATCTTTGCAATTAGCTACCGAACAAATAATTACAGGTTACAACTCGTCTAAACATCAACACAAATATGTTAGATCTGTAGATTTGCTTTCGCAGTTTTTTTTGTTCTTCCCCCGCCCATGCTACTGAGATATCGTGACACCAAATCGCCTGCACTGTAACCGGCGCGCTAGACCACACGACCACCTTGGCTTCATAAAAATGAAGCTTTCGGTGGCCGGGTGTTACCTTTCCACGTCAGTTTTAATCTAGCGTCGTACTACAGAACATGATATATAAGGCATGAAGATGTTAATTTTATAGATCAGCAAAATTATCTATAGTGAAAGAGGGACGAAAGATACCAGAGGGACAGTCAAACTCATAAATCGAAAATAAACTGACAACGCCATGGTTAAAAATGAAAAGGACAAGCAGACGAACAATAGTAAACATGACACAACATAGAAAACTAAAGAATAAACAACACAAACCCCACCAAAAACTAGGGGTGATCTCAGGTGCTCCGGAAGGGTAAGCAAATCCTACTTCACATGTGGCACCCGTCGTGTTGTTTATGAGATAACAAATCCGGTAAATAGTCCAATTCGATAGGTCACATTCATGAAAGGAAAGGGGATTGTAGTTACAACGTAAGGAACATATCCGATATCATTTGTGAAACGGTTATTCCATAACGGTCATCCAACTCGTGATGGCGTCCGTAAAATTTACGAAGTGATGATTTCAACTTCACCATTTGGAACTCTTGATTTAATAGCTTCCTTGTGAGCAACAACCCTCTATCAAGAAAATTGTCGTAGAATGTTTTTATCGGCTTAACTATTTTTGATGGTACTCCATATGCTCTTAGTATGTCCAAGATATATTCTCTTACTACACTGTCAAAAGCTCTTTGGAAGTCAATGAAGTTTGATACTGTTTTGTTCTTCCACTCTATGGATTGCTCTATGATGTTTCGGAGGGTAAATAGATGGTCAATGCAGCCTCTGTTATTTCTAAAACCTACCTGTTCTTCACGCAGCTTACTGTTGATGGAATCAGTAATTCTATTCTTGATGACTCTGAGAAATACCTTACTAGGGATTGAAAGTAGTGATATTCCTCGCCAGTTTTTGCCGAGTTACAGGTATCCCTTCTTTTGCAGTTTTATTATAATGCCTTTGTCCCATTCAGTTGGTATTTCTTCATCTATCCAGATGTTGGTAAATAGATAATGCAGTATCTCGCTTCTTGACAGTATGTCTGATTTTAGTAGTTCTGCACTGATGTTATCTATGCCTGGTGCTTTACCATTTTTTAGTTGTTTTATTGCCTTTTGGATTTCATCTTTGCATACAGTGTTTGTGTCTATTTCCAGTGCATCTGCAAACGGTTGAATGTCAGGTATATCATCGTTTGTATCAGCCCTATTTAGGATACTTTTGAAGTGTTCTGCCCAACGATCTAACTTTTCCTTATCTGTAGTAAGAAGCTTCCCCTCTTTGTATAGTACTGGTGCGTCATTATTCCTATACTTTCCACAGAGCTGCCTAGCGATTTTGTATACTACACTGAGCTCTTCACGCTTTGACGCTTCTTCCGCTTAATTTCCAAGTACTTCAACATAGTTTCTCCCATCATTCTTTGCACCTTTTTTTACTTCTTTGTCTTTATCTTTATAGTCTGATTGCAATTTGGTTTTCAATCTGTTAGATTTAGCTGCATTTACTTTTATTTTTATGGCTTTCCTTTCTTTGATGTTTTTCCAGGTCTTGTCTGACAACCACTTTTTTCTTTTTCTGTTCTTTAAACCCAATACTTTCTCAGCTGTTTTAGTATAAATGTCTTTGATGTTATCCCAAATTTCATTTATGTTTTCTTTGTTGTCCTCAATTGCACGGAGTACTTGGTATCTGTTTTTACTTCAGTATTACATTTTTGTCTTATTTTGTTGTCCTTCAGTCTCTGCAGATCAAATGTTTTCCTGCTCAGCTCGGTCATCTTCAGAGCTTTCTTGAGCTTCAATTTTATTTTGCCAATAATCAGGTAGTGGCCACTTCCACAGTCTGTCCCTCTTTTTACAGATACATCGTTTAGTGAATGCTGCCATTTGACATTTATCATTAGATGGTCAATTTGATTTTTGTCTCTCCTGTTTGGCGATGTCCATGTACGTTTATGTATCTCTTTGTGCTGGAACAATATACCACCAATAACCAGATCATTAAGTCCACAAAATTCAATCAGTAGGTTTCCGTTTTCGTTACAAGTTCCACATCCGTTGTTACCCATTATTAATGTTATTCTCTCCACTCCGTTGTTGTCACTACCTACTTTTGCATTCAAGTCTCCATTGAGCAGTACAACATCATGGGCATGCACTCCTTCCATTACACTTCTTAGGTTTTCATAGAAGTCTGTTTTAGTTTCAATGTCTGCTTCGTTAGTTGGTGCATAGCATTGAATCAAAGTAAGTTTAACATATTTTGAATGGAATCTTGCTGTTCTCTTATCTATAGGTTTCCATTCTTTTCTTGCTTGCTTATTCATTATGATGGCTACACCTTCTCTATGGATATTATCTTTTCTCCCAGAGTAAACCATCTTCTGTCCATTTGTTGTTATAACTGACCCATAACCTGTCCACCTGAATTCACTTACAACCAGTATATCGATGTTACAGTTCAACATTTCTTTTTCAATTTGTGCGATTTCCTACTTCGTACGTACATGGTGTGGACATTCCATCCTCCCACTCCAGGGATCCAACCAAGTAGGGATTTTGGCCTCAGAAGTCCATTTTTAATGTTATATGCTTCATCTCTGCTTTCACTAATAACAGTCATTCCATCAATGGTTTGATGAATGTCTCCTTGAGTACCGGTGAAGTTATTTTGATTTACTAGTGCGGTTTCCGTAGCGTAGTTTTTTTACATGATAGGAGTGCTGGCCCTGTGCATAACTCTCCTCCCTTTCTCATCCGTGCTTGAGGTCGGCAATGGTGGAGGACCTGTGGCTTTTTTGAAGGGGGTTTCATCCCTAAAACGATTGCTTTGTTCCATCTACCCGGATTTTCTGTCTGGATTTACTTCCATAGCCTTTGATTCAAAAATCCCATCACAAGGCAGTGATACTATTTAAACCATAGCTGGGACAAGGCTAATGAGTTCTAGGGCATGTCTACACGCCGGTGGGCCTACACACCGCATTTCTAGGGCCTTTGTTGCTCCGAGATCGTCTACATATAATGCCTAGCTCAATATACCTAGTTACCGTGTATTGTCGCGGGGAGGCACTGTAGAAGTCTTGGACAGTGTAAAGGCTTTGTACTGGCAGGAGAGATTTACGCACTCGGCTCTCTTTCCACCCACGAGTTAGCCAGCGGCAGTGTTAGAGTATTAAATCCCCACTGTACTATACTCATACACAATCCCTGTGGCAGAACCATCAACACACTAAGATAAGGATCCTACAAATTAATGTGAGATACAGTCACAGAAATAATTATATTTATAAGTACGTCTGAACCAGTGACAACTCTACAACAGATTTATCCATCGGATCACCAGCAGTGATGGTGATACATGGCTATGTACATTCTGTATAAACAATTTTGTCTAAACTTCAACCCAACAATGTTAGATCTGTAAATTTGCTTTCGCAATTTTTTTGTTCTTCCCTCGCTGGGATTCTTACCAATGCTACTGAGATATCGTGACACCAAATCGCCTGCACTGTAACCGACGCGCTAAACCACACGACCACCTGGGCTTCATAAAAATGAAATGAAGCTTTCGGTGGCCGAGTGTTACCTTTCCACGTCAGTTTTAATCTAGCGTCGTACTACACAACATGATATATAAGGCATTCAGATGTTATTCATACAGATCAGCTAAGTTATCTATAGTAAAGGATCCTACAAATTAATGTGAGATACAGTCACAGAAATAATTATATTTATAAGTACGTCTGAACCAGTGACAACTCTACAACAGATTTATCCATCGGATCACCAGCAGTGATGGTGATACATAGCTGTGTACATTCTGTATATACAACTCGTCTAAACATCAACCCAACATATATATGTATGTGCTGGTTTTGATGCCAATGATATTACTACCATATTAGTATTCGTGCTGTTATGCCTTTGTGTCACGATCCTAAAGTTGTGTATGTAAAATATTATGACAACTGAAAAAAGACAATTCGAGTTATGTTATTTATTTACTTTTTCTACCAATTAATCTATATTTTCTTATTTTATTTAAATTACACTCTAAGAAAATTGAATGGCTTAACATCTTTTTTCTTTTATTTCGTTTCGGCATAACTTTAAAAATCTAAGTATTATTATATAAGACACTAGCGTTGCAACTTCCTGAGGCGAAATGGACATTGGATGAATTTTACTAAAACAATTAAGGGTCCTCTCTTCGTATGTACATGTATGTCATATTAAAAACAAGCTTTCCAATGTTTGTGTTCAAGTGTTTCGTATGAAGGTAAATCTTGAAAAACGCATTTAACGCACTAAGTTAGTGTCCTTATTGTCAATAACTGAAATATTATGCTTTAGAAAATATAAAACTTCACCAATGATTTTGCTTTCTAGGTATTTGCTATTATAGACCTTGTATTATCATAAGGCTTTAGTGGGTTGATGTTACTGATGAGTCTTATGAAACGCGCGTCTGGCGTACTAAATTATAATCCTGGTACCTTTGATAACTATTTACTGCTCGTAGAAATTTGATCCCCAAAGATGTTACAACGCAAGTAGTTATCATTTCTGTGCGACATGCCGAATCATTCATGGAGTTAATTTCAATATATTTACCTCTCAAATAAAATATTTATTTCATTTGGAACACTTTCCCAAGGCACAGATGGTCCTGGACAGATGTCGCAGGACTTTTTGACAGCTTTTGGTTTTTTGTTAAAAGTGCTATCCAACTCTTCAATTTATTTTTAGAAAAAAACATATTCGAGCGCCACTGATGACCCATATGTTAACTCGGGCTTATAGTGTATTAAATTCTGTATCTTTGACTTATTTTAGTTTAACTTAAAGAGTTTGTGAAAATAAGAAAATGTGGTATGATTGATAATGAGACAACTCTCCACCTGAGACCAATTTGAAAGTAGTTTATATTTACCAAACAATATTTTAATCAATAAATTATTACACCGGGCGAACTACAAATACAATTATATCATACACTATCCTGTTTTACATTAAAAACACAAGCATATACTAAATCCTCTTTCCCCACCTATGTTGTTCAGAACAGGTGCTTATAGTGTTAAATAGAATTAAGAAGATGTGGTATGAGTTCCAATAAAACAATTCTCCATTTGTAAAATTAAACTATAATAGGTCAAAGTACGATCTTCAACACGGAGCCTTGGCTCACACAAACAGCAAGAGGTCAGATTGTTACCAGAGGGACATTCAAACCCTTAGATCGATATCCCCAAAACTAACTAGAGTAAAACAATTCAAACGGGAAAATCAACCGTCTAATATATAAAAAAAAATACGGGAACGAGAAACACTTATGAGACACATCAACAATCGTGCAGACAAATACAGCGGTTCTAAACGTTTTCATTTGGGAAATACCGTTGTAAAATATAACTATAGAAACATTTATAAACAGTATTATTATTTTTCTAATTACTTTCGATCGGTGATCGATGAGTGTATTGCATATATTTCCCCATACAAGCATACAAGTTATGAATTGGTAGAGTCTAAACTTCAAATTAATTAAACGATTTAATTAAATAAAAGACTCATAAGTTTACATAAACTAACGCCACGGCGGTTAAAAAGGAAAGAGACCAACAGACAAACATTAGTACATAAAACACAACATAGAAAACTGAAGACTAAGCAACACGACTCCCATTAAAAACTAGGGGTGATCTCATGTGATGAGGTAGAAGTTAAGTAATAAACTAAATTTAAAATATATCCACAATATGCCTGGCACTTTTATTGAACTTACTTCGTAGACACGTTAGAGGACATGAAAGTCATACATATTTATCTCATCGCGAAGTATTTACAAAAAAGGCAAATATAAAGTTCCCTTTTTCAATGAAAATATACATGCATATGAAATTTATGTTATCGATTTTCTTTACGAATTGGGTTTATTTTTCCTATCCAATAAAAAATGTAAATAGTTGATCATTCTTTGTTTCCAAAATAGATGAAAAGACAAAAAGCTTACATCATTTATTAGCTCACCTGGCCCGAAGGGCCAAGTGAGCTTTTCTCACCATTTGGCGTCCGTCGTCCGTCGTCCGTCGTCGTCGTCGTCGTTAACAAATTTACATTTTGAACTTCTTCTAGAGAACCACTGAATGGAATGGAACCAAACATGGCATGAATGTTCCTTATGAAGTGCTGACCAAATGTTGTTACTTTGTAGCCGATCCATCATCCAAGATGGCCGCCAGCAGGGGACTTAGTTTAACATAGGACCCTATGGGAAATGCATACAAATGACTTCTTTTAGAGAACCACTGAATGGAATAAAACCAAACATAGCATGAATTATCCTTATGGGGTGCTGACCAAGTGTTGTTACTTTGTAGCCGATCCATCATCCAAGATGATCGCCAGCGGGGACTTAGTTTAACATAGGACCCTATGGGAAATGCATACAAATGACCTTTCCTAGAGAACCACTAAATGGAATGAAACCAAACATAGCATGAATGTTCCTTATGGAGTGCTGACCAATTGTTGTTACTTTGTAGCTGATCCATTATCAAGATGGCCACCAGCGGGGACTTAGTTTAACATAGGACCCTATTGGAAATGCATACAAATGACTTCTTCTAGTGAACCACTGAATGAAATGAAACCAAACATGGCATGAATGTTCCTTATGTGGTGCTGACCAAGTGTTGTTACTTTGTAGCCGATCCATCATCAAAGATGGCCGCCAGCAGGGGACTTAGTTTAACATAGGACCCTATGGGAAATGCATACAAATGACTTCTTTTAGAGAACCACTGAATGGAATAAAACCAAACATAGCATGAATGTTCCTTATGGGGTGCTGACCAAGTGTTGTTACTTTGTAGCCGATCCATCATCCAAGATGGCCGCCAGCGGGGGACTTAGTTTAACATAGGACCCTATGGGAAATGCATACAAATGACTTCTTTTAGAGAACCACTGAATGGAATGAAACCAAACATGGCATGCATGTTCCTTATGAGGTGCTGACCAAGTGTTGTTACTTTGTTGCTGATCCATCATCCAAAATGGCCGCCAGCCGGGGACTTAGTTTAACATAGGACCCTATGGGAAATGCATACAAATGACTTCTTTTAGAGAACCACTGAATGGAATAAAACCAAACATAGCATGAATGTTCCTTATGGGATGCTGACCAAGTGTTGTTACTTTGTAGCCGATCCATCATCCAAGATGGCCGCCAGCGGGGGACTTAGTTTAACATAGGACCCTATGGGAAATGCATACAAATGACTTCTTCTAGAGAACCACTAAATGGAATGAAACCAAACATAGCATGAATGTTCCTTATGGAGTGCTGACCAATTGTTGTTACTTTGTAGCTGATCCATTATCCAAGAAGGCCGCCAGCGGGGGACTTAGTTTAACATAGGACCCTATTGGAAATGCATACAAATCACTTCTTCTAGTGAACCACTGAATGGAATGAAACCAAACATGGCATGAATGTTCCTTATGTGGTGCTGACCAAGTGTTGTTACTTTGTAGCTGATCCATCTTCCAAGATGGCCGCCAGCATGGGACTTAGTTTAACATAGGACCCTATGGGAAATGCATACAAATGACTTCTTTTAGAGAACCACTGAATGGAATGAAATCAAACATGGCATGAATGTTCCTAATGTGGTGCTGACCAAGTGTTGTTACTTTGTAGCCGATCCATTATCCAAGATTGCCGCCAGCGGGGGACTCAGTTTAACATAGGACCCTATGGGAAATGCATACAAATGACTTCTTTTAGAGAACCACTGAATGGAATAAAACCAAACATTGCATGAATGTTCCTTATGAGGTGCTGACCAAGTGTTGTTACTTTGTAGCCGATCCATCATCCAAGATGGCCGCCAGCAGGGGACTTAGTTTAACATAGGACCCTATGGGAAATGCATACAAATGACTTCTTTTAGAGAACCACTGAATGGAATAAAACCAAACATGGCATGAATGTTCCTTATGAGGTGCTGACCAAGTGTTGTTACTTTGTAGCCGATCCGTCATCCAAGATGGCCGCCAGTGGGGGACTTTTGAATGAAATTAAACATGTTCCTTACCTTATAAATGAGGTTGTGTTGTCACTTTTAGCCAAATTTTATATTTTTTTATATGATTTCAAAAACCCAAGTAGAATCAGGTGAGCGATACAGGCTCTTGAGAGCCTCTAGTTTAATTATGTTATCACTCACACTACTACAGTTCTATTTATTATCAATTGTTATATATTTGTATAGTATTGGTTGCACTATACAAGTAATATATATTGACAGAAAGAATGTCCCAATTACAAAAACTAAAGTGTCATCTCGATAAATTGTTGGATACAATATTCAGATTGTCTACTGAAATGCAAAACCTGTAAAGAATTAGAAAATTGGAAATTTGAATAGGACTGTATACGAGAAGATGAATGTTTCTTTCTACGTACCTGCTACGAGTATTATATACAACTGTTAAATTTGATAATAAATACTGTTTTTGTTAAAATGAAATAAAAAATAATGGAACAACAACTGCAACATAATTGATTTCTTGATTTCCTTTCAATGTTGTCAGTAATTTTATTTTCAATTCATTAATCATTCCTGTGGTTTATATTTTGAACTTCTATATAAGAATAAGGAGATGCGATGCAATTGACAATAAGTTAGTTGGTTATAAAAGGCCACGAAATCAAAGATTTGAAACAATTCTATTGAGAAAACTAACGGTCAAATTATAAACAAACAGTTTTAACGTGAAACGAAACGCGCGTTTGGCGTACTAAATTATAATCCTGGTACATTTGATAACTATTTACACCACTGGGTCGGTGCCATTGCTGGTTGACGTTCCATCCCCGATGGTATCACCAGCCCAGTAGTCAGCCCTTCGGTGTTGACATGAATATCAATTATATGGTCATTTTTATAAACTGCCTGTGTATTACTAAACTTTGATTTGTTCGAAAAACTAAGGATTTGTTTTTATCCAAGGCATAGACTACCTTAGCCGTATTGGCTCAACTTCTTTTTTGGAATTTTGGGTTCTCAATGCTCTTCAACTTTGAACTTGTTGGGCTGTATAACTAATTTGATCTGAGCGTTACTTATGTAGACGAAACGCGCGTCTGGCGTATTGAATTATAATCCTGGTACCTTTGATAACTAATTAAATACGAAAAATGTATATTACAGACATGAACCAACAACAACTATTATCCTACAGGTTCCTGACTTGGAATAAACATATACAAATGTAGCGGGGTTTAACAAGTTTGATGGTGCCACACCCCCTCATCTTTGGAAGTGGTGTAACAGTACAGCATTAGAACAAACTATAAAAAAAATCACCCGAAAAGGGCTTAACTCATCAGATCGATTACAACACAGAAAAGCATCTAAAAACACAGACCGAACATTGCAGGGTATTTATACATCCCTAAACACGAAAAAGATACAAAAAAAAACAACTAATAACAAAAAGTCCTGTAAATAAGATTAAAATATCAAGTACAGATCTAATATTCAACAAAAACAATATTCAAAATCTAATTAGAGTGTTCAATTTGTAATCTTTTAAAATACGATTATCTAAGGATTGATAAGTTTACCCTGATTATATCTAAATTTTTGGGCTGGGTAAACAACATCGGCGTAAAAAAAATAGGATGTGCTATTCCTTTTGAAATAAGTTTTCTACAAGTACAGTTAAACTTTGAACTTTATATAAAAAAAACATGGCTTCAACCAGACAAACGTGGTATAAATTTAGGTATGAGAATCACATGGTCAAATCAAATATAAGGTATGTGAAAAGATAAGGCTTAAGTTATTCGATCGAAGGTCGTGAATGATAAAGGTTGTACATTATTAGTAACCAGACAGATAAAAGTAAGCAGATTTGTTTGTTTTTTGTGATTTGTTTTTTATTTTGTTTTGTTTTGTGTTTGTTGTGTTCTTTGTGTTGTTGGGTCTTTCTTCTTCTTGAATTTTTTTTGTAAATTGTATTGGTTTATATAAAATGTTAAAACATCCCAATACTTCAAGAAAAATTGAAAACCCTTCACAAATAAATAATATTTTGCAATGTTTTTCTCTATGAAAAGGGTAACATTCGCTACACATTAATAGTTTTTAATACAAGCTGACATATTTTGTTAAAAGTTAATCCGATACAACAATTATATGTATGTTCTAATTAGAACTTATAAGTATGTTTGAACTCTCTATGACAACACATTTGTAGTGTTGGATTGTCTAGCAGGTTATCGTAATTGCTTTTGCAACTAACTGTGTGCCTCTTCCAGCCAATCTTTTGTTATTTCCTATATGTAAATCGGTGTTCCTTTAGACAGTTGCATAACTAGAAGACCGAGGAAACAGCATGATGAAGTTCTATCCATTAACAATCCCATTATTTTTTTTTTGCTGGAGCCAATTAATATATAATTTTGAACAAAAAATTTACAAAACCACAGATTCAGCATCTCCGATCTCATTTAAGACCTTTATCTCGAATTTGAATACAACGACAATATCAGCACCAGATATAAATGAGAAAGGTTTTTGTCAACGAATGGGTCGGGCATATCATGATCCACATGTGGAACTCATTATATTGCTCTTAGAAAGTATCAATCGTTGATAAAAGAAATAAACGACTCAGAGAGAAAGAATTTATGGTGTCATTGTCTGTATATCTTATGGCAGTTTTTCATGCTTTTCAGATTTTCAAATAAACCATGTTAACCAGTACCATTTATCATCTACCTTTTCAAAAGCCGAAACTAAAACGTTTCCGACCTTTCTAGTTCGTTTTAAATTCATGTAATAGTATCGTAGGATTATTGCACTGCAGTGATATGTGCTTGAATGTTACATCGCACTTAAAAGTTGGGAAATATAAAAAAAAAAAAGAAGATGTGGTATGATTGCCAATGAGACAACTGGCCATAAGATACCAAAATGACACAGAAATTAACAAGTATAGGTCACCGTACGGCCTTCAACAAAGTCGTATAAAGGTATCATATGACAACACCATCTCCGAAACAGTGGTGATGTTACTTTGCTAAATTTGAATGTCAACGTAGCGTATATATTACCATTGTTTCGGAGGTAAATGTCAACACGATTTGAACAGTTAGGAACAAGTTACAATGAGAACCGTTTCTTGTTAAAATTACGTTTTAATGACGGGTTTGTTAACAAAATTAGGTGTATGATTTCAAAAACGTTTCACTTTAAGCATTTACTTTTTGATCATCCAAAAGTTATTAAGTTATTACCGTAAACTCATGATCGAAGATAAAAACAAATCAGAAATTTAATATTTATTTTTGCAGAAACAGGCTATGTGGTTGGTAACTCTTTTGTTCATTCTGTTACTAATGCAGTATGCATGTTTTGGTTGTCAATGTAGACGAAAGAGACATTTGCAAGAGGCATTTTGTGGAAGTGCTTTTGGTAATGTAGTCTTATTAAATTAATGAAATGTTCAATAACATATGCTGTAGCCTGATAACTCTTTTAATCGGAATCGAACAATTAATCATGTTTTGAAAGAATAATGAATAATAATTAATACAGTCGGACCACAAAAAAATCTTGAAACCAAATTGTTTACAAAATATATACTTATTAATCGTGTTATCGTGTTTTCACGTCCATCAGGAAATAAAAGGCCGTAGATACCATAGGGTTTTCAAATTCATAAACATATATCAGAAAAATTCACGGCATTGCAAAACAGGAAAAGAACGACAGAAAGACAAATAAAAGTCCTCAAACGCAACAGCAAAAACTAAAGACTGAGAAACACGAATCCCTTAAACAAAACCCGTCTTTGATCTCATCGGGTGAAGAAGAGTGTTTAAGTTATTTTATAAAACAAAAACCGATTGTCGTCTAATGTAAGAATTTTCATATTTACGTTTTTTGTTTTCATAACATATCGGTATATTTGATACATATTAGTGAAGTAACAGTATATTAAGCTGCTCGCTACATGGTCCATTCAAACAAGATAAATAATAAATTACTTTTTTTTTCAAATACGTATGTAAAGTAATTTTCGAACTTATAACACAACTAAAATTTCAAGTGAAACAGTAATACATCCCCTACACATTCTACATTTAGTAATCATCTATTATGGCGTTAGAATATCTTCAGTATACCTTGTTTTATGGAAATTGACAATGCGATGACAAATTGGAAAACGACAAAATGATAAATAAAGTTCATAAAAAAACAAGTAAATAGAAAAATGATAGATTGAATCTTCCAAAAATACGACAATGAACTCATGTGATTGAGTAAACTAGTTTAAGTTGGTACTCCAGGAATGTATTCACAAAGCAACATTTAATACAAACCAATTTTACACCAAGCCCCTTTAGTCTGCTGTACGTATCCGTATCAAAATGTATAAATAATTTGTGATCACTATTATCACCGGCATTGTTTTATTATTGCATTTCTCGGCGCTATCATTATACGAGTGGATTTTCTTGTGTTTACGTTTATTTGGGATACCACTGAGTAGTGAATCCGTTATGTGACTCGGTGAAGGTATAAATTCGGCGATAATTGTCGTTTATTGCTATCACTTTTGGAGAAAACAGAGAAAAAAGTTAAAAATACTGAGCTCTGAGGAAAATTCAAAACGGAAAGTCCCTAATCAAATGGCAAAATCAGAATCACAAACACATCAAACAAATGTACAACAACTGTCATATTCCTGATTTGGTACAGGCATGTAGAGGACAACATCAGATATGGCACAAAAATTATGGTATTTTTACCTATAATATGTTTGTTATTTTTAATTATTTATTAACATTTATATATCTGTAATTCATCACCATATGCATAATTACATAGTCATTTATTTAAGTTATCAATGGAAAAGTGATCACCGACCAGTTGAAACTACCTATTGGTAGAGAATTGCAAAACAGCACTGTTCCTACAACCACTCAACCTCCCCTATGGAAATTTGACAGGATATACGACGTCAACGTAACAGAGGTTTTTAAGGTTAGCCAAAACAGAAGTCATTTAAGAAATGACAGACGGTTGAAAATAGTTCCTTATACAAGTATTTTTTTTTTTTTTGCTTTATTTACAGTACCGTATGGTCTTTGTGTGTATAAATTAAATTTGTCATCATGTCTTTATTCATACTGTGTTGAAATACCAAACGTACATTTAAACAAAGGGGTTGAACAAAGGGTAGGCCTATACAAATCATTCCCCATACACGATGGATTAAATATTTCTGAAAGTACATTGATGTACCCCTGAAAATCCATACACATTGTTGTTGCAGTGATAATGGAGAGGCTATCTCCCACTTCTTGAAATATTTGATTTTGTATGCATATATAAATAATCGTTACCATGCAGTAAACCATTGCATGTTCAGAACTGAAGATGGTAATGTTAACTTATACACCACCTTAATTAGAAATAAAGGAATCAAATAAATTTGTTCAGTGATATTTACTCAAAATCACCAACTCATTGCAATCGCAATAACGTTGTTCTATGTATATACATAATAAGAATCATTGCCCTAATTTTGCAATGCATAGTAGTCTAGTATATCATCTTATTTATAATATAAGTAAATTAATTTGAAAATATGAATAGAACATTATAAAGTTCATTTGCCAAGAGATGCAAACCCAACTTAGTATTATTGTTGTTTGTGTTAAATGTTAGACATGTTATATGGTGTTGCCTTGGAGATTGCCACTCAAGTCTTATTTTAAAATAGACATTAACACGACCGCATGCATTTTCCGATAAAAGAAAACCTAAATTGTAAAGACTTACACACTGAATTGATCTAGATCTAGGCAACTAGTTTTCTTTTGAACTTTTTATTTCATGAAGAGGAGGGCCTATTGAATCTGAATCTATTTTACATCACGACCAATTTCAAAAAGTTCTTGAACTCAATATTTACTAAATTCCCACTATTTCATAACGTTGTACAAGAACGTTGCATTTTTCCTTACATCTGAAAACTTAAAAATGCCAAACGAATGCTCACTCAGAACTACAATTGTGGTAAATTTTGTACTATAGGTATAGATTAATAAAAACAACTGAGAATGAGGAAATAGAATTTCAACATCGATAAACAATTGTATTCATTTTGTCTTTTTATTTCACTGCATCAGGTACCTGTAAACGTAGTATTAAATCCAGGCGATGTTATCCAAGCTGTAACTAGAGCAGCAGGTTCACTTTGTGGAGGATATCTACCATTAGACACTGAACTTACAATAACAGGTGGTATATTGTTTTTTTGGTGGTTTGAATATCATTAATCATTGCATGTATGTAGATTTTTTTCACAAACAAGCGCAACTACCTACATTTATATGCATTTGAAAAAGGATGTCGGCTCGAAACAGGAGTAAGGGCTCGCCAGAGTTATTGATGTCTAAAAATACTAAAACAACAAACTGGGACTAAATGTTGACGCCGTCGACGACGGAATATAGGATAGCTATATCTCGCTCTGGCGACATAAATGCCGCAGACTCGACAAAAATACAGATCAGACGAACATATATACTGGTATCTGAAGATCTAAGACTGCGAGAACGTGTTGCAAGTCAGTTGAGATACCAACACATCGTATCGAACAACCAATTCAAAACAGTGTTCGTAAAATTTCTGAAGCATCGATATCAGTCGTTCTCTCTCATTATTTTTTTTGTAAGAATCACTTCCTTGTAAACAATGTCTGTAAATAGCATGGACATGTACGTGCAGAACTCTTCAAATCTGTCACTTTTTTAACAAGACAATATTTCAAAACTTTGTAATTATACATAATGTATATGAATTTTGTCAATCTCCTTTAGGAGGAAATAAAGTATGATGATGATGATGATGATGTACAACCAGTGTAGATTGAACCAAAACAGTTCTAGCACAATTATATAGCATATCTGTGTGGACAATGCTTAAAATGGTCCTTAATTACTCTCCGTCTTGTTGCAAAGAATGTGGATTTGATTTGATTAAAGCAGAAAACTAAAAAAAAACATTTGCCTCTCCGAAATTTTTGTTCGTTATAGTATCTGTTCATATGTATACAAAATGCCGTCAAATTCGTCATTCCGAACGTTGTGTGCGATATAAGCACATTTTAACAAAACCTTTTTTAAATGTATGCATACAGATTTTCAAAATTTTGTGATGTACTGTACATTTTGATAACCTTCTATTTCTGTACTGTATAAAGTTAAAAAAAAAATAATAATAATTAACGAAAAATCATTGAAGTAACTTATTTCTAGTATATAAGTCAAACGTTCTTTATGAATATTTACGTTTCAGGTGGAGTTAATGACCATGGCCAGTTAACATTTGGTTTATGCAGCCACAAGGAACAAGGGCTAACATCTTATCAGTTAAAAGGTTTGAGAGGCGGTTACTCTTGTGAATGTTTAGTAAGTATAGTATACGTAGATAGTGAAATGACTTATAACCTAATAAGTATGTTTCTAAAATCCAATACCCAATTGATTATTAGAAAGAAAAAACAAAGACAATATGGTTCCAACACCCTCAGGTAGTGTTATCGGAGCTAAATTTTGCCATTCTTTTAAAGTCCATTGTGGTTATTTAGATCCCAAACATTTATAGATATTCCTATATATGTCTTAACTTCAAATGTCTAGATTGGGAGTTAATGATTGAAGGTCTAGAAAAGCGCATCGAATGTACAAAGCTATTAAACTCGGCCTTTCATTGTAAACAAATACTGTTTTCTTTATTGTCTCGGGATTTTTTTTTTCTTAAAGCGAACGGGGTAATCTACCAATTAGTACATACGATAGTTTTCAATATACTGTTTATGTACGTCCCAGTTCACTTACGGGTCCTTTTATTGGTGAGACTTTGTAAAATGTCGATAATATTCGTACTCCTAACTTTAAACAGACATTTGGTGAAGAAAATTGTGGTTTAAACCTGATTCTTTAGCTAGCTGTACTGTATGATAAGTGTTTAAAGTTCCGTTATATGTGCGTGAAACATGAACATTTAAGCAAACAGTACTTTAAATACGAGAAATGCGGATATATCTAATATGCATGCCATTTCGAAAACCTCCATCGGATCTGCTTTATTATCAATTGCATTGCCGTACAGATATATATAGCCCGTGATAGATTGTTAAAAGAGGATGCGAAATATATATGATACATGTTTTACCTTTATTTATTCCTGCCGCTATTCTTCCATTCATTTTCATCGAATATTATTTATGATTAGTCTATACTTCTATCCTAGACGAACTTCAAGATATTTTCTTGTGATAAATGTACGAATTATTTTTTCTTTGTTGCTTGATTATTCTGCATTTTAATTATAATTTTTAATCTAATGTTGTAAAGGTAAATCAAAATTTAATAACTTAATAAAAGATTATGGTTTTTGTAATTTTTACAGACAGAAAGCCGTTCGTTTAAAAAACTACAATGTTTGCTAAATACACTTCCTGGATACAACACAGACTGCCTACTGAAATATGGTGTATGTAAAAAGGTACAAAACCAGACATGTGAATGGGAGGTAGGCATACATGACGCCTGTGTCTACAATCCAGTGATTGGTTAATTTGATAAACTAATATCTTCTAAACTTGTTTTTTGTTTCAAGGGAATATGTTTATTTCACAGTCTTATAAATACAAATATTTCGGAGGTCAAGTTGATGAATTTCATTGTCACCGTTTTGGAGAATCGTGAACGAATGAAAAATTGCGTTTCCAGTCGAGTCAGTGCCTTAACTCTTGAAACATTCAAATTTAAATATGTTGTTACTGATGACAAAATGGAGGTCATCTTCAATATTGGCGAAAATGTCTGGACATAATTAAATGTTGAAATATTCGGTTAACAGTCATTCTGACAGCTTTGGTTTTTTAAACTGATTTCACATGTGGAGCAGGATCTGCTTACCCTTCCGGAGCACCTGAGATCACCCCTAGTTTTTTGTGGGGTTCGTGTTGCTTATTCTTTAGTTTTCTATGTTGTGTCATGTGTTCTATTGTTTGTCTGTGTGTCTTCTTTCATTTTTGGTCATGTGTTGTCAGTTTATTTTCGATTTATGAGTTTGACTGTCCCTCTTTGATAGATGATTTTTTTAAACCAACTACTCTTACCTAGACCTCTTTATATGTCTTTCTGTAGCCCTATAAAACCTTATACCGTTCATGTGTATATGTTTATTCTCATTAATTTGTTTTTTTTTAACATGCTGAATAAATTATTGTTGAAATGTTTTCTCTGACTTATTACATATGTTTCTGGTCCTATTTGAATAAAATAGTATACATATTCAGCATCAGAGTACACAAGTGGAATCAAGTACTCAATGTGCTTATATTTTGCAAAAAGGGACCGAAATTATTAACTGCTATTAGTGTTTCATTTTCACAATTATACACTAAAGACCCACCTACATGTTGCAATTGAAAATAGACGCACTGAAATAGCTTTAAACATTTTTTAACATTAATTAACAGAAGGGGGAGGGGGAGATAAATTTTGCTGATCAGTCGTTTAGTACTATATCCATGATACTATGAAAGAAATTCAACAAAAATATGTCCATTCATTTATTATATAAACAGTTAATTTTACCAACATATAGAAAACCTATTTCAGTTTGTTAATTGAGTTATGTCTAATTGGATGTTTAATTGTAATATTCCTAAGTGACAGGTCGAAAGAGTGGTATTTCTATCAGCCACATGTTCATTTTAGATTTATAAACATTGTATAGACAATTCCATTACCAACAGCTTTGATATAAAACTAGACAAAGCCTGTGCAAGTACACACTTCAGAATTTGTGTCATTGAAACACCTTCAAACAAATTTTGTATGTGTGTGTATGTCCTGCTGATAGAGAATGAAATAAAGATAATTTATGGGTTTAAAATACGGAATTGTTACCAAATTTGACAATAAACATAAACACTTCTATTGAATATATGTATACACTAAACTAAATATTCTTTTATTTTTAACCTGTTTATATACCGTCAAAACAAAACCTCGCTGACGCACCTTCACATTCTTTAACAAAGTGTGACGCAACATTTACGAAAGCAATATGGCAGATTATTCAAGAGCATTTCGGAGGAAATTCTGGGCATACTTTAGATCTCATGGCTTTGGACTCAAGTAGCATGAAAGACAAAAGAGGAAATATTTTAAAACATTTTACACCTTTTCAATCTTCTTTGTCATCGGGTATAACTGTTTTCATACAGGAGATTAATGTCCTAGTATTTTAAATAAATTTTGAAGTTTTATGCTATTATCTTAAATATGAGTATAGTTAGAGATAAACTTTAAACAGTAATAATATTCAGCAAATTATGATAAACAAATAAGTCCGTATGATCAAAATTGTACATTGATCCATTAAGGAGTAATTGCCCTTTAGAGTCTGTGCCTGTTCCAAATCAGGAGCCTGTGTTTTATTGGCTGTTGTTTTCTTTATGTCTGTCGTATTTGTTTAACGTTAATTAATAGTTTTGATTAAGCTTTTAGTTTTTTTTAATTGAGTTGTTTCATATGTTTCATGTTGGGGCTTGTTATAGCCGATTATTACTGTATGGGTTTTCTCATTGTTGAAGGCGGTACGGTACGATTGTTTATAATTTATAACACCCACTTTATTTGAACTTGGGTGGATAGTTGTCTCATTGGCAATCATACCACATCTTCTTATTCTGAGCAAAAAATAAATGAGACAGGGTTCTGTGAAAGAACGCAAATTCTCTGAGATGATGATGTATATCATATTATTTATTTGACAGTGTACTACATGTATATGCCCCTTTGGGCAATTGACATTTAGCGTTGCTCGATGTATGTGCACCCACTGATTTCAGTTTTTACTGTTTTTTGTTTGTTTTGGTTTAGCCTAAAGGGATCTTTTTACGATCGATATATGTGTGTCTGCTAATGACTATGATGTATGGTTTTTTTGGGGTTTTTTTGGCTATTAGGTATTTTTGACATATAGCTCTTTAACGGTTTCAGTACTTATACATCTTCGGATTTGAAATGTTTGGCTTTGAGCGTTCCTGATGAAGGTAAATCCAGAAAAGCGATTCGGACGCAAACAATTATTAAACGTGTTGTTTTCAATTTTTTTCACAAATTAGTCGCTGGATCACAAAAATTGCCAAGTCAAATAATGTCTGTTTGAGTTGCTCAACCAATCTGGTAAAAGATCGGAACATTAACATTTATCATACATGCAATTGAGTAGTGACCGGACTATTGGTACTTTAACGTTAAAAAGATTGACAATGTTGACAAACTTTCATGTGTCGATAATCAAGTTTAATACCGATAATATTGAAAATAATTCTAATAATATGAAACAAAATATGTCCATGCACCATTTCGATTGGGCGAAACGTAGTCATTTCTTTAAAGTCAGAACAGGAAAAAAAAAGATTTATGGAAGGACGTCTTGATAGTATTATTTCCTTTACAATTTTACCCAAAACTAAAAGAAATATACTGGTAAACAATTAAAAAGGTGTTTGATAGGAATGAAGTCCTTTATTTTTTCGGACTACAATGTGTACCGTATGTGTGATGGATTTGAATCAGAATATTGTTTTCTAAAAACTACCAGGCCCCTTCCTCCATGAAAATTAAATGGTCCGTGGCAAAAATAAAAAAATCCCACATGTTCAACTTCAAAATTTGACCAGATTCTATTCGTAACTGTCGGATAATATACTAAGATAACAGAGAAAATGTCCTGTATGGGACGATTCTGTACTCATACTTCATGCGTAGTTGAGTACAAGTGTCCTCGTAGTGAACTCACCCGACTACGCGTGCAGTAAAAAGTGTACGCTTACGTCGGACACCGGGCAGTTTCTTTGTTATATCTGTACTTTATCAAATACATGTACATGTTAATATTTACTTAAATTATTAAAAAGGTAAAAATTATTGCTGAAAGCCTGTTCAGGATTTCTTTCTTGTGTATGATTATATAATTGTTCACATGCCTGAACTCATTGACGATAATGTAAGGTGCTCTATTAGAAAAAATGGATTTCTAGTTCGGGTTTGAAAATTTCTTGAGCCTGTTTTGTACATTTAGTTTAACAGATATGATCCAATGAAAAAGTTTGACCATGAAAAATCACATATCTAAGAAAAGCAGTCGTTTAATTGATTATAAGAAAGTTTCAGTATATCATGTCAAATTTCTTTAATTTGAGAGTTTTCCTTTAATAGTTACAAATGTAGCTCCATGTCTGATGATGAAATAAAAATGAATGTCTCAGAAAGTGGTGAATTAGTTTCCATAAATGACAGATGAATCGGGACACGCTTAGTAACTTACAGTAAACAGACTACTGTAACATTGACGCACTCGTCGAATTGTTTAAAAGATTTGTGTTTATGACCAAAAATTTATTTACAACTTCATTTATAAATTAATCTGAATTATCATTATTGTGACGACGCGCTATGAATTAGAGCGTCGTCACAATAATGAAAGTTATAAAAAAAATCTATATAACCAGCAGATCTATACTTCTATAAAGAAAGTATACTTGTACAAAAGGGTATTTATTATAAAATGGTCCTAACTATAGAATAGATAGTTTACCACAGAAATCTTAAACGGATGTTTCGACAATTTTAAACAGAAGAGATTTGAAAATAAATTTAATTTTAAATACACACTGAAATAATTTTAATACCTCGAAGGTGTAAAGAATATATACCAACAATCTCAATCTTTAAAAGTGCCTTCATTGCACTAACCGACGAGTTCATGTTTACAGTAGAAACAGTGGATGTGACTCCAATAAATTCATTATCATTGTAGTCATGAATATTTATCGCTTATATCAAGGAGGTTATACCTCCTTGCTTATATTAAATTGATAAAGATTTTATCGAGGTCGCACCAACTGTTTCTACAGCTAAGATCAACGGTTACATGTAACATGATCTCGTCGATTCGCACGACGAAACCATTGTTTATGACAGAACACACATTCTAGATTATGTATTTTTGTTTCCGTCAGTTCGAAAGTATTTGATCATTTCAACTCCTTTGTATTTCATAATATGTGTCATGAACAAAGACATATATATGTTCGATTGAATTATGATTTCCTCGTAACAAATGATAGAAATTTCGGAGATCCCGTATTTGATCCTTTACCGTTAAAATGAAAATGCCAATGACAGAGGTTGATTATAAAAAATGTTTTACTGTGTTAAAAAAACTTCGACTTAAACAATGAAAACTTACACGTTGGACATGAAATATTTTGTCGATGAAGAAAGAGCCAGGGCCAATTTCCCGTGGGATTTTTTCATTTGATTAATAAGGCAAATCAACTTTTAAATAGCCCGATAGATACTAATTATAGTACATGAAAATACGTCACATCATCTATTTTCATACCTGAAACAGGTATTCCTACAATTAACAAGGCCAAGACTATCGATTGTTTTGGTTTATCAAATCCTATATTGATTTTGTTTGTTTACGCCCCTGAGGAGCATTAAAATATGATTTATCAAATAACGGATATAAAAAAAATATATTGCCTTAGTTAGCGTGTTAATGTTGTAATGTGATTTGTAGCTTACATGATCATGTACAAGAAATGTGTGTGAAATACTTTATTTTCAATATAATACTTCCATGATAAGATAAAATAGCAACATATGGTATTAATTTGGGATACAGCACTGGAAAGGATTTGTTGTGGCCCCATGGGACGCTTATATACTATGTAAATATTGACACATTTGTGTTTAAATGGCAGTTTAGATCATGGAAGTACAAAATGTATTATATAATACTTCCATATTTAGATCGATTATTATAGAGCTTTTCTTAAAAAGGATTTTCGATGTAGTTTGTCATTTTCATTCATTGTTTATGTTTTGAATAACATTAAAATTTCACCTTGCCATCTATATTCTATTTCAATTTAATTTTTCAGATTATGTAACCATTTTTTTCCAACAATACAATCATTGTGTATTCAATTAATTGATAACAAATTAATGCTATTGTTACTTGAAACTAAATAAGTTTATTTAGACAAAGCCTTTTTTAGAAAAAAAAATCCTTTTTCTGTACTTTTCTCAAAGATGTCGACAGAACCACACTACTTAACTTTGATGTACTTTAAAGACATCTTTGGTATAACAGAAATTAATGTATTGCTTAAAACCTAACTAGATATTTTAAATAATGGATGTAAAAAAAAAGGAAATTCACATCAGAAATGGAGAATTCAACTTATAACACCAACCACAATTCGTCTTTGAATACGGTCAATCCTAGTTGTCTGAATATACGTTGTATATCAACAAAATATGAAGTTCCACTTTTAAAAGCATAGGGACACCAGTAAACATTATTTTAAAATGATGATTTTTATACCATTTGATAGGAAAACTTTTTGCCAATATTGTATAACGTATTAATTTAATTTACAATAAAAAATGAATTAAATATGATTTTTTTAGTAGACATGTATACCTCGTATTTGCTATATATTCAACCAGAAGATGACCCAACGTTCAACACGATGAGGACACCAGTGAATTTCAAGATAAAGTGAATTTTATTACACCATTTTAAAGCTAGAAAAAATGGTGCAATCTTTATAATTTGTTAATTTTATATGATATCTATAGTATAGGCATAGTATTCGTGTATCTAACTAGTGGTCATAATTCCCCGTAGACAATAACGTTAAAAAAAATTCAATGATAACTGCTCTCTGGGGATAGTTGATAAGGCCATCCAGCTGAGTTGTCCGCAATACTTGTGTATGTTTTGAGGTTTGTTTAACCATGGAAGTAATATTTCCAATATTACTTCCATGGTTTAACTAAAAACTAACAAAACAATAAAAAGCCATGGTTAAATATTAATACCAAACACATTTAATGATCTTATTATATGCTATACAACAGCTAATCTGATTCAAGATCGGTCTCTGTTTCAATGTCTACACTGGCATCTTTGAATGCATTGGAATATCTGTTTGTCTTTGTTTTATAATCTGTATGTCTGGCATGTCCCATGTACCACAATATCGTAGCTACATGGGCACAACAGCCCACAGTTCGGGCGCCCGCCTTACACTCACAAAACCAACCATCAAATGGATGAGTATCATTATCTTCATTGAATTCAAGCCAAAGACAGTATTGTTTACAGCTAGTGTGTCTAGATTGTATTTTGGCTTGAACTATAGACGACGAGACGGTATGCAAAAAGATATCGATATCACCGTCATTGTCAAGATGCTGGTCGGCATAGTTAGGAGCCTGGTATAATTGGTAAACGCCAAATGTAAGAGATCGTAAATAATCTACTGTCAGTTTGGGGAAGTTGTCATAATGTTTACAATCGTGTAACGGAACCCACTCTCGTGATCGTTTACCCAGTGCCTTGTCTTTCAGAACTCTTTCTTGTAATAGATTTGGTTGTTTAGACTTTTCTAACATACTTCTAGCTATGTCACAGTGTTCTTCAACGGATGTGATTAAAGGTGGTTTGAATTTATTGCATATAGCGCCTACTATTCTCAAGTATTCTTTAAGGTTCAAGATATCAATATTTGGGACAACTTTATCGAAATACTTCCATGTTTTAATGCGCGCGTTGACTGATTCAACCGTCCATCTTATTTTAGTAACAAGTCTTGACAAGTTAGCATCTTCTGTCGAAAACTGCTTAGCAGATTTAGCAAGAAACGCAGGCGATTCGGTTTGAAACCCACATGCATGTAAAAACTCTAATGCATCTCTAAATCCTCTATCTAGAATCAGAATATCATCTTTCTTAAACCATTTCATCATATTTTCATCATTTGAACGCATCATATGCTGCACAATGCTAGCATCATTGTTTTTGCCATCAGCTAAGTACGGCCCCAATATACTTAATATATATCCATCTGTGGACGTAACAACCATCGGTTTAAGTAAAGATCTATGCTTATGCATAGAAAAGCATCGACGCTGGAATTTGAATTTATTGCTTTTCTGTATATAAATATATGTCCCATCCATAATTGTGATGACAGAGTCTGATAAAAAGTTACTAAAAAGTTGAGTAGCGAAATTAGTAGTATGGTTTTCGATAATTTCGTCTCTGCTGATGTGATGAAAACCAATATACGAAGGAACGAAATCTTCAGACAGTGCAGATTTTGCTTGTTGTACTATTTTCGAAACTTTACGTTTGCTTCCTATTCCAAAAAGAGTTGCCAGATATCTGAAAAATATGCACTCTGTTTTATGAACGTATTTCATAATATTTATAAGAAATATAATATTAAGTTGGTTTAACTGTAGTTACGTGTACGAAGTGTTTAAAATGAAACAAATGCGCAAGTGCGCTGGCGTATAAGATATTATGTCTGAAAACACATGAACATTAATTATAGAGTGCTTGAATGTGGTCGGTAACAAAAAAAGTATAAACCGTACATGATCGTTTACATGAACTCAAACAAAAAGAAGATGTGGTATGATTGCCAATGAGACAACTATCCACAAAAGACCAAAATGACACAAACATTAAGAACTATAGGTCACCGTACGGCCTTCAACAATGAGCAAAGCCCATACCGCATAGTCAGCTATTAAAGGCCCCGATAAGACAATGTCAAACAATTCAAACGAGAAAACTTAGGCCATACCTGCATCTTAGTGTTTAAAATGAAACAAAAAAGATATTATACATTGCAACTTGGAAGGAGAGTTGTCTCACTTCTTGTTTATATTTACTTCCGACATTATAGCCTTTTGCTTTTATCTGAAAAAACTGTTTACTCACTATTACACAAGCCCAACAACAAGTGCGGGCTTATGAACCCTTCATAAAAAAAAAACGACAATAGAAAAAAACTCACCTGTGAGAAAGTCCAGTTTTTAACTTGACTAACAGTATTGCTATTGCTGTTCTCGGAGATCTGTTTGCAGACTTTTTCAATTTAGAAACACTGGAAACCAAAAATTAAAATTTCTCCTTGGTGATTCCGGTCAGGCTCACAATATCTTCATCCGTAAGAGAATTTGGTTCATCAAAGTCTAATCTCTTTTTCTTAGCATGAGATACCATACCGCGTAATCTGTCAAGCAACCAAATAATATCGGACGCATTTAACTCAGATGTGGTTTTTCTCGGTCTGTATACATCTATCTCTGTCCCTGTTTTTAGGGTTTTACCGTCTAGATGACCTGGACAACATCTTACACCAGTTGGTACTAGAATACCTTGTGTTACAAACACATGTAATCTGGCCTTTTCTGGCATTGCCACAAATGGACCCTTTGTTGTAACACAGACACAACATTTTCTTGAAGTTTTGCCTACTGTAACGATCGGAAGTGTTATTGACTCGTTCTGTGGTGTTAGTGTGTTTTCTGTTGACTGAGATACCGGTGCAGGGACGGTAGTGTCAATGTCAGTATGTGTATCTTCACATTGGGCGAAATGCCGATAAAATTGCTGTCTGCATTTGTTACAAATGATAGCATTTTCAATAACGTTCTTGTTTAAGTTTTCGAAATATTGTTTTTGTTGTTGTGAAATTTTTCTGCTATGGCCTTTTTTCGTTATGTGTATATTACACACACAACATTTAGGCTTCATTGGTATGCAATCAATTCTCTGATTTATGTACGGTAGCACCTACTTCAGTTTAACGAAAATTGCTCCTTGTATAGTCATAATAAATGTAAACACAGGAATAGGAAGTAAGTCAAGAGTATATATAGTAATAGGAACGCACACGATAAGCAACACATTATATTTTTACTATACTATATATAAAAATATTAATTTTCGCGAACCATTTAGGTCACGGAAATTCCAAAATATGGCATCAGTAAGGAGAGTTGTACAAACAATGTAAATACACAGAACCCCATCCAAACTTGCTTTAGCTAATAGTATTCATCTTTTTCTATTTTATATGTACAAACAACATTCCATTTTTCTATAATTTCGATTAAAAAAATCCAAAATCTGAGTTAAAATAGGTCGAATGCCCCAAATAAACGTTGTCTGATTGGTTGAAGTACTGTAGCATCGATGATAAGCATAGAAAGCCTCGATGTAAAGCACACGCTTCACAGGAATAAGGAGAGTTTTACAAATAATGTGAATACACAGATCCTCCATCCTATTTATGTTTTGCTGAAAATGTTGCAGTGTTCATCATTTCTGTTTTGATTCTGCTAACAACATTCTATTTTTTCTATAATTCCGATTTAAAGATGTGGAAACCCGTAATAAAAATAGATGGCCTCAATGATTTTTAAAAGCAACGCAAAAAATTCCGTTGACCTTGAGTTCAACCGGGGTTATAAAAACCGATTTACAAAATAGATCTCCTTGCGCTCAAATGTAATTCTTAGTGAAGTATACGGGTAAATTCGTTTACGGAAATGTATCCACACTTTATCATTAATATATTACCAGGCTTTTTGCATATTCACGTTTTTTTATGCTCAACTTTAGTCAAATTCAATTCTATACATTTTTTTTTATGTAAAGCAATAGCAATCTCCCATGCAGAGTTGTCGGTCCTTGCTCTCTCTCAAGAGAGAGAGCAAGGACCGAGAGAGCAAGGACCGACAACTCTGCATGGGAGATTGAAGCAATAGGAGTAAGAATATTATTTCGCGCCAATTTAACCAGCATCACCAAAATTATTTACCGTTATCTTTGTGAAATTTCAGTTAGTTTATTAATTAGAGAAATTTTGGTAAGTATTACTTATTAATGTTAAGGTTCTACTGATGTGCTTCTCTAGACCTTTTTGACGGTCAGTTTTATCCCATTTATCTCAATATTATCCCCGATGACAAAAATGTCAACCCGACCTATTCGTGTCAAAAGTGAAAATCGATCTATTTGATGAACTAATTTCTTCATAAACTGTACATGCATTATTTCTGTATTATTTGATAACCAATCACATTCACGTTGCATGTTTGCATGATAATGGGTTATGTATTAGTGGATTGCAAGGGCGATGCAACATGTGAGGTCTGCGCGATCACGTGACATTATTATTTGTAAACAAACATGCTCCCCGTGTAACACGTGTCTGAATTATCCTTTCAAAGTGTTATGAATCTTTCAATCACTATTTTAATTTATGATATATTTTTCTGTTTTTAGGTTTGCATATCAGTAGTCAAAGTGAATTAGACATAGTTCTGAGTATTGTGTTTTTTTTTTTTAAATTAGAAGGTAAGTCTACATAACTTCAATAGTCATTATTTAACTCTGAGACTACTATAAGTTATAGTTATTGACCAAGCAAGTCGGTATATAGAAGTTAATCTGCACAGCTCAGGTGACCCTTATTAACCCGAACGACGAAGGAGTTCGGGTTAGGGGGTCACCCTGAGCGTGCAGATTAACCTCTACATACCGATTTGATTGGCCAATAACTGTTTTAACACATGACGTCATTCATTTACGAGAACGTTTTAGATGTAGACGATGTTCCGCAATCCACGGATCCTATGAAAGTTCCTTGTAGGCTTGTAGGGTAAAGAAAAGGGGAAATACGACTTGGGTAAGTTTTTAATTGATAACTTTTTTTGGTTTAGACTTACTGTAAAATTGCGATTTGATGGTAGATTTTCTTTAATGTTTCTGTTAAATCTATTCCCATTTTTTTTTAATAAATGACGATTAAGACTTTGACAAATTGTGTACTTTCAAATTGTTGTATGAAAAAAAAAACATAACGGGAAGGATAATTGAGCTTTTGAATTTCTTTCCCCCAATAATATTCATGAAAAGAGAAAAATAAACCGAGGGAGATTACCTAAACTTTATATGTTGAATAAACAGAAAATACGTTTCATTTTCCAATCTTTTACTCCCTCCTCCCCAAAGTTTTGTATTTACTGTATTACTAATTTAAAACACGTCCATCTAAATGAAGTCTTTTTGATCTCCAGCTAATCATCCCTGTTTTAAAAGAAACCGTTAACATGACCCCTTTAAATTCGATCCAAAAATATGGGGAACAGATATTCAAAAAGTCGTTATAATTTCCATTAAATCTATCAGAATTCTTTAATTCGGATATTCTTAGATACATTTCTTTTTTGGCAGAAATTACCAAACAAAAATTAAACCATCTTTCTGAATTTAAAACACTGATTTAAGATTTATCTTGAACACAAAATATGATAATACATTTCATGTTCAAGCTAAGATGAAAAAAAGGAATCAGAAACCTTTCATTTTTCCTATTTTGAAACTACGATGTTTGTACAAAGTTCAACTTAGTTGTAATTTCAAGGCAGATGGTTGATTCCGGGGGGGGGGGGGGTAACATGTCGTCACCCTAGTATTGGACAAAGTATCGTGTTTTAGCTCAATATTGTTAATATTGCTCTTGGTCTAGCTACACTCGGTGATGTCTTTTTTAATTTTATAGAATAACGCCCCTTCAAAATCTAGGAACCGCCCCAAAAGGTAAAAATAGATTTGAACTGTGTAGTATATCTGAGGTAGTTAATGCACACCTTAGCTGTGCATTATCCAGATTATACCACAGTAAGAACAAAGGGATTTTACTCATGCCATGTGTTAACACATTATAGAAGTCTCAGTTTAACTGAAGTCTAAAAAGATGACTCAACTTTCCCTCTTATTCTCCCTCTATTTTTGAAACCTGCATACCAAATGAAAGGGCATTTGATCGGATTAAAAACAAATCCTCCTGCCCCCTCCCCCAGAATATCAAATGGTCGACCCCTAAGTCTATATATAGGATTTTTTTTCTGCGACAAGTGCCTCAATCCATGTATCAAGATTTTTGGATAAAGGACCACAATAGGTAAAAGTCCAATTTAATATTAAATGTTTTAAGTTCTTAGACTACATTCATTCTGTGTCAGAAACCTATTCTGTTTTGACTATTTGATCACAATCCAAATTCAGAGCTGTATCGGGCTTTAATGTTGTGTCCATACTTGCCCCAACTGTTCAGGGTTCGGCCTCTGCTGTAGTATCAAGCTGCGCCCTGTGGAGCATCTGGTTTATTTGAAGGGTAGATGTTCCCGACCTGTTTATTAGTGGAATTGTGAATCAGGCCATTACTCTTCTCAATTGTATTAATGCATGCTTTTCATGTTGGGACAGTTTCCCTCATTTTTGAAGGCTGTATGGTTGCCTATAATTGCTTTGTCATTTGAACATTTGTGGGTAGTTGTCTTATTGGCAATCTTATTACATATTTTAATTTTAATACGTATCCATCCTTCAGAAAAGTTGTTCCAAATGTAATGAATCCCCTCCAGGCTTGCCTTTATCTTCATTGGAACAATTTTTGGGATACGATTGCTTTCAAGCAATCTGTAGACTTATACTGGTGGCTCAGAGCATTGCCCTCGCGTCAATCGTTTTATTCTAAACATTAAGGAACATCTCAGATTCTTATGATTGGGTTTAAAAGGTAAAAACAAACAAAGGGATTGAACTTTAACAACTTTCCTATAATGTTCTTTTCATAATCTTCATGTTTGATAATTCCCTTGACTTATATGCGTGTTTTTAACAACACGGAAAATCAGAATTAAGCAGTATTTATATTTAGTGTTTTTATAAATTTAGAAACAGTAAGAGGGAATTCCCAGTTTTGATAAAATGCGAGAGTTCTCTGAATTCCGATAAATCTATTTCTGTCATATAAGAACTGAAGTGGAGTTTTTCTTATAATTTACCTTTATGAAGGTACCTTTTGAGATTGTACTTCCATAAAGAAATAGAGAACTATCTAGATATAGGAAGATGTGGTGTGAGTGCCAATGAGACAACTCTCCATACAAATAACAATTTAAAAAGTAAACCATTATAGGTTAAAGTACGGCCTTCAACACGGAGCCTTGGTTCACACCGAACAACAAGCTATAAAGGGCCCCAAAATTACTAGTGTAAAACCATTCAAATGGGAAAACCAACGGTCTAATCTATATAAACAAAACGAGAAACATGTATATATTACATAAACAAACGACAACTACTGTACATCAGATTCCTGACTTAGGACAGGTGCAAACATTTGCAGCGGGATTAAACGTTTTAATGGATCCAAACCTTCTCCCTTTTTCTGAAACAATAGCATAACATCACAACAAAGAAAAACATACGATAAAATATCAATTGGCAGACTTAACTCAATCAAAAAACGTATGATTAATCTAGGTCGTTTAATAAACATTTAATATACGTTCTTGATCCAGGTTATTTTGGGAAATTATGCGCATGGGTATAGTTTTCTTGACTTCGAGGGGTTTTCAATTGAATGGTTGCTCTGGATTCCCCACTCAATTAATTAATTTTTAACTCATGGGATCTTTTCTATGTATGTCTGGTATTGAAGGTTATTATTGTTGCATAATTTTAAATCATATGCATCATTTAAATTAAAATAAATATAGTCCACATCGTAGAACACCCCTTCAGGCGAAATGGAGTCTTCCATATTATTGTTTCGAGTTGTCTCCCTTCCGGAAGTAACTTCCGTGAATTCTGAATCAAAACAATACGTTGAGTATTAGCTCGTTCTGTCAATAAAGTGTATTATATTAAAAACGATCGCAATTTAAACCGATAAATGTGTACTGAAAGGAGTCATGATCACTGACAGAGAAGGTATTTCACTTGGTATCTTCTCACCTATTTTCCTACTTTAATTCTAGGAGGAACCCAATTCCTAACTCTTTAAATATTTAATTTCCTTTCGGTCAGTGATCATGACTCCTTTAATATTTAAAGAGTTAGGAATTGGGTTCGTCCTAGAAATAAAGTAGGAAAATAGGTGAGAAGATACGAAGAGAAATACCTTCTCTCACTCTGAGTCTCAGTGACTGCTGTGGAAAGTAAACTTGGAAATGATAGTACAAAAATTAAACACAATAGGCCTAATTGCATTGTTCATACACTTTTATCTGGGATTGGCTATTTTGTAACTATTTTACATGTGCAGTTAATTAGTTTTGAAAATAATATTATCCAGCTACATGTATACATGTACATGTGTCAACGAAACAACGGCAATCGTATCCCTCAGAGCAATCTGCTCTTTGATTTTTTTGGGGGGAGGGTTCCAAACCAGTTGTTTATAAGTTGCAAATCAGGCCATTACTTTTCTTAATTTAATTGTTGCTTACTTAACATGTCTAGACTGTTTTTTTCTCACTTTTTAAGGCTGTATGGTTGCCTATAATTACTTTGTTATTTTAACCTCTGGAAAGCTGTCTCATTGGAAATTATACCACATATATACAGATTTTTATATGGATTGTAGACCTGAAAAAGATTTTCAAAGTTGAATATGCTGCAAACTTCAAACAACCTACTACTTAATTACCATGCATGTCTATCATGAAACTTTTGATCAGAACTATATATAAGTGATTTCACCATTTCTTCATATGTGTACCACTATCAATCAACAGAACAAATGCAAATTATTTTTTTAATATTTGCATATGGTTTCCTTTAATTTCTCACATCTATTTTATTTGAATTTAGGGAAATAAGTATTATGTATATAAACAGACAAAACAAATCTCATGTCGAAATATAACATGTACAACAATCAAACATCAACCCATACCAAACTGGCTGTAGTTGAAAAACATCAAAAGGGAAAATACAGTGAAATTTGGAGAATTTATATTATCACATGTACATGCATTTGAAATATATTTAAAATATTTTTTTCAAATTTTTTAGTTTTAGGTTCCACCTAGCTACCATATTAGAAAACTGGGATTTAAACGCTAGTCTATTAGAGGGATATTTCCAGTGGCGAATCCAGAAATTTTCATAAGTGGGGGTCCACTGACTGCCTAAGAGAGGGCCCACTATGATCATGCTCCAGTGGTTCTCTAAATAATCAACCATTTTTTTTCCAGACAAGGGGGGGCCTCTTAATTCGCCTTTGATTTCATTGGTTGTAATTTTTATTTTATCATGAATCAGATTTGAACACGACTTGGGGAATGAAGGTAAAGACCGAATGTCAGTTTTAGTCTTATATATGTACTTTAATTTTAGTCTTATATGTATTTATGTGTACATATATCACTGATTCAGTGGCGATGGTGAATAGCTCTATATAGACACTGACAAGTCTTAGATAACATTTTATAGTTTTGAATGTTTCTTCATCAGTTGACTAGACTAAAATTAGGTGGAGGTATGTTTTTATTTCCAACAGAGGGGCACTCATGCTCAACCTATATCAGTTTGTGCATGAAGCGATTGATAGTTGCCAGACACTGAATGATTATACCACAAATTTGTGAAAGTTTTAACCTATGCATATATACTTTAAATACGATAAAAAAAAATCATGTCTTTTTCAGGACTTCTGATCCAACCATGTAGAATGGCATGTTATTGATATGGTTTTGGTTGATGGATGTTCATGAAGGACCTGTAGTACAAAGTATATCACTGGATTGAGCTCTCTGTCAAAGTGTATTATTAAAGTGCTTTGCTTTGAGCTTGGTTCATTGTTATGCAATTCATTCTTTGTGAAATAAAGATTTTACAGACAACTCTCATGTACAAGGATGTCTGCAAGTATTATCATTTCTATGTACAATGTAAGTAACGGGGAGATAAAAGCATTTTTTGTTTGTTTGAACCAAACATTATTTGTCCATTGACCAAATTTGTTTTGCTTTCACCAGCTTTGAAGGAGATATTATCAAAGAATTGATAGAAAACAGCACAGAAGCTTACTTTCTAGCTCATCAGGCCCAAGCATCATGTTAGGCATTGTCATTACTAAAAACCAATAAATGTCTTCTAATCTGAGGATCAATTCAACATTTTAAAGTGTTTTACTAATGATACTGACAAGCCACCACAAAGATATACTGAGTGCCAATGAAAACGCAACACTTTTGTTTTTCAAAAAAGTCTGATAATTTTTATTTATTTTATATTAGAACTTTGTAAAGTTGGTTGAAAATGACTTTAAAGACAATTGTCGACAACTTTACGGTTGGGTGATTTTTGGAACAAGTGCGAAGTAAGGGTTATTTTGAACGGACATAAACCGAGTTCACCGCTTTTCAACATACGCACCATTTTCACGATTTTGTCATTTAAAGCTAGGCTAATGTCATGAATTTTCCCGCCCTTATTGTAAGGAAACTGCAATAAACATCTGAGTAAATGCCAGGACTTTCTGACAACCAGCGACATGCAGTTTCGGGCATGATCCAATGAAGCCTTTCACAGCATACAATAACCCAAATCATCCACAAATTCAACAAAAATGGATCAGTTAATGATAAGCCACATCCCGGGGTTCAAAAAGCAAGAAACACTCAGCAAAACCGATACATTTGGTCTTTAACATATCCGATATCGACTCTGATGGATGTCCAAAGGTCACGTGAGTTCAATGGTGGTCACGGTAGATCCTATGGAGCAATTTCAGTAAAGCACCATTTGCGCAGAAATTCAACGGTTAAAGAGGACCACAGCCGACATCTAAACGGCCGTCTGGTGTAAACATCGAATTCTGTAGACCAAAAATCATTCATTATGTACCAAAAATCGTCAGTGGTGGTTACATAGACGTTTGGCACCTGCCTTGGCCAAAAGTTGTGCGTTTCGCCAGATTTAGGTCCGATAGAGCAAATTTTGCATCAGATTTGACATGGTTTAGAAGATGAAAACCACCACCAATATCATAAAGTCAGCTTGAGTTTGCTTTACAGGACAAGTGGAATAACATTCCTCGAGATAACATTAAACGTCCGGGATGATCAATTCCACGGCTCTGTCGAGATTGCGCTGCACAACGGGGTTGTAACATTTTTTTTAGGACTGTGATTTGATGATTCGACATTGGATGTTTCGTTTATCTATTGCGCCCGAAAGATGACAATGAAACATTTTTGTTTGATATCGATCTATTGTTAGAATTGTTAATTTTCAAGAACAATTCATTTTGAAAGATTATGATTTCTAATATAAATTTTATTTTTGAAAAACCAAGTGTTGCGTTTTCATTGGCACTCAGTATATATAAATAGAACCATACAAATAGTTAGGAAATACAATTAAAAAAAGATGTGATATGATTGCCAATGAGACAATTCTCCACAACAGACCAAAATGACATAGAAATTAACAATAACAGGTCGCCGCACAACCTTCAACAATGAGCAAAGCTAATGCAGCATAGTCAGCTATAAAAGGTCTCGAAATGACAATGTGAAACAATTCAAAGGAGAAAAATAACAGGCTTATTTATGTACAAAAAATAAAGAAAAAACGAATATGTAACACACAAACAAACGACAACCACTGATTTACAGGCTCCTTATATCATGTTCTCAGATATCATCTCCCAATTTAAAAAAATCACGAAAAATTGAACCTATTATGTGTTGCTCTCCTAGCTATAAAATGTATCCAAAATCAAAGATGTGGAACATACTCTATTATAATCATTTGGTAACTAATGCAATTAGTGTCTCTTCCATGCCTGTCTTGAACATAAAAACTAAACTAAATATAAAATAAACAATACTCCTAATGCTCCGGTTGGTTGTCATCGTGCAACACAGTTAATAACACATATAGGAAAATCATAGAACTACATTTATCATAAAACACTGTCAAACATCCAAACATACTATCCACACTCATCTGTGTCCACACTTGTTTTTCTTTAATAAAATGATTTATAGTCTAAATTCACCAGAATGACTCTTTAAATTATACAAACATCTGAAAAATATATGAAAGAACATCACAATTTAATATTTCAACACAAAAAAGACAAACAATCTGCGTGAGATTTGAACCCTTGTTGAAAAAAAAAATATTCTTGACAGCGCGACACTCTTCCGATGGAGCCACGGAGACTACACGTTTTATATTTGTTATTAAGCACTCATATAGGTACAAATTCATGATGTTCCACTTTTTTTTATTAAAAAGTTGTTTTTTAGGTATTAAAGACACACCAAACCAATTTCAATTTCGAGGGGAAAAATTCTGTAAATAACAACGATAACAAAAAACATCACTTTGTTTTGGTTTGAAGTGTCCTAATCGGGGGATTCCCTGTTTTTCCCACCTAAAAACACCAGAAATTTCGCATATTGGACTTTTATCCTTTTTGAGGGTTAAATTAACTATTGATCACACATATCATAATATATGTAAATCGAGATATTGATCAAAAAGCATTTTATTTTTGGGTTTTTATAGTAAATTTTATTCTGTCGGCACTTTTTGAAATTGGCCCTGCTGTAAAAAAAAAATCAGGACAAATTGGCCCTACCTCTTTAAATTATGTCACTTCTGAAATAAGTTTGTCGATAACGTAACTTATTCTGACGGTAAAGAAACGCGAATTCGATCACTACTCTGTTACGGGCTGTATGGCTATAAAACGAGGTTTAACCAACCATTGATATATGGTTGCTGTTCACAAGGAAGCTATAAAACCAAGTGGTGAAATTGAAATCACTCCTACGAAAATTTTACTGACGGAATTATCAAAAGAGACCACAAACGTTCATATAAGTACAGCTATAATTATTTGTTATATATATCAACCGACCGTGCAAGGGCTGTATAGCCAGTCAAGGTCGTTAAAAACTTCCATTTGTTATACATATGTATATCAGAGAAGTGAAAAATGTAGGGAAATTTTGGTATCTTCCTTTAAAAAAACTTGTTAATGCAGGTTGGTCGTTTTGAATGTTCTCTGTCGTAGTGATTTAATATTGTTTGTATATAATATTAAGTTTACCTGTGCTGTATTGTGCTGTGAATTTTGCTTAATATATATATGGAAGCTATCTTGCACAGCTATATTGGACACGACTTGAAAAGAAAACACAATTTTGATAAAGATTTTTTTTTATTATTTTCATGAATTTAAAATCAATATTGAGATCAAAGACAGATACTTGTCATTTGCAACTGACGTAAAAAAAAAAAAAATACAAATCTTTGAAAAATGTTAATGCAACATAAAATGGGTTTATATATGGAGAGAGAAAAAACTTACAAATATCAGTATACTTGAAAAACATATAGACCTGAACATAAACTGCAGAAAAAAATGGAAAATTATGGCAAAAATGAGCAACCCACTGTATGTATTGAGATAAAACTGACACATATACATGTACTAGTAGCTAAAATTTAAAATAACAAATTCTTCAATGTCTAAATCACTTCTTTGCACATATCAAATATCTGAACACATCCTGTACTATTTTGCAAATTGTGTTTTTCTTTTCTTCTTTCTTTTCAATTCCCTTTCGATCATCTCTAAAATCTACGACAACAACTTTATTCTTCTGCATGGCAATGTCCATATGTTCAAGTATAGCTACCACGTTATTTTCTTCTTTTGTTTCTCCTTTCTTCTTAATTCCTAAAAAAAGGTGGATATAGATTTGAAAAAAAAGACTAGTAGAGTCAAATAGAGTGTGAGGGATTTTTATACATATACAGTAATAAAAACAGATATTTTGTTCTCAAATTAGTACTATATAGATAGAACTTGATAAGACCAGATAGAAAAAATCTATCTAAAAACAATTTAACATTTTGAATAATCATATCAGAAAACAATCCAAGCATAATAATCAGTAGGTTGTAGAAAATACCTTTCTCTAATTTCTTTCTGTCTTTCATTTCTTTCATTTCCAGACTTGCTCGCTCCTTTTGTTCCTTTTTCACTTTCTTTTTGTTTTCCTTCTCTTCCTTTTTCAGCTGTTTCCTGCTTTCCTTTTTGTATTGTTTCATCCTCCTATTGGCTACCTTTAGGTATTTCTTAAAGATCATTTCTTCTTCCCTTACCCTTTTCTTCTTCAATTTCGTTTCTTTTTTGGTTTTAAGTATCTCTTCTTTTTCAATCTGTTCATTTTGATTTTGTAATAAACTCGGCTGATTTGTTTTCTGAAATGAAAGAATGTTAAAGTCACACGTTGTCTTGTGCAGTGAACCTCTAGTTGTCTTCTTACGTTTAAAATGTCAGATTTGTTTGTCTTAACTTTATTTGAATTTTATTTACTAGTATGTTCAAAAATTAGATGCTATGAGGGAAATAGACCAACGTTTATTGTGTATTTTTCGAAAAATTGCGATTTAACGTTTCGCCGGTGTAGTCACCAACTTAATTTCTGAATATCTCTAACATCTGTAACCTGCTATGTATTTATTTGTGTCAGTATTATATAGGTGTACAATATGAGAGTTATACAAAAAAAGTTTTCTAGAATTTTAGCTGCCGGTCAGTGTTAGGTATCCAATAGTTGTGATCAGACAATAGATTTGTAACATGTTGAACTATTATTGTCTACTCTTAACGAAGGGTAGAATACCTTACCTAAAAATGATTTAACAGTTCAGCTAGTAAGCAAGCTAACCAAAGATAAAACCTTTACCTACACACTCAATGCATTTTGCTGTAAACTCTTGTTCAGTGTAACTGTTGGTTGGAGTGTACTAAGATTTAATGTTACGTACCCGATATTTGAAATTGATTAAATTCCTCGTTATAAAGGGGTTTACTGCAATTATTTGTCCACGCCTTTTTGGTATCATCAAATCTTAAAAATCAAAACTTATTATTAATGTTCAATAAATGCAATCTGAAAGTGTAAATTAAGATATAATTGGAAAAAGACTCCAAAAAGCGTATCACATGTAAAATTGCTAAACTACATTAATATTTCTTGAACAGGGAATTTATCTAGCACTTTTTAGATGCAAACATTTTCAGTTAATTACTACTATAACTACTTCTACAACTAGTACTGCAGCTACATGTACAACGACTGTCGTGAACATACTTAACTTATAGAAAATATACAACAGACCGTAAATCTATAAAAAGATACGGGACACCAGTCTAAGGTTTAGGTTACCAGACTAAGGTTTCAGGCTAAGGTTAAGGTTACCAGACTACGGTTAAGGTATGCCAGACTAAGCTGTCAATTTTTAAATTGAATATCAGTATTTCTGACTTAGTTGGTTGTGTCGCTAGTTTCTTTACCATCAAAACTTACGAAATGAAATAGTATTACGAAATGCAAATCATAGAAATTAACAGTAAACAGATTTCGATTTAAGAATTCAATTGAGGACAATTTGTTTAAGTTAGTGCAGTTGTCAATATACCTGGTGATATAGTGCAAGTGTTCTGGTCTAATAATTTTCTCAAATCGGTCATCTCGTCTGCCTCTGTACCAGTTTCATCTACTGTTATCCTTACAATCTCACTGTCCTCTGTACCAGTTTCATCTGCTGTTATCCTTACAATCATACTGTCCTCTGTACCAGTTTCATCTGCTGTTATCCTTACAATCTCACTGTCCTCTGTACCAGTTTCATCTGCTGTTATCCTTACAATCTCACTGTCCTCTGTACCAGTTTCATCTGCTGTTATCCTTACAATCTCACTGTCCTCTGTACCAGTTTCATATGCTGTTATCCTTACAATCTCACTGTCCTCTGTACCAGTTTCATCTGCTGTTATCCTTACAATCTCACTGTCCTCTGTGCCAGTTTCATTCGATGTTGTCCTCACAATCTCACTGTCCTCTGTACCAGTTTCATCTGATGTTTTCTTTAAATCTTCCTTGAGTAATTCGTTTGTATCTTTTTCTTCCGATTCCTTTATCCCCCTTGCGATGCATTCAAACTCATTAAGAGTAAATTTGAATTCGGCAACACTTTGCTTCGCTGGAGAGAATTCTCTGCTAAAAATCGACATTTCTTTTTCATCAAACTTGTCCCCATATCTGTACCTTCCTTCAAGTACAATAGAGAGGGTTATTTTGTAAAAACTGCGTACATACAAAAAACAACAACAACAAAAAACAATTAATGTAAGCGGAATTAGGAAAATTCAAAATGACAACGCAAATTGTCTGGTTTCAAAAAGTATCCACCATTTTATTTCTTTAAAAAAACTATAGCTGGCTAGGGAGAAAGATTTTTGAATTTGGAGATTTGCCCGACATGAGACATTAAGTTGGATTTACATTTCTGATAATTGATACGAAAGACAAGGTGTACCAGGGACATACACTATAAAAGCTGTGTTCAAGGGTTATATTGTGTCTAACATAACTAAACGGAGACGTTATAGAAAATTTAAAGTTTTCACTACCAACAGACAAAGATGCAGCACCGAATCACATGCGCTGTGTCAACTAAATCATTACCTAATTCCTTTGCTAGTTCTGCTTCTCTGGCTTCTGCAACCTTTATAGATTCCTCTAATTGCTCCCACCTTTCAAGTGCCAGTTCGAACTGAGCTACACTTATAATGCCCCTACACAACTTGACAACAGCCTGCTGATTCGGCTTGTCATCCTTAAAGTTTGCTGACATGTCCATATCTGCATAAAAAGAAAATAAATACGTTGTAGTTGAAAAAAAACCGATCAACACAAAGTTAATAAAACAGTATTGGAAAACAGAGTTAAAAATAATCTAAAAAGGAACCCAACAGCCAAAAATATCCGGCTACTGTACTAACTCTTATATTTCAACAAAGAAAGGACAGAAAACCCGAGTTCAAAAAGGTACAAACATATATATACTCACCACACTTTCTTCCTTTTACTTCGATTTACCGATGAACACAAAATAAAACGATAATTAAATTGTGCTAAAATTAACCGGCTTTGCTGTATCGGCGACAAGTCGACGACAACGTTACCATCGGCTATGTTTATGACGTTTAGAATTGTGTTCGGTGCAAAAGCCAAGTTCTGCCATTTCCATCAACTAAAAATATTCATATTTTACTGTATAAGCTTCAGTCAATAAATTCATTGATTGGTTGTTGGTTTCTTAATGTCCAGCGGCAACTATTTCATTCATTTTTCGAACAACCATTTTTAAGTCTAATAATGTTCACATCATAATAATAGTTTATTTTGGCACAGGGACAAAGGCATGCCAATTAAATATGATAAACCACAATATAAGTACGATGGCCATAATAGTAATTCATTTCCTCTTGCATTGCATCAGCGAATTAGATTCAAGGGGGGGGGGGGGGGGGGTCCAATCTAGGATCAAAAGGGGCTCCTACCATATGTCCCCATTCAAAAGTATTGATTGTAAAACAAAAAGGGAAAGCAAGAAAATTCGGACCACAGTATCTACATAAGGTCCTCCAGGCTGACGAATTGAGTCGAGCAGATCAATATTAAATATTTCCCTTTCACAGAAACCAAGAAAACTTGGACCACACTATCTATGCATAAGGTCCACCAGGCTGAATGGAGTCAAGCGATTGCTAGACTTGCTTTTGACTTTGGTGATGCAGGTTAAAAATAAACAAGAGTGCACACACTGAAATGTCTCGCCTTCTTTACTAATCATTGATATTATGTTGATAGTCCTAATTATAAAGCTTGATTACAACTGTCACATAAACTTAACATTAACCAAGATAGTTAAACAAAGACCAATGAACCATGAAAATGAGGTCAAGGTCAGATGAACCATGCCAGGCAGACATGTACAGCTAACAAAGCTTCCATACAACAAATATAGTTGACCTATTACTTATAGTTTAAGAAAAATAGACCAAAACACAAAAACTTAACACTGTGCAAGGAATCGTGCAATTGAGGTCATGGTCAAATAAAACCTGAGAGACTTACATATAGATCATAATATATTTCCATACACCAAATATAGTTGACCTTTGGCATATAATATTAGATAAAAAGACCAAAACTTAAAAACTTAACTTTGACCACTGAACCATGAAAATGAGGTCAAGGTCAGATGACATCTGCCCGCTAAACATGTACACCTTACAACCATTCCATACAACAAATATAGTAGACCTATTGCATAAAGTATGAGAAAAACAGACCAAAACACAAAAACTTAATTATAACCACTGAACCATGAAAATGAGGTCAAGGTCAGATGGCACCTGCCAGTTGGACATGTACACCTTCCAGTCCTTCCATACACCAAATATACTAGCCCTATAACTTATAGTATCTGAGATATGGACTTGACCACCAAAACTTAACCTTGTTCACTGATCCATGAAATGAGGTCGAGGTCAAGTGAAAACTGTCTGACGGGCATGAGGACCTTGCAAGGTACGCACATACCAAATATAGTTATCATATTACTTATAATAAGAGATAATTCAACATTACAAACATTTTGAACTTTTTTTTCAAGTGGTCACTAAACCATGAAAATGAGGTCAAGGACATTGGACATGTGACTGACGGAAACTTCGTAACATGAGGCATATATATACAAAGTATGAAGCATCCAGGTCTTTCACCTTCTAAAATATAAACCTTTTAAGAAGTTAGCTAACGCCGCCTCCGGATCACTTTCCCTATGTCGATCTTTCTGCAACAAAAGTTGCAGGCTCGACAAAAACGACAGAAAGACAAACGGAATACAAAGAAAATTAAAGACTGACGACATTTTCAAACTAACAAATCTTTCTAAACTTGCGTAAAAACTTTTCACAGATTCCAGGCTTATAATATTGATGTTAATGAGCTTTTTGTCTACATAAATCTCTTGTCTCACCAGAATCATTATAGATGGAAAGCAAAAAATTAAATAAGAAGTTGAAGATCATTAAAAACCAATGCTGCCGAACAATTGTGCCAAAATACGACAAAGAGGGCAATATTGACCTATCAACAGTATGTGTATATGATAAGGCGGAGATCTTCATTTAAGAAGGCATGCGTTTAACAGTTACACGCTTAATGAACGGAATTGTGAGTTGAGACACGAATGTACACCTAGCATCGCATCAAGCAAAAGATATAAACAAAAACGTTAATAAGTCAGAATTGGTACAACACAGAAGACGACTAATCCGATAACTGTTGATTGGTTTGCAGATCTTGTTTTGCTGATCATTTTTCATATTCTATAATTGTTCTTAAATTAGACATGTACATTTTTCAATCATATCATACACCAAATATAGTAGACCTATTGCATACAGTATAAAAAAAACCCGACTAAAACACAAAAACTTAACTATAACCACTGAACCATAAAAAATGAGGTCAAGGTCAGACGACACCTGCCAGTTGGACATGTACACCTTACAGTCCTTCCATACACCGAATATACTAGACCTATTAAAGTATTTAGGATATGGACTTAACGTTGTTCACTGATCCATGAAATGAGGTTGAGGTCAAGTGAAAAATGTCTGAAGGGCATGAGGACCTTGCAAGGTTCACACATACCAAATATACTTATCATATTACTTATAATAAGAGAGAATTTAACATTACTTAAAGTCTGAACTTTTTTTCAAGTAGTCACTGAACCATGAAAATGAGGTCAAGGACATTGGACATGTGACTGATGGAAACTTCGAGGCATTCATATACCGGTATAAAGTATGAAACATCCAGGTCTTCCACCTTCTTTAAAATAAAGCTTTTAAGAAGTTAGCTAACACCGCCGCCGCATCACTATCCCTATGTCGAGCATTCTGCAACAAAAGTTGCAGGCTTGACAAAAAACAGCCAAATTTCTTTAAAATTACCAATTCAGGGGCAGCAGCCCAACAACGAGTTGTTGGATTTGTCTGAAAATTTGTGGGCAAATAGATCTTAATCGGATGAACATTTTACCCTATGTCAGATTTGCTCGAAATGCTTTAGTTTCAGATATATAAGCCAAAAACTGCATTTTACCCTATGTTCTATTTTTACCCATGTCGGACATCTTGGTTGACAGGCGAGGTCATCGGACACATTTTTCAAACAAGATACCCTCGTGATGATTGTGGTTAAGTTTGGTTAAATTTGGTCTGGTAGCTTTAGAGAAGATTTTTGTACATGATTAAAAATTTACGAAAAATTGACTATAAAGGGCAATAACTCCTTAAGGGATCGACTGGCAATTTTGGTTATGTTGACTTATTGTCAATTTTACTTTGCTGAACATTATTGTTGTAACAGTTTATCTCTATCTATAAAAAAAACATGTATTCAAGATAACAACCAAAAACTGAAAATTTTCTTTAAAATTACCAAATTCAGAGGCAGCAACCAAACAATGGGTTGTCGGAATTTGTCTGAAAATTTGAGGGCAAATAGATCTTAATCGGATGAACATTTTACCCTATGTCAGATTTGCTCGAAATGCTTTAGTTTTAGAGATATAAGCCACAAACTGCATTTTACCCCTATGTTCTATTTTTAGCCATGTGACGGCCATCTTGGTTTAAAAATTAACAGACGACAAGTGATGAGAAGAGCTCACTTGACCTTTCAGGTCAGTTGAGCTAAAAAAGATGTGGTATGATTGCCAATGAGACAACTCTCCACCAAATGACACAGAAACTAACAACTATAGGTCACCGCATGGCCTTCAACAATGAAGGCCAATACCTCAGTTCGTAAATACCACTAACTAGAGGCTCTTAAGAGCCTGTGTCGCTCACATTGGTCTATGCAGTGGCGGATCCAGAACTTTTCCTAAGGGGGGGGCCCACTCCAGTCATGCTTTAATGATTCCCTATATAATCAACCAAATTTTTCCCACGGAAGGGGGGGCCTGGGCCCCCAGTGCCCCCCTGGATCCGTCTATGCTATGTGCATATTAAACAAGACACATATGGATTAATGACAAAATTGTGTTTTGATGATGCGTTTGTAGATCTTACTTTATTGAACATTCTTGCTACTTGCTCAACTGGTTGAAGAGTTGAAAGTGTCATTATATTTGCATGATTTCAGATTGTCAGAATTTTTATCTAGTAACTATTTCAAATATATTACTAATCAAATAAAGAATTCAAAACACCTCAAATTGACAAATTTAAAAACAAGAATGTGTCCAAAGTACACGGATGCCCCACTCGCACTATCATTTTCCATGTTTTATGGACTTTGAAATTGGGTAAATATCTAATTTGGCATTAAAATTAGAAAGATTATACTATAGGAAACATGTGTACTAAGTTTCAAGTTAATTTGACTTCAATTTCATCTAAAACTACCTTGACCAAAAACTTTAACCTGAAGCGGGACGAATGAACGAACGAACAGACGAACGAACGGAGCCACAGACCAGAAAACATAATCCCCCTCTACTATCGTAGGTGGGACATAAAACCAGAGAAAACATTTCTACCATTTGCTGGTCTTTATTTCTTTTCAAGATGTGGATGTCATCAAGTATGATTTAAAATCATTATCAGTACCAGTAATCTGCATAGAATCATACAATTTTAAGATTTTTATTCAATAAATGAAAATCATACAAATAAATCTACATCTTACAAATTTTAAACGAAGTAAATACTTTTTTCTAGATCTCTTAGTCATTCACATTGAGAGGGAATGCTTATATAAAGATTTGAAATCCAATATACAAATAATTTCAGCTATATTAAATTCACAGCCTGCAATTTACAAAATTCTCTTGTATTATAATTTTACTATCATTAATATATACTACAATAATAATAATCTTTATTTCAAGAGTATATACTCAATAAGTACAAACACTATTCTTACTCAAGTTGCTCAATAATGAACAGGTATATATATATTGTTGATTGTCATGATTGTTTTAAGAACTTATCTAGCATAGGTTTCCAAATCTATATAAGTGAAGTATAAGTATAAATATTTTGTTTAATCTTCAAGATGAGGTGGAATCCTTAGCATAAGGATCATTCTATAATTGTGATCTCCCTTCAGATTAGAAATGATTGCAAAAATACTCCAAATTGTTCATTGAGACCCTCCATATTTGTCTTACTGTAATGCTAAAAGGAGTGAACTGAGGTATATTAAAATACTATCCAAATGAAAATAAGAATGTGCAAAAAACCCTATAATTTTCCAAAATAAAACATTTGTTGATTAGCCAGATACATGCATTGAAAGCCTGGCTTTTCTGCTTATAAAAGTAGCTCTATCAAAGTAATTGATCACAAAATATATATGCCATATAAAAAACCATTCTTTTGAATTTTAAACAGTAAAATGTTTTTCTATTTTGTGATATATACATGTACTATGTAGACATGGTCTCATGGTGCAGTCTCTCTTCTGTTGTTCATTCTAGCTAAATAGTTTTCAGTGTAAACAAAAAAAATTGAGAATGGAAATGGGAACGTGTCTAAGAGACAACAAGACAAAAAGCAGAAAACAGCAATACAAGACTCACAGACTGATTCTATTGAACTGTAAACAAACAAAAAATCATAGAATTTGCAAGACAAATAGACAAAGTAATACAATACCTTTGAAAATACCAATTACCCTTGATTTATCATATGCCCAGGCTAAAATCATGAATACATGCAAGAAAAATAGAACCCTTTAGTTCATTTACTTAAAAAAACATTGTAGAAACTGGCAAATTGGCCTCCAAAAATTAAAGCACTTTCTCAGAGCCATTGTTCAATATTATTTTTAGCTAAAGCAGACATATTAAAAATGATGATTAAATTGCAATTGCAAATTTTATTACAAAACATGTGTAAATTCTAAAAGATGTATACTTTTACCTTTAATTACAATATTCATTACAGACTGAGAACAAAATTTAAAGTAAGAATGCAAAGAAAGGCACAGATAACATGGCACCTCTACAAGAAATGGTTAAAATTGCATATGTGAAAAAGTTAATATGGACATAATTCAGTGTTTGATACAGGTATTATTACACATAATAATATGATGACAGCAGCAGTTTTATCCAAAAATCAGTTACCAAAATAAGAGATTATTTCAGACTGATTATACAAAATCAAAAGCATTCATTTTGAAAACTGCCCTTCAAGAGTGATTTAAACATTTTATCACATTTTGTCTTTTACTTTAAAATTGAGACATCGATTCACCAAAGTTCAAACACAGTAGATGCTAGTCATTATTTGCAACTGTACTGCCTTTAACAATGAGGAAAATCATCCTGTAGATTTGGCTATAAAAGGCCACCACATGAAAACTATAAAACAATTACCGGGGTAAATTGAAACTAACAGCCTAATTGGTAACAAAACAATTTACGAAAAACAAAAAATGACAGACATGAACTAACAACAATCACTGAACTACAGGCTCTTGAATTGGGACAGGCATAGAAAGACTGGTTATTACTTTAAAGTAAAAAAGTAGAGTATGCCATTTCTACCCTTTATTAAAAAAACACCTAAAAAATTAAGAACTCTGTAATCCAGTTTATAATGTAATGTACAAATGTATACAACAATAACAACATATAGAAATCTGCTCTCCAATATAAAAGAAAAATATATACTTAATACAACAGACAAATAAACAATACAAAATCATCACATGGTATAACTAGAGGTTATAAGGGACATGTATTTTTGACACCTGGCACCTATGAATGATATATTCAGCATGCTTTGTAGTGATAGACACCCACCCTTTGGGGGATAAACCTTTTACAAGGGAAAGTAAAAGAAAACTAAATATATAATTATTCGTATTATGCAACAAAGCTTTCATTATGAATAGATCTACTCTGTTTCACCAACAATTGTGTTCATAATTATTAGTCATCATAAAATTCCAGCAGACTATTAAGTCACTAATACCCCAAAATTATGTCTTTATAAATTGCAAGCTTTGATGAGAAATTATGATAGACATTTTTGTTTTATCCAAATGTTCAATTTATCACAAATTCCTCCCATGTGAGTTAGTTAAAGGTATCCTCCAATAAAAAACTGTAACAAATCGTTTAAAAGTTATATTCGAAAAATATAGCTATCTTTAGTGGTTTCACAGTAAGATTTCTTGGAATTACACAAAAAATGGATAACAGGCTCAAATTAAAGACAATAGTTCACACTAGCCTGTATGATGGATTTGTGCTGAGCTAGCTAGGTATAAACAAAAATAAACACTTCTTTTTCTTCATGACATTTCATCTCCAAGAATAACATCTAATTGTTCTTCCTCTTGGTTCAAGAAGTCCTCATCATTACTTGAATTTAATTTCTTTTCTACATCTCCTGTCTCCATTTCTCCTTCATCAATATCCTTCTTTGCTTCCCCTTTTTTCTCCTTTCTTCCTTGATTACCCCTTTGTAGAAGACGATTCTGGGGAAGCATTTTCATCAATCTTCTTTTTTCCCTTTGTCTACAAAAAATATAAAAAACTTACACTTATATCCTTAAATAATATTGGTAAACCTCTTCATTATTCTAAATCCCAGAGTTTCTATTGGATAATGGAATTTTATCCATAGCATGTCTATATTATGTCTAATTATTAAACAACCTGATTTAACATCTTCTGTCACATATATTGTCAATTTAACAGAATGTGCCAAAAACTAGTCAATTACCTTTGGGAAATACAAGGAAAATAGATGTACAGATTCTCATTTTTCCTGGCGGCTGTTTTAATATTCCAATATAAAAGAACACAGCTCCGAATTGAATGTCCCCTTGTTGCATATAATTTATTTGTGAAAGAGAATTACTTATAAAAATATTTGAAGTGTTTTAAAAAACTTTTTATAAATATCTTAAAGAAATGAAGGCTTGAGAGAGCTTACAAAGCATGTAATTAATATATCCAAAACATAACTCTTTTAGAAATAGATAATAGGCACTGATTTTCAAACATGTCCCAGATATTGCTGATATAAATCTTTGACGTAAATTTTATAAATATCTGTCCAAAATACACATGATAGCACTTACCATGCAATTCTAATTTTTCATATCTAAGGGACATACCCCTTGTCAAAGACATGGTTGATAATAACATTAAATGTGTCATTTGTCATTTCATAAAATGAGGCACATATTTTGCTTAAAGGAAATAATCATTAACAATTTTATGCATTATGGAGTAAAATAAAAAGTGCCTCCCATTGCCCCTACATTCATTTCTGGAACAGAAACAAAGAACAATAGTTTCGATTTTTATTTTTTTTAACAATCAACATGATCAAGGGGAAATTCAGCAATCAAATTTCACCCTTCAATTTTATTACTGTCTAATGAACTTTCAAAATAAGTGTTCACTAACAGAACAACTATAAAATTGCAAACCTTTTCTTTGATTCTATTTTTAATTCCTTTTGATATTTCTTTTGTTCTTCCGCAAATATTTCATCCACCATATCTTTGGTTACGTTTTTATCTTGTTTAATTAACTGTATATATACACCACCTGGAGTTCGTCTTCTCTTCCCATCCTAAAATTTGTTTACAAATAACAAAATAAGTTTATATAAAATCTAAGCTATTTGTGTTGATGCAGATTTTCATTCATTTAGAAAAATCATTTATTAAAACCGTGTTAAGTTATTACAAGAGTGCACACGCTGAAATGCCTCGCCTTCTATATTAATCATTGATATTATGTTGATAGTCCTAAGTATAAAGCTAAGCTTTATTACAACTGTCACATAAACTTAACATTAACCAAGATTACTAAACAAAGACCAATGAACCTTGAAAATGAGGTCAAGGTCAGATGTACCATGCCAGGCAGACAAGTACAGCTAACAATGCTTCTATACAACATATATAGTTGACCCATTACTGCTAGTTTAAGAAAAATAGACCAAAACACAAAAACTTAACACTGTGCAATGAACCGTGAAAATGAGGTCACAGTAAAAAAAAACCTGCGAGACTGACATAAAGATTATAAAATATTTCCATACACCAAATATAGTTGACCTATGGCATATAGTATTAGATAAAAAGACCAAAACTCAAAAACTTAACTTTGACCACTGAACCATGAAAATGAGGTCAAGGTCACATGACATCTGCCCACTAGACATGTATAGCTTACAATCATTCCATACAACAAATATAGTAGACCTATTGCATATAGTATGAGAAAAACAGACCAAAACACAAAAATTTAACTATAACCACTGAACCATGAAAATGAGGTCAAGGTCAGATGACACCTGCCAGTTGGACATGTACACCTTACAGTCCTTCCATAGACTGAATATGCTAGCCCTATTGCTTATAGTATCTGAGATATGGACTTGACCACCAAAACTTAACCTTGTTCACTGAGCCATGAAATGAGGTCGAGGTAAAGTGAAAACTGTCTGACAGACATGAGGACCTTGCAAGGTACGCACATATCAAATATAGTTATCCTATTACTTATAATAAGAGAGAATTCAACATTACAAAAAATTTGAACTTTTTTTTCAAGTAGTCACTGAACCATGAAAATGAGGTCAAGGTTATTGGACATGTGACTGACGGAAACTTCGTAACATGAAGCATCTATATACAAAGTATGAAGCATCCAGGTCTTCCACCTTCTAAAATATAAAGCTTGAAAGAAGTGAGCTTACACTGCCGCCGCCGCCGTAGCCCCGCCGCCGGATCACTATCCCTATGTCGAGCTTTCTGCAACAAAAGTTGCAGGCTCGACAAAAAGTACCTTTCTGTTTGTAATAAATATATGTTTTTGGCTAACTTCAGTTGCATCCACCATTTTCTACATAAGAGCATGAACAAAATGCCTGTACCAAGTCAGGAATATGACAGTTGTTATCCATTCATTTGATATGTTCAGGTGTTTTGAGGTTATGATTTTACCATTTGATTAGGGACGTTCTGTTTTGAATTTCCTCAGAGTTCAGTATTTTTGTGATTTTACTTTTTTCCAAACTGATATACTTTTGATCTTCATGATCTATGTGTCTTTCCCTGCATATACGAACAAAAACATGTCCATTTTGAAAAATGTAATTACATGAACATTTATAAATTGTCTTGAACACAACATTTTTAAGTATAGACCAGACATTTTCAATGCAGCAGGAAAAATGTTGCTATTTTTCAATTACACAATATAAAACCTTGAATAAAACATCCATGTGCCATGCTGTACATGTGTAACACATGTAAATGACTATGAACAGTATATATGAGGAGCTATAAGCAACATGACCAATAAACATTTGGAGTTTGAATTGTTCCAACTTACAAAAGTTTTCATACCCCCCTCTTCTTCTATGTCCTCTGTAGCATACATCAACTCTATTGCCTTCTCTTTTCCAATCACACCTAGGATACGCTCTGAAATGAATAACTATTTTCTTCCATCATTTAAAAAAAAAAATATATATATAACTATTAAATTGATTTTGACTCATTTCATAAAACATCATGTACATGTAATACCTTACTAATTTTGCAAAAACATAAAATTTCTGTGTCTGTCATGTCTATTCATATCTTAACTCACACAAACCAAGTTAAAGTCATATAAAGGAATAAGTTACATGTATGATTAACATTTTCAGCATGTTAATGTTAAATTAAAGGACAAATGCATCATATAAATACTAAACTGTACTTGTTCTTTAAATTTATTACAAATCCCTAATGTCATGATTCCAATGTATAATCGACAAAAAATAATTCATTCTGTGATTGTTCATCTAAAATTTGAACTGCTAATTAACTTTTAGGTTCTGACGCCATAGTTAACCAATTGTGACCTTGATCATGTTGATTAACTATCAACACAGAATCATGTACAAATGTAGCATACATGTGTATGATACAAAATGAGACACTTCAGTAAACATTTGGTTTAAAGCAATTCTAAAACTAAATCCCCTTATATATATTATGTTGAATATTGATACAAATCCAAGACGATACAATGATATATTTCTTGGATAGACATACATCCAGGTGGTCATAAGTAAAATCTTTCATACCTACGAGATGAGGTTTTCCTTCGTGCAAATTTTCAACAATTGTTTGAACTACAATTTCGTCACTGTCGCTAGGATTACAAGTACGGTAACGTTTCTGTCTTTTATTACTATGGTTATCATGGTGTTTGTTATGCTGCTTTTTACGACGCTTATATCCTCTTTTATTACTATCTTCTTCATTGTCAGAGTCAATTACTTTCTGAAATGGGTCAACACTGTCTGGTTTCTTGCTGGTTTCTTCGTCAAAAGGTCTATCATCCTCATGGGCTTGTAAATAATCATAAGCTTCTACATTTCTATAACTGTTCAGAACATGATCTTTTCTTTCCACCCCTATTGATCCCATGGTTTGTGTTAAAGATTGTTCAGTCAGAACTGAGCCCCAAACATTATTCGACCGTTTGCGCTTTTCCCCTGAATTAAAGTTTATATTTCTTCCTGATACAGCTCCATTTTGAGAAACCCCATTGGTGGATGCCCTAATTGGTGACTTTATAACACTTGATAATTGAACATCTTTATTGTCCGTCTTATTAGAAAAATATTTTGACTTTTTCAATTTCCACAAATCAGTGTCTTCGTCACTTGAAGCGGAGGAATCATCGTCATTGTCACTATTACTCATCAATGTACTTCTCTGACGATATGCATTATTCGTGTTATTTCCAGAATCAGATGGGCGTGTTATAACTGTATATGTATCTAGAAGATCTGGCTCAGGTTCCTTGTCACTAGCTTCTTCTTCAGATGATGATTTCTTACTTTCTTCGTTGTCCTGCAAATTGAAATGAAAAATAGAGAAATGAAATGAATGCATGGAAAATGATAAATCACATACATGTTCCTGCTACAATGTATATATACATGTAGCTAGCAAGAAACCTACATGATCAATACATGTATATATGTTTAAAGCATCTGAATTAGTTTAATAGATATAAGAAGATATGGTATGAGTGTCAATGAGACAACTCTTCATCCAAGTCACTATTTGTAAAAGAAAACCATGAAAGGTCAAAGTACATCCTTTTAGCTGCTGTATATAATATTTGTTATTCATTTATTGTCTTGTAATATGTGTAAGTTGTATATGATTCAGGCCATATAGGTATTCTTGTTTGAATTATTTTGCATGCAATTTTTGAGCATTTTATAGCCTTCTACATGTAAATGTATCATGACTATGTTTTATCCATGGGTTTTTTAAACATTAAAGTGGAGGTGAGGAATTATACATGTAGGCATGATAGGCAAGTGCTACCATGGTTATGTTTGTAATGTTTGTTGTGAAATAAACGTAAACATGATTATTGATTTCTATTTTTCAAATGTGTATTATCTCTAAGGGATCATTCCACTATATACATGATATAGTTTACAGCTAAGATAATACATGTAATAGTGCATCATGTGCAATGATATTCATGTAACAACTTCTCTGGCCTCAATCCAATAACTGTCAAGCGATCTGGTAATCATATATATCATATAAATCAGCAGCCCATCCAGAATTCTATAAAATTTTACAACTTACTTCAGTGTACAAATGGTACAGGTGAAACTTAATTAATATACATTTTCTATTTTTACAGGAAAATATTGTGATTTCATCTTAGCAAATGCTTAGACATGTTAGACATGTTAGACAATGGTAAATTTTAGGCATAAAAAATTCCCAATTACCATGATTACATGTAAGATAAAAATTCCAAATTTGATGTTCAAGGGACCCATTTGAAACACCTGGAATCATCCCTGTCTCTTTTATCCACAAATGTTTGATAATAAATGTTAATCATGTTAATGTTTATGTTATTTTCTATTTTCAGTCATGAAAAAATACATTAATCAAAAACCAAAGTGAAATGAAAATTTTGTTTCAAGTCTTAACACTAACATGTAATCATGGTAATAGTACAAAGCAGTCCAGTAAATCTGCAAAAAATACTTCACTAGTTTTCAAAGTTAAAGTTCCTCATAACAAATGGACAAATATGGCAATATTTCCACCTCAAAAACTACTCTGTGTACAGACTTACATGTACAAATGTACCTGTACTGTTTGGAAAGTTTTAAGGCCTAGCATCCACTACATATATAAAAGTTAAATGCATTTCGTTTTTAAGAAAGATAAAATCTTTCTTGGTTTTTGATGGGCATTTTTTTTCCTTTCTGCAGGTGTAAAAATAAACAAACACCTGAATTACTTTGATACTGTCCACTCACTGACTCAGATAAACTCTTTAACTCACCTATAGTTGTGAAGATGCCTATTGTCCATGTCAATTAAGGACATTCAATACAATACAAACCAGTTTTTACCTGAGGGAGCATCTCAAAGTTGATCCACAACTTACAAAATGTAGTTAATTTTCACACCTTATGCATGAAGGAAAAAAAATGCCCATCAAGATCCAAAAGAGATTGTATCTTTCTGAAACACAAAATGCATTTAACTTTAATATATCTAGTGGATACCAGGCATTAAAACTTTTCCTACTGGACAGGTAAGTCTGTACAGAGAATTTTTTGGCATGTAAATACAGCCATATTTGACCATTTGTTATGATGAACCTTAACATAACATAGCAGACAATTTTTTTTCTGATAGGGACGTACAACTTTTACAAGGATGGGAAGTTATCCTATGGAGTTACCCGACAGAATGAATTACCGGACAGGACTGTTGTATACGTGTCGTCTTTGGTCTAAGTACACCTTATCGCTATTTGTCTGCTATTACTGGACATCACACAGGTTCCCATAAAATTTTGACGTCATACAAATACAAAACCGCAAAATATCTGAGGCCACAATGGAAAAGTCATTATTGTATGACGTCAATAGTTCAAGCGGGACATATTCTTGGGTCTGCCGGGAATAGCCATAAGGTGTATCATGAGCTGAAGCACACTTTAAAAGTTTTATGAAAAAATGACTTTTTGTTGTGCAATATTCCTTCAAAACAAACTTCTTACGTTAATTATTGCCTATCTATATGTGTGTGTTAATAAAATACGAAAAACTGTGACCGAATCGACTGTGACCAAACTGGTTCTGTGGCCGAAACGACACGTGACCAACACAGGCACTTGTTTCTATCCATTGGAAGACCCACTATATAGCTATCAACGTATATTTACGCGTGCTTGTGGACCGAAAAGTCTCGAAACGACGAAAGCCAAAATAACAACGTAGTATCAACGTTTCTTTTCACTACGAGCAAGCTAAACTTATTGTTTAGTGTGTGTATCATTTAACACAATTAAATATGTACATATTGCAACCTTATTTTTTTGGTCATCTCCATCAGAATCCAAAATTTCACCCTCCTCAAAATCGTCCTGTTCCATGCTTCACACCTTCTAAAATCTGGTACTTGTAGTAAATTCGAAGGTCTAAAAATGCATCCTCAAACTGGGAACCAGATTTAGTTCTTTATTTCCTCCTTTCGAAAGAAGAAAAAAGTTTTGACATCACAGATTAGTTAGTGTTTTAATCATTTTTATGTTGACTTTAAAGTAACTATTATTATATTTATACACTATTTATGATATCATTCACACGTCTTTGATTTATTTTCTTTTGGATTTAAATGGTTTTGAAAATTGCTAACAGTTGAAAAGATACATGTGTGAACTGTGTGGTATTCAAGTTCCTGGCATGAGTTGTGAAGTTTTTTGTTTTTAAAATATATGCTTGCTGATGAAGCTGCTCAATAATCGAACACACAGGTCTCAGACTGTGAGTGAGTGAGTGAGACAGTCAGAGATTAGTTACCTGAATATGCAATGTGTGTACATGTTTTCTTTTGTTTTAATTTTCTTCTAAATCTTATTTTCACCCCCTTTCTTTCACCAAACTGAAACAATATATGCCAAATATTGGGAATGTTTGATTGATACATAATTTTGTTGATTAAATATTAAATGTCCAGTTGCAAGTATTTCATGCATGTTCAGAACAAGACTGTATTTACAATGAGTACTATATGTAGGTTCTTATTATAGGAAATGATATGGATACAAATGTAGGTACAAAAATTTTGCAAATAATTAGGTCATCTTGAAAGCTATTATAAATACTTTTTGCTTTGAGGCATTAAAGGGGGTAGTAATGCTCTTTACAGTCAGGTGCCAAATGATAATTTTTCAGCTACCAAACGTAAGCAACAAATTTATTTGTCAAAATGTCCTTATTGCATGTATTGTGTATCGTAAAAGGTCTCAAATTAATGTCGTAAGCGTCATGTTTGGAAAAAATTAACTTGATGCATCAAAACACTTACAGTAGATTTTATTTATTGTTTAAAGAAAGTGTACATTTTATCGTCAAGCACCAAAAATTACCTTAAACATTGTTAAATCATTTGGCAAGAATTTTAACTGTTATTTGTCATTACTACCCTCTTGTAGAGTAAGGCGTCATTTTGAAGCAAAAGGTATAGTAGCCTTTCAAGAAGTCATACTTAGTTGGACTAGCTACTTACTAGACCCCTGAAAGAGTAGTTACAAGGGTTTCTACATGGAGAGAGTGTGGCTATCTCTCATTATTCACTTGGCACTGAATTTAACGTCCTCAGTCTGACTTGATCATGTTGTGGTGGCTACAAATTCAAACAGATGCCCACTTTTGGCTATCAGCTGCTAGAAGAAGACCAAGGGATATATCATGACCATATTTCTATTCCCTTGTTAACACATTTGTGATACAGCTGTATATCATGTATATCATGTATATTCTCCTTTGAAAATAAGTGTACGGCAAAATTACCTCCCTTTCAAACCCTGATAAATTTATACAACATTGATCTTTCATATACAAAATGTATCATGTATATGGGAATTTATCAATGAGAATTGAGGTCACTATCATGACTATAGTTACTGGTTAAAATAGAAGATACTGTTAGAAATTTGCAGTTCTTCAATATTTGATATTTGATACACTCTGTATTTTAGAAATATTCTTTTTTAAAACACATAAAGTTAAGGGTCCCCTTAAGCATGTTATGGTGTTGTGGTTATAACTTTAATGATTTCTCAGACCAAAAACAATAATATGTTTTTTTATCATGTTTATTACCATTAATATCTTGATTTCTTCAGTTTTCTTTATTTTCAACCCCCTTGTTTATAAACATGATAAAAAAGTTGGATGGAATTTAAGGATAATATGGATAACATGGATATGTTGTTAAAAGTTGGTTGAAAATCAAGGATATATACAGAAGTTTATTAAAAGAAAGTCATATAAGCAACACCACAGCCATATGTGTATATTGCATAGAACTTTTAACATGTTTAACCATTATCCATAATTATAACAGTTTTCAATATTGTTTGCATATATGGGCTATTTAAAAAAAAATGATGCCTTTCCTTTAAACCTTTGTCAGTCTCTTGTATGATACTATATCTGTAATGTTTTTAGGTCAGATAATGTATTATGATTAGTTGGTCCTAACTACCAAAGATAATAGCAGTATGTGCTCTGTTTAAAAAATATTGTCCAAAATTGTACCTCAAAATGTCAGGAGTGTAACGCTTTTAGTGTGACATTTAGAAGAAAGCATGTGCATTCATTGATGATATAGAATAAATAAGGGCAGATACAATACCAAACAATATCTTTCATCCAACTATTATCAGTCAGGGGACTTACTGAAATAAGTGATTTTTAAATCACTTATTTGAGTAGCAAATTCGAGGTTTTGTCACAAATTGGAATTTTGTAGTTTTTTAAAATTTTTAAACACATAGGTTTAAATAATATCTTTTAATTAGTAAAATTATAAAAAAATGAACTTCTTGCTTCTTTTAAGTAGCAAGGTTTATGCCTTTGATGCTAAAATTTAGCTGAAAATTCTATTTTAGTTGAAAAAATGCTATAATAATGGCTTTACATAATGAACTGATACTTTCTTAAAAGATTTTTCCCAGCAGTGGGAGTATTTTTCCTGTGAAGTTCAAGGTTTCATCTTTCAGATTATGTAATAAAATTCTACTGTTGCGATAAAAATTTCACTGTTCGGGGGTGTTGAAATTAGTGGGGGTTATTAAAAGAATGATACTTAAAGAAGTGATTTTTGGGAAGGAAATTGAGGTCTGATACTTAAACAAGTGATTTTTATGTCATTATCCTAGATTCAGTACAAGGTCATCACCTGAAATGACCTGGTCATCCTAGACAACACAGATGTTGGTTCTGATAAGTTTAGAAACATAATTAGTCCCTGGATCATTAGTATTCTATATTTAAAGCTACAATAAAATTAAATCACTTCTTCTAGTGATTAATTTGTACTACTTAAATAGGTGATTATTAAAGAAAGACAACTCTAACTTCCAACCTTTATGGAAATAATGTTACTTGAATCACTATCAGTGATTTAGAAAATCACTTATTTAAGTAAGTCCCCTGACTGATTATATCTTGACTATGATTTCTTGTTCAATTCTTCCATATATTTACATTTTTATGAGCCTCATAAGGTAAGTCAAATAAGTTTGTGTAAAAAAAAAATGTTAGTAAAAGTCAATATGCTGCCAGAAAATGTCTTTGTAGGTGAAATAACATGTTTCTGTACATCTTGCACGGTTTATTTTTTTTGTTTAGTATCATAGCTTGGCACAGGTGCATCCAGTTGACCCTTAAGTTCTACTACTGGAATATTATGGTTACAATAAGAGGACTACCCAGGTCTGTCAGGAGTGTAACAACTGGGTTAAGATGTATTTTTTTAGAAACAATGTTGTTATAGTTGTTGTTTTTTCTTGAATTTCAGTGAACATTACCTGTTACAGTTTATCAGTAACAAACATGCCATTATTATGGCCTTCATTGCTTTTGTATGCTCAATACTTCAATGTCAGGAGTGTAACACAAAAAAATTGCCTTATTTCAATCTTATAGCAAAGGTAAGTTATTGGAAGAAAAACAAGCTGACAATTATTATAAAATGACATTACTACACTTCAGCTTAACACAGAATACAAGTCTACATCATTACTTTTGAAATTCTTGAACTAAAATTGCAATTGAACTAGCTTGTTTAAATGTGTTACAGTCCTGACATACAAGTATTGAGCATAAACAAGCAATAAAGGCCATAATAATGGCACGTTTGTTACTGAAAATATGCAACAGATGGTGTTCACACTCAAATTCCAGAAAAGAAAACCAATAATAACAACACTGTTTCTATAAGAAAATAACATGAATGTTACACTTAAACATTTTAAAGCGTTACACTCCTGACATTTTGGGATACATTTTTGGACAATTTTCAATATACAGAGCACATACTGCTACCATCTTTGGTAGTACGAACAAACTTATCATAACACATTATCTGACATAAAAACAGCATATATATAGTATCAAACAAGAGACTGAACAAGGTTTAAAGGAAAGCCATCTTTTTTTTTAAATAGACAATTAGCAAAATTTGTAAATATGTAAGAAGTATATAATTTTTTTTAACCTGTTCTTAATTTGCACTAAAATAATATGTGAAATATAAAGACTTTACATGATTTCAGGTCAGTTTCAGGTTAAAATATGGTAGCAATAAATTATGGTCAGGAGTGTAACATTTGTTACACTCCTGACAAGTTTCTGATGTAGCTTATCTATAACAAAATTCAACATGATTCTTTATTAAAATAATTGTAACATCTTTACAATGTAATGAGAAAGCCGATCTGTCTTGTAAAAGTGATTTTTCTGCACACTATTCACCAAAGATTCTTAAAAATTAAAGTGTAATTCTCATTAAACATGTTAAAAGTTTGCTCTTTGCTCAGAAATTAAAATAATATGTAATCAAATATCTAATAAATTTATTTATTTGTGAGATTGTAAATTTAAAATAGATATCATTACTGATTTTCTAAACATTCCATTAAAAAACAGTCTTACAGTTACTGAAAAAATATGTCAGGAGTGTAACAAAAGGATAAAAAAACACATGTTTGTATTTTTTAAATGAAGAAAACTTAGAATTGACTGAAGCAATTGTTGTGAAATTTTCAGAGGATGTAATTAGATCATATATGTTTGCTTCCTTATACTTTTTATATAAAATTAAAGCTTTTGCAAAGAGATATAAAAACTTTTGAAATAAGATATTAAAGAATACACTAAAAATTGGTGAAATTTACATATTTAAAAAAAAAACTGTTTATAAGTAAACAAAAATTGCAGGAAAATCATTTAGTACCTTTATTGCAACAAACAAAAAAATTATATTGATATTTATATTCTTATTTATGTTTGTCAGTTGATATTATTATTTTGTTGTTTCCTTTGAAAAGTGGATGAATTCTTATGAGTAAAATGTTGTTAAAATTTTTGTTTTTATTATTTTGCATTAACCCTTGGTAGTTTTGTAAACTTGAATGTCTCTGGATTAAAGAAAAATGATAGAAAACAGATTAGCAATGACTTAATTTTTTACCATGTTTGTCACACTTTAGCATCATTTTTTTTGAAATAGCCCATATACACTGTAGGTGAAGTAGATGTAATTGTATGGTATTTACGTTTAATGTATGTGAGATGATGAGTTTTAACACTTACTTTTGTTCCACATTGATCCTCAGTCATTGAATTGCTAGGATTGCAATTTATCATGTTTAACAGTATTTAAGGTCAACCAGTTCTACAAATATTCTGGCTTCCTCCTTAAATAAAGTTGGCAGCTATAATACAAATATAATCCATAAAGTGTTGGATGAACAGATTAATATAATCTGGACAATTTGTCTAATGATGTCATCACATGGTCATAGAGCATGTATTGTAGAGTCATGAAAAATTACATATTTTACCGAAATAGGCAATTTGGTCAAAATATGTATGAGCAACTGCTTTACCAAAAAAAGATATTTTACACACATCAATGTGTTTTTAAAACATTTATAAACACATTTTTTAGCAAAAATATCAATCATGTCAATGAAGAGGTCAAATCAAAGCTATTTTAATAATTTTTTGCTGGTTTTACTCTAAATGCCATGAACACATCATGTCAGATGAATGTGAGAAAGTGAAAGCCTGAACACAATATTTAATGCCAAAATGTAAGACAAATTACAAAGTGTTTATACTGATGTTCATAAACTAATGTCATACATCATGTACATGTACGTGTAATAAACATCTGAAGAATGTTTTTTGTTCGATTGATAATACAAAAAAAAGGGGCCTTGTCATAGATGTGTCTTCTCCTTCATCTATTAACAATGATTAAATATCAGTGCAATATTTGCAGGATGTAGATGATGTATATATATATTTCTCTAATTTTTCGTCAATTTATCCCTTTCTGCACCCATTGTATAAAAAAAGATTAATCAACGTGTGGTTCGTTTGATCTCAGTACTTCATTGGTTAAAATCCGATTATGACATCGAATTTTCTTGCTTTCCTCTGAAATTCCCATTGTGATGGCATGAAAAAAGGCGACCATGCCTGATGACGTCACATAAGGGAGCTACCATTTGATTTTTATGGGGGGGCTAGGATGAAATTTGAAAAAAAATAGGCAGGACAGGAGTTTTGAGTAAAAAAAAAAGGCAGGATGAGACACTTTGCAAAAAAAAAAGGCAGGATGACAATTTAGGTAAAAAAAGTCAGGATAAACTAATAAAAAAAAGGCAGGACCGAATAGAGTGAAAAATAAAAAGGCAGGACAGAGATTACAACTAAAAAAAAATGCAGGACAAAATTTTTCATCCTAGCCCCCCCATAAAAATCAAATGGTAGCTCCCTAAAAAGAACACATCTTTTTGCAGATCATTCGAAAAGAAGTAATAAGTTTGCCTGCATAATGTTAGAAAATCATTAGAGAAACAGATTCCACTACCAAATCTCGTGTAATACGATATTTATCCACTCTCGACAGTTAAATTTTAAATATTTAAAACGCTTGGGCAAGCCTCGGGTTTTAAATTTGAAAATTTATAACTCTCTCGAGTGGATAAATATCGTATTACACTCGATGCAGTGGTAGAATCTATATTTCTAACATACATGTACATGCATTTAATATCATTGTTTTTGTTTTCAGTTTTATACCACCTAGAAACACACATTGAATGAAACAAATATGAGCATACATATTTACATGAAACTGCTATAATGGAAATTCATGTACAACAGAGGTCATCAGAATGGTTTGAATTGAGAAAATCTGTCCAGCTGACAGCTTCAAACTTTGGTGAAGCTTTGGGTGTTGGTCGAGGTAAACCATATGACTTTCTTGTTTATTACCTCACAGAAGAAGAGGAAGAAGAGACATCTAGTTCAGCTCAACATGGTATCAACATGGAAGTTGTCATTAGTGAAATGTACCAGATTTTAACTGGAAACCAGACAAGAGAAACTGGATTTTGGATACCAGCAAAGGGAGATTACTTAGAAGGTTTAGTTGGAGTATCTCCTGATGCTGTTGTTTTAGATAATACAAGGAAACCAGTTGGTCTATGTGAATTTAAAGCACCTGTCTTCTCATTGTATGGACAAAATGCTCCGCATGGCATACCTAGACATTATATGGCCCAAATTCAAGGTCAGATGGGTGTCTCGAAATTAACTTGGTGTGACTTTCTAGCTGTCTGTGTGAAAACCAAAAGTCTTATATTAAAACGGGTGCATTTTTGTCAAGATTACTGGGGTAATGCTTCAAAGATGCTGAAAGATTTTTGTCTTGCAATAAAGGTACTGTTTGCAGTTAAAATCAAAAGCTTTTTATAACATGTACATTTGTATAAGGGAACATATTTCGTTTGAAAACATGACATGCAAAATTTATTGCAGTATTCTAAACCAAGATTGTCCTTATATTACTAGATGTGAATCAATTTTTCTAATGCATATTTTCCGTTCTCAATTTTATTGGTCATACAATTTGCATGTTTTGTACATGAATTCTTTTGAGTTTAATCAAGTGTGTAGGGGATTTTGTTGGTCATGTATGAGAATTTGCTTTACATGATCATGATGATAGAAAATTAAGAAAATTCTGCTGGTGATCATGGTGATATTTTAAATTGTCTTTAGATGATGTGCTAAAGGAGTAAGTTCGGTAAGTGCCATATTTGGCCCCAATTATAAAGTTCATGGTTACAAGACAATAATTGTTTTAAGTTGCCTTAGAGACATGTGAGAAAGTTAAACAGAGCTGTTTTTGTCAAAGTTTAATTCTAACACGTTGATTTTTACATCCCAAAAAGGTCAAGATAAGGGATTTTGGTGAAATTTGACAAAATCAGCTGGATTTCAACCAAATAAAGGACCAGGAAACATAGAGCGCAGTCGTCGACAAGCTTAATATTCAAATAAGACATGTTAAATGTCTTCACAAACATTATTTTAAAAGATCTTTGTTGTCGACGTATGCGCTCTGTGTTTCCTGTCAAATAATCTTTGGAAATTTACCCATTTTCATTGATTTTTTCGTGAAAAATCAATATGAGTACAACTTGTGACGTCATAATGAAACGCAGAGACGTAAAATTTTCAACAAAATGGCTTATATCCTATCTAGTCAATGTATTAGCTATAATTTATCGTGATATTGGTCAATAAATCCGAATTTGAAATTTACGCTAAAAAACGGGGCCATTTTAGGACCTTATCGAACATACTCCTTTTATGGAAAGAACAAACCACAAAATATTGAAAAAAATTTCTTAAATTAATGGTACCATCTGTTTTAGGATATATTAAAAAGGTTGGTACATGTACAGTATTTGACAGTATACCATATACATGTATGAGCTGTGTTGGAAAGAAATCGACCATATGCAAATGAATATCAATACATCTAATGACCTATTTTGGTTTGAAAATATCGCTATGGAAAGTCTGCAGTAACTGTTTCACATGTGTTTCAGCTGTATATAAGAAAATCTACAAACAAGACCAAAATTCATCTTTTATTTGGTAATCAGCAGGGGTGCTACTTAAACAAGTGATTTCATTATCACCTATTTCAGTGATTTTTTATATTCAGTTATGGTTATCACCTATTTAAGTGATTTTGGTGTTTTCTTTGATCTTCAAATGCTAATTTCATTGATTTTACATGCGCCTGCAAAAAACAAAGCTTTTACATGTCTTATGTTGTTTTTAATTTAAAATGTGTCAGAAATGTTACCAGGTTACTGAACATCTGAAAGATTGCCTAAACATGTACTTAAAAAAAAGAAGATGTGATATGATTGCCTTTGAGACAATTCTCCACATGTAACTAATAATAAATGACTCAGAAATTAACAACTATAAGTCACCGTACACATGTATGGTCTTCAACAATGAGCAAAGCCCATACTGCTTTGTCATCTTTAAAAGGCCCCCAAAATGACAAATGTAAAACTACTCAAAATGAGAAAACTTACATTCTTATTTATGCGCAAATTAATGAAAGAAAACCGAATATGTACATGATGTTACACAACACCAAGCAACATCACTGAATTACATGGTTGTTTATACATATACATGTATATCCATGATATTGACGTACATGTAATTATAAAGCATTTCAAAACAATCGTTTGTTCTTTCATATATTACAGGAAGCCAGACAGAATGGAGGCAATGTAGAAAAACTAAACAACGAGTTCATCAACCAGCTGAAACAAAAAGGAACAAACTACTCTAAATTTCTCAGCGGAGAATCCAGTATACGTGTGGAAAACCTCCTGAAACTAAATACTAATAACAAAACCTTTGCTGGACCATCAGATGTTTGGTTTACATTTGATTGTTTAATGGGTTATCACATAGATTTCCCTCCTGCTACAAGAGACTTTATAGATCACAGAATTAAAGAAATTGATAGAGAGATTAGGTTCAAAGATCAACAATCTGAGACATAAGTTATTGTGTTATGTGAATAGAGAAATTTGATTTTGTTTGTTATAGAATTGTTCTTTGGCAGCTTGACCATGTTGACTTATATCTACTAGATCTGTTATTATGTCAGATGTATTTAGCAAATGGTATACTTAAAAGATATTTAAATTATTTGTAAATTATAGTCTATAGATATAGCTATATGTAACTGAGGAATGTCTTATATTATGATAGGTATTTAGATCGCTTAATCTTTCAAATATAATTATATGATATTTTTTTATTACTATTTTATAGGAATATTACAGAAAATATACTCGTGTACAAAAAATTTTGAAATGAAACATACATGCTTGTTCATTGTTGTTAGCTAGGTGAACCATAAAATCAATGCAAATTAGTTGAAGAATTAAAGAAGTTAATGTAAGCCAATCAAGTTCTGAGACATGTTTAATAAGAGAATGACTGAAAAAACAGGCAAAAAAGATGCAATTTTAGACATGAATCTCAGCAATTTGTGAATATTAAAAACCATGCACCTGAAGTAATTATACAAGAACATACTTGTTTATTTTGTATGGGATGGAGTTAAGATGGGAGAAAATACTAGAGATAATGATACCTAATAATAATTATAGTTTACTGCTTGCTTATTCATGATCTTTTACTTAGGTTTCATATCTGCACATTTAAATAGAATTGATTCAAAAGTAAAAATAAAAACAAAAGTAGGTTTTGTGACAATGTTACATTTTAGTAAAAAAAAATAATTCATGGTTACATTAATTTTAAACAGGAAGTAAATTGAGAAATTTTCATTTCATAAGTTCAACTTCTTTACACTTGTTGATTTGTTCAAAATCTATAGCAAATTAAATTAAATCAATCACCTTTTGAATTAAGAGGAGTCAAAAGTTTTTAAAAAAATGTACTCCAAGGGCCACACAAGTAAAAGGTTCAGCAAGCTTTAAAACCAGAATTGATCCACCATTTTCTTTATAAGAAAATATCTGTACCAAGTCAGGAATATGGCAGTTGTTATCCATTCATTTGATGTGTTTGCAGCTTTTGATTTTGTCATTTGATTAATAATTTCTGTTTTGAATTTGTGTAAATTGCAGTAAAAGCTGGATCAACCAATCAGAATAAAAAGTTGGCAAGTGTAGATTTATTTAGAAAATATATCTGGGTTTTTGAAGGTTGCTAGTAATTATGCAATCAAATATATTTGCTTTTGTGATCACATGATAATCAAAAATACCATTCATCTACTGTAAATTTTGTTAATGAAAACTGCTTTGATGCTGCATAATTAAATACCAATTGCATTTTAAAGATGTTATCAGGGTCATTAATTGTAATTCTACATTTATTCTTTTAGTAAAATTTTACAAATGTCATGAATGTAATAAGAAAAACAGATTTAGAGGTCTTATAATCATTTGATAATTGGTAAATTGTAGACGCTTCAAAATTATGATTTATTTTAATTCCTCCATCTTTTTTTTTGTTATTGCAAAGTTAACATCATGAACATAATTAGGTGGTACTTATGTTTTATTAAAAACCTGCAAAATATAGATGCATATTTTAAGTTGAATTGCAATTTCCTAAAAATATTTGAAGAATACTTTTTCTTAATGTTTTTTTTTATAACATCTGGCTGTAAAAATTGTAGTTTAAATGATACAAATGTATTAAATTTGTTTTTGCTGATTAAGTGTGAATGATGTATAAGTTATCATGACTCACAGAGTTCAAAGGAGTAAGTTCGGTAAGTGCCATATTTGGCCCCAATTATAAAGTTCATGATTACAAGACAATAATTGTTTAAAGTTGCCTTAAAGACATGTGGGAAAGTTAAACAGAGCTGTTTTTGTCAAAGTTTAATTCTAATACGTTGATTTTTACATCCCAAAAAGGTCAAGATAAGGGATTTTGGTGACATTTGACAAAATCAGCTGGATTTCAACCAAATAAAGGACCAGGAATCATAGAGCGCATGCGTCGACAAGCTTAATATTCAAATAAGACATGTTAAATGTCTTCACAAACATTATTTTAAAAGATCTTTGTTGTCGACGTATGCGCTCTATGTTTCCTGTCAAATAATCTTTGAAAATTTACCCATTTTCATTGATTTTTTCGTGAAAAATCAATATGAGTACAACTTGTGACGTCATAATGAAACGCAGAAACGTTAAATTTTCAACAAAATGGCTTATTGCCTATCTAGTCAATGTATTAGCTATAATTTATCGTGATATTGGTCAATAAATCCAAATTTGAAATTTACGCTAAAAAAGGGGGCCATTTTAGGACCTTATCGAACATACTCCTTTGGACTGTGAGTCACTTAGTCTACAGTTATGCCTCTTCATAACTTGCCTCATGCAAAAAGGAAACTCCAAACACAATGTTAAAATAAAAAATCAGACAGAGATCCAATTTGGGCAGCGATGCACTTACTGTTCAAAGAGTTATGGCCCTTTATAACCTTGACAATTGTGAATCTTTTGGTTTCCGTGTTTTTTAAAACTTAAGTTTTTATGCATGCAAATTTTATGAAATTCTTAAACAATGCTAAAAGCCACAACATTCACACAGAGTTTGAATAATAGTAATTGAGTCAGTTACTGTCAAAGAGGAATGTCCTAAATAATTTGGAAAATTGCAAGGCTTGAAATGCTTGAGCTTAGACTTTTGTGTCGTCGACAACATTTTGTTTTTTTTTATGGAAAAAAGCTCTGTTGATAGATTTTGAGAATTGCAATTTTAAGTGAAAAAAATTATTAATTTGCTGCTATTTAGGCTCATATTCATCTTTATAAAGTCAGGATTCTACTTCGTCAAAATTATCTCCCCATGACGCCAGTTCATTTTTACAATCGTAGAAATGGAAGCCTTTGTAGGGATGACACACTGCCAATTTTGCTCTTGAAAACCAATAAAATTACCACATAGCACCATTACGATCCTTACATGTCAGTTGTATTTTAAAAGACAAATGTATCTA
>CM034355.1:59088426-59296094 GCA_019925275.1 Mytilus edulis
CAATCTCTAGCTAGGGGTTAACTTGAAGTTTACATGAATACCGGTTAGAATGATGATGACGTTTTCACTTGCAAGTGAATCAGTCAAAAATTATGTTTAATCGCTTATTTCAACAAAATTAAAGGAAATTGATTGCTAAAAGCAAATTATTATTTCATTATTCCAATTTGATTAATGATTGATCTAAAAAAAATCATACTTTATTTTTTTATATATATCGTAGCTAGTGCCCCTTTAATGGTTGAAATGAAATGGGTTGAAGTTTAAATGTGATGGCATATTAAAAGTAACTTGTCTGAACTTTGAGGCACTGCCGAGGGAACCTTGTCTCGTGTCACTTCAATGCTACGTCTAAGGTCACTTATCGGGTTTTCATCTGCCGTCTCCACTCTATCGTAAAATTATTCTATGTAGGGGTAAATTCAAGAAAAAAATCTCCCATCGACTTTAATGCTAATCTATGTGTGGAAATAAATTTATACCTGATTTACCTTTAGAAATTAAAAACTTTCCTATATCATTCATGAAAGTACAAATGTAGCCCCATCTTTTGCAACAATAAAAACATAGGGTCATGCGGCATTTTTGTGCATTCACATGGCCTTGTTTACAAACAATATAGATTCGCACTGAATTCCTTTACTGACCCCCATTACTTGTCAACCCTGTAGGGAAAACAATAGTACATTTAGCATTTATTTTTTTTATTTTTTTCAACTCTAGTTTTGATCCATCTACCAAAAAATATTTATTACAAATATTATCTACCAATCAGAAGAGCACAGAACTTCACTTTTAGACAGAAAGATCTCCCCCAAATCGGCGGTCCCTGATGACGTATATTAATTTACTGAATTTACCCCTATAAGGGACTTTTTTACTTCTTTTCCAACTTTTCTTGTAATAAACATGTAATGTATCCAATTTTCAAGTTTTAGTTTCAATACAACCTTCATAAATGCTGAATTTGTAAAGATAGAGCAAAATTTATACTACAGCCCATACTGCGGCCAATGTATATTTGGTATATAAAGTTGTGCTTTGACTGTTTTTAAAAGAATGGTGTAAAATACTATGTTTAATAAATATGAATTTTTTTCTGTGTTTGCTTTGACCAGTATTGCAAGTACATTTAGAAACTAAAGTCTTGGTGTACTCTTAGTTAGTTTTTTCCTTATAAGGAAGTTTTTGATTAAATACCATGAAAAGACCACAAAAAGACTTTTCAAAGGCTTTTTTAAGCAGTTTCATACCAAATAAAACAACAATTATGTTTCATTATACTAAATCTGGGTTTTAATTACTTGTAAATTTCACAAAATGTCATTGACAATCACTCTTCAGAATTTCCTGTTACCCCAACATCAGGATGGGTTCTTCGCCAAAACTAGACAGCCAGAACTGAAGTAGAAAAAAACTGCCAAATATGAAAAAATAAGATTAGGTATGACCAAACTTTACATTTGGGAGATTGAAGTAACAATTTAGAATATTTAAAACCAATTATTTAACATAAAAATCCACTTACAAACATTTCAACACTTGTTTCATAGATGAAGGACATGTAATCATGAAAAGTTGTCTAGTATATTCTTTAGATAAAGAAACGCAATGCGTTATGAAAAAATAAATGAATACCTTAATGCGGTCAAATTATTCGAGTGTTAAAATACTAGAAAAGTGCTTATTTACCACTTATTCTACAACTTAAAACTGATTTTTACCATATACTCCATGCTTCTCTCATAGTACACTGAGTGCATCCTGGATAGCCGCAGTTAAATATAGAAATTTGTGTACAAAACAACTTCAAAAGGTTCAAAAATCCTTCCATTAAATTAACATTTACAGGAAAAGAGTTTTGTGATTATTGTGTGACCTTGGACAAGTACAGTGAAAAAATGCATGTTTTCCTATAGGGGTAAATTCAGTAAAAAATCTCCCCTCAACTTTAATGCTAATCTATGTGTGGAAATACATTTATACCTGATTTACCTTTAGAAATTAAAAACTTTCATATATCATTCATGAAAGTACAAATGTAGCCTCATCTTTTGCAACAATAAAAACATAGGGTCATGTGGCATTTTTGTGCATTCACATGGCCTTGTTTACAAACAATGTAGATTCGCACTGAATTCCTTTACTGACCCCCATTACTTTTTAACCCTGTAGGGAAAAAAATAGTACATTCAGCATTTATTTTTTTTATTTTTTCAACTCTAGTTTTGATCCATCTACCAAAAAAATATTTATTACAAACATTATCTACCAATCAGAAGAGCACAGGACTTCACTTTTAGACAGAAAGCTCTCCCCCAAATGAGCGGTCCCTGATGACGTATATTAATTTACTGAATTTACCCCTGTAACCAATAGATGAACCTTTCTTCTGGCGGATGTGACGATTGTCATCATTTAAAATGATTAGGAGACAACTATTTCCTTTTCCAACTACGTGCGAAACCAATACGCAACTTGTCAGCGAGCATGGTTCGAAAATAAAATCCTTGTCAGATTTTTTTTATTAGTTTCAATGGTAATAGTCATTTCAGGGTTTGGCGGAACTGTGATGGTTCGTTTTATGCAAACTTGCTTAGTTGAAATTTCACCTCCACTGATTAACAAATGCCACATTTATCACTTTGCTGAAGATGGTAAGTGTGGGAATACTCAGATTTATCACTGCGCCTAGTGTGTCCAAAATATCTAGCCTAAGTGTAACATCGTCTGTTAACGGCGCTTTGCACAAATCCAATTGTATGTTTACTCTATCAATGTCGAGAGAGGTGTTCTTTTTTAACTTCCCAGTAAACAGCTGTTCACCAAAACCACGTAGCGTAACGGTGTCAGACTTTATTTTTCATTTACTAATGTTATCATTGCAGCAGTGTCAACAATCATGCTCACATTCTGGTCATATATAGTACCTCGTACTGCTAGACTTTTTCGAATGGTTCTTCTAATGAAAATATTGGACTAGGCCATGGGCCTCTGTTTGGTTTTGTCTTGAGGTGATGTTTTTTAGGCCAATAGACCTTGGAGTCGAATGCTGGCCATCTTACCCGACCCGTTGCTGTTTAAATACTCTGTTGTTGGGGTTGCGCTTTGATTTGCTCTTTATCCTGGTGAAGCCGATCTTGCCTGAAATAACCAGGATTTCTGAAATTTGTCCGTGGAGATGCTGATCGTTGTCCTTATGGACTGTATGAACTCTGGCTTGGTTCGGGTGTTGCTGTTCGAAAGGCATTAAACTTGGATTTATCTATATGGCGATCTACCGCGATTATTTTGCTCAGGGGATCTTTAACGTGTATATATAATGATCGAGTGATCTTCCATTGGTCTGGTGATCTTCCACGATTATATTGATAAAAAGGCCCAGGGTTAATTTGATCGGTCAATCTACGGTTACGCTGATTAGTTAAAAAGCATAACACCAGCTAGCTTTGTGACAATTTGAGTGAGTATACACATCTCATTTGCCAAAGGACTGCTCATATTCCCTTTATCGGTCGGTGAAACGGCGTCATCAGCAAATAAGACTTGCTGATGGGCACAATAGATTCTTTTTTATCCACATATCTCCATCTGGTTGTCTTTTGCGGCAGTCAAAGCAGTTGTAAATTATTTTGAATAAAATCTATGATAATTAGTAAATGCAGTCCCTCCGATTATTGTCAGTCCATCAAAACTACTAATGTGATGAGGCATATCTGCAATGTAATCACATTATAATCAAATATTTCAAAACGTTTATGATTAATAGGTTAGTACACATGTACCAACCACATCCGTCCTAATTTGAATGGGTGTTTTCGGATAAATTATTAAAAAAGATATTTATATGATATTTCATGTATAACATATATTTAACGTTTTTCCAAGTTATAAAAAGTTCAAAAGAAGCAATGACAATGCATGTTATTTTGTAAACAGTAAAATCACAAAAATACTAAACTCAGAGGAACATTAAAAACGGAAATTAAAACCCTTAATAAATGGCAAACTCAAAAGCTGAAACACATCAAAGGAATTGGACAACAGCTGTTTTAGTATTTCGTAAATATTTTGTTTATACGCAATCTAATTAACCACCATAATATAGCACAAAATTAGGGACACAGACAAGCACAAACTAAAGGTCAAATTGACGGGCGGATGGATACAGATTTAAATGAGGTTGACATATTGACTTGCACACTAATGAATAATCAGCGATGTTTTTGAGCTAATTTTAACAAAATTGTATTCAATTGACTGCTGTCGATATTCCGCTTTTGTAAAGTATTTTAATAGTCTTGCATAATGATATAAAATGTTTTAATTCGAAATAAACTATTAAAAGGGTATGGGCCTTTTTTAACTTGTCGAATTGGATTTCTTTTTGTTCCGTGTTGAAGGTCTCACCGTTACTTTGAGACTAAAAACAGTTTTTGCGTGTTGTTTCCTATGCATTTACATTATTTATGTTATTTCATGTCTGAAACAGTGACGTTTGCATAAAGTTGTGAATTAACCAACTATGTCGTTGTTGTAAAGCAAGAGTACATTGGAACTGTGCATCATAATATCAGAAAAAGTAAATGCTTCAACAGCATTCACATGTAAAATTGTAAACAAGAAGCTGTTGCTATGCCCATTTTTTTTTCATTGGAAAAAAAGAGTAATTTTTGCATTTATAATGGATCCTGAATTCATATTGCGCATTTTTCAAAATTTAATCATTTCTGATTAAAATATCATTTACGAATTAAATGTTTCTTTCTATAATTTAGTTTATTGGTGTGTAAAAGGGTTAACCGAAGCACATTTTTTATTTGTATCTCTTCATTTAAGCGCCCTGTCAATGACTTTACAGTATGAAAAGAAGCCTACAATTCTTATAATTATGTTTTGTTCTACAACCATGAAATGAACAGCTATTTCAAGCTCTTCATTTGTTTTTCAATGCATTTTTGTTTACACTGTCAAAGATATAAGTGCAGTCATACGTGCTTTATTTTTAACCGGTGGAAATAAAATATGATATTGAAAATGCCTAGCGATTGAATTCAGCCAATCAAAATGAAGAATTCTAATGAAACATACATGCAATGTGAATTATATATTAATGAAATATTTCAAAAGGATTATGATTTATGATTTAATAGGTAAGTATCTACCATATCCGTCTTAATTTGCGGAAGTTGGTTCGTTGAATTAATAAAAAAGATAGTTATTAAGGTGTTTCGTTGAATTAATAAAAAAGTTAATTATTAAGGTGTTTCGTTGAATTAATAAAAAGATAGTTATTAATTTGACGAAAATCGGAGGTATTTTGAATATTAATATGACCTCACTATTTTAAAAACATGGAATCTAGTTGAAACACTGACATACTAGCATTAGATTTAAAGATCCCAACAGATGGAGGAGTTTGATAAAATAGAAAATAATTATACACTCAAATTGCATATGAAGGCATGCATATTAAAAAACTATACTAGTATGTTTTTGTAGAAACATACATGTCCAACATAATAGGTCGGACTACACGAATTCACCATCAGTCGGCCCAATCAAAAGATTTGAAAATTAGCTACACTTCTGCGAAAGATGTGCTCTGTAGGGTGGTTTATATGATTTCATCGCACGTTAAAACTTTGCTCATTGCGTCGATCTGTTTCATGCAGCGGAGTTAATAACATATCCTATCAATATGTGTTTTTCCTGATATGCATTTAATACTTGATTCTGGAACCGCACCTTTAGTAGCTAATACAGGTGGAATATCTAACTAGCGAATAATCCCCCCTTTACACGGAGGAATACCATCAACCAAGAGTGGTGAAATATATGCGTATGATACGCCCGTCCCTTTTTCTTAATTTAAAATTCCATTACATCTGAATGTCTATCAGAAATTTAATAAGAAAAATTATAGCAAGATATCAACCAGTCACGACAAAGTCTTGAAAACTGCTTAAAAATTTGCTTGTTAATAAACTGGGAAATCACCCTTTTGTAATGAATATAACCATACAACTCAGAAACGTAAAACCGAAAATTTATGAAAAATCGAAAGGGAGTTGACGTGAATAGATATAAACAATTCACCAAAGTTTAATTCATATTGATTTAAATGTAACAGTTATTGTCCGACATGTTGACGGTATATCATAATATGTCGTGTAAACGGGCGTATAAAAATTGAAAAAAGTTAAACAAACAACAAAACGAACTACAACAAAAAAGGTGTATGATATCTGGTGCTTCTGAAGGGTAAGTATATTCTGTTCCACATGCGGCAACCGTCCTGTTGTTCGTTTGATGTCAAACCCGATGATAAGTCTAATTCGGTAGGTCATATTCGAGGAAAAGAGGACGGATTATGGTAACGACAATTCGAACATTCGTCATATGTGAAACAAATATTCCATAACTGTCAACTAGTGATGGCGTCTGTAAAATTGTTGAAAGGATAATGTCAACTCCAACTCTTGGAACTTTTGATTAAATATCTTCCCTGTAATTTTCAACCCTCTTTCAAGCTAGTAAAACATCAGCGATGTGTTTGAGTTTGTTTTTGTAAACGTAATACTATGTTTTAATAGTTTTAAGGTTGAGGATTTTTGTCTGGTAAAAGAGAGATAACTGAGTTTAAAACATGTTTCGTCGTCATTCGGAATGTATGTTTGCATACGTATTCATACGAAGGTATGGTCACATACCTATGCATGGAAAAGTTAGATGAGATTTTTCTCTAGTAAAAGGGAAATAACTCATTTGAAAGATGTTCATCTTCTCTGTCCACTGATACTTCTGCCAAGTACAACTTATGTTCGAGTTTTTCACTTCTGTGGGTGTCTTTTACACATGTAAGATTAATCATGAATGATTTATGAGTTATTTATAATGGTCACTGTCGATCTGTTAACCAAGCAATCATGTAGAGATAGTGAGATGGCCGTCAGCAGGGGACTTAGTTTAACATAGGACCCTTTGGGAAATGCATACACATGACTTCTTTTGGAGAACCACCAAATCGAATGCAACCAAACATGGCATGCATATTCCTTATGAGGTGCTGACCAAGTGTTGTCACTTTGTAGCCGATCCATCATCCAAGATGGCCGCTAGCGAAGGACTTACTTAAACATAGGACCCTTTGGGAAATACATACAAATGTCTTCTTTTAGAGAACCACTGAATGGAATAAAACCAAACATAGCATGAATGTACCTTATGAGGTGCTGACCAAGTGTTGTTACTTTGTAGCCGATCCATCATCCTAGATGGCCACCAGCTGGGGACTTAGTTTAACATATGACCCTACGGGAAATGCATACAACTGATTTCTTTTAGAGAACCACTGAATAGAATGAAACCAAACATGGCATTAATATTTCTCATGAGGTGCTTACAAAGTGTTGTTACTTTGTAGCCGATCCATCTTCCAAGATGACCGCCAGCAGGGGACTTAGTTTAACACAAGACCCTATGGGAAATGCATACCAATGACTGACTTCTTTTAGAGAACCAATGAATGGAATGAAACCAAACATTGCATGAATATTCCTTATGAGGTGCTGACCAAGTGTTGTTACTTTGTAGCCGATCCATCATCCAAGATGGCCGTCAGCAGGGGACTTTAAACATAGGACCATTTGGGAAATACATACAAATGTCTTCTTTTAGAGAACCACTGAATGGAATGAAACCAAACCTAGCATGAATGTTTCTTATCTGGTGCTGACCAAATATTGTTACTTTGTAGCCAAATTTTATCTTTTTTTATATGACTTCAAAAACCCAAGTAGAGTCAGGTGAGCGATATAGGCTCTTGAGAGCCTCTAGTTTTACTTTGTTCTGGATTTAATACTTAGGATACCACTGGTTTTAGCAATGAGAAAATTTTGCACCATACATATAGAACACAACTACCATATGAATGTGTCGGTCCTTAGTAAGAAGCCTGTAAAACAGGGCTTGTAATTCTTTGGTGTATATCTTGATTGTCCGTTTGTTCATTGATGTGGCCATTAGTTTTCTTGTATATATTGTTTAACATTTGTCATTTCATGGCAATTTCTAACTGATTTATGTATAGTTTGTATCTGATTGTAAAAATGTTGTATGGTAAGCTTTATTTCTTTTTCATCATTTTGTCTAGAGCTGGTGTCTGATTACCAATCATACCTCCCTTTTTGTTTCTTTTTTATGAATAATGACAACAGTTTGATTTTAATTTTTATGTATGTACATGTAACAATATAAAACAGTATATATACATGTATAATCTCATTCCATCATTCATATTGGTCATTGTTGGTATATATTTATCTTTAAGTTTAACAATGTACGGTGAAAGAGCTATCTTCTAACAGATACTTCATATTTTAGTTATTGTGAAACCACTGATTCAAAGGAAAAGTTTCACTTATTGCCCAAAATGGCCTAAAATATAAACTTTACCATAAAACTCCAAAAGGTTCACAATTTGGTTCGTAAATGGGTCTGTTTCAAAAGTCTCAACGCTCAATAAATCAGTTCTTTTTATAAAAGTACATTTTATGATCCAAATTTGTCAAAATGTGATGATTTGGGGCAATTTTCAGACCTGAAAGCTTTAAGCCTTTAGGAATAAAGATTTGGCCGCCACCTACCATCCAAAATGTTTTTCCAAATCTGATATATATAATTCATCAATATAAAAACTTTTTGGATCTTGGATGGCAGCCAAGGTTAATTATGCCAAAAACAATTAAAGTTTTACCATAGTTATCTGTGGTATAATTTTCACAATTATTCAATGGTTTTGTTGTGTATGATTTTCGAAAAGAAAAATAAAAATGGCACGACCTGAACGAGTCTGCCTGATTTTTTTAAGTGACATATGAACAACAGAGTCAGTGTGGGGCCACTAAGCTGAACTGCCCGCTTTGCACCAGCTAATATAAATGAATGCCTAGGGTGGGAATCGAACCCACATACACCAACTCTGTTTTTTTTTAAATGAACAAAAAATTGTCAAGAACAAATTAAAAAAAATTTGTAAGGGTTCCGTGGAACCCAGTGTCTCGCCTACTTTTGCTGTAAGTCGCAGGCTTAACAAAAATGAGGAAAAAAATCAATAAAAATACTCCTTTTGATACTATCTTTTGATTGTAAGAAGCTTCTGTCCAAGTTTGGTAAAAATCCAGGATAGTTTATGAATCTAATAAATGTTTTAAAATCTTTAACTGCAGACTGTATGTAATGTTAACTGGAAGAAAAACCAAGTCCATTTATAAGTAAAATACAGATACAAAATTTCCTTCTAGATACTAGCCTTTGATCATAAACAAGCTTCTGTCCAAGTTTGTTACAACTTTAAAATAGTAAAAGAAATTAAGTTATTTTTTTTTAAATTTTACCACAGAGTGCATAAATGTGTTGTTTCCTGGCAGAGAATCTAAGTCCATTTAAAAGTAAAATACGGAAAAAATGGATTTATTTTTTTACAAAATTTACTTCTTGATACTATCTAATGATCATAAACAAGCTTCTGTGCAAGTTTGGTGCAAACCCAAGATAGTTTGAGAAAGTTATTAGAATTTTAAAAACTTTAACCACAGAGTGAATGTAATGTTTCCCCGCAGAAAAAATAAGTCCATTTATAAGTTAAATACAGAAAAAAGGAACTTTATTTTTGCAAACTTTACTTCTGGATACTATCTTATGATCCTAAACAAGCTTCTGTCCACGTTTGGTAGAAATCCAGTATAGTTTAAGAAAGTAATTAAAATTTCAAAAACTTTAACCACAGAATGAATATTTGTGGACGCCGCCACCGCCGCCAATGACGACGAAGGAATGTAGGATCGCTTAGTCTCGATTTTTCGAATAAAGTCGAAGGCTCCACAAAAATGTATAAATGTGTTAAAATTTAATTATCAAATTATACATGAAAATATAGGTTGATTTTCGGTGATTCAGATGTCTACTTAGATTGTAGTCCCATATGCTCCACTGTACAGCTACATAAATATACAGAGTAAAAGGGTTTAAAATTGATGAGGCAGATTTTTTGGGGGAGGAGGGAGCTGAAGGCACACCCTTTTCAAGGAGCTTCATGTATGGTAAATGCTTAGTCCTTTTTTTATATAGTTTTACACAAAATGTTGACTTGCTAGACCTCTCCCCCTTTAAATCTCCTGGATTCTCATCCGATTTGATATAAATCTAAACTGTTAACAAGGTTGCTTAAGTAATAACAATTATGTTTGGGAATTAAAAATAGATAGGTTCTTTTAAATGTAGCTTTTTGTTTAAATTATCTAGAATATACATGTACATGTACATGTGATTATAATCGTAGATATTTTAAATCATTGTTAAGTTGTTAACTAATGTGTGACTTGGGCTTCTGGTAAAAATTAAAACATGGAATTATTCATCCAAACTCACAGAAAGATTGTTGAGATTTATATTTCCACAGAATACTAAATTGACAATAAAAATTTAAACATTTCAAACATTTAACATTTTGATAAAATAAACTAATACACTAACCCTTTGCAATGTTGCAGTTCAACTTTTAATCAGGGAACTTTTAAAACATCTCTTGCAGTCATATACACTGCAGCAGAACATCCAATTTCTTTCTCTCTAACGTAACTCTTCAATGTATATGCGCATCCATGGCTGTGGAAAAATCTTGTCCAACCACCAAATTTTGAGCTTGTTTTTTATTGTGGGAATGAGCACTGTTGAATATTTTAAGTATTACATTTGTCTGTGGCAAATAAGAGTGAGAAATATTATTAAAAAGAGAAACATTATTAAAAAGATAATCAGATGCTCCGCATCTTTATACGACCGCAGAGTTCGAACCCTGAACATTGGGGCAAGTATGGACACAACATTCAAGCTTGATACAGCTCTGAATTTGGATTGTGATTAAATAGTCGACACAACACACAGGTTTCTGACACATAATGAATGTGGTCGAAGAACTTAAAAACTTTAAATTTTAAATTGGACATTACCTATTATGGTCCAATATCCAAAATCTAAATACATGGTTAGATTCAGCATATCAAAGAACCCAAAGAATTGAATTTTTGATGAAATCAAATAAAGTTCAATTTTGGACCCTTTAGACCTCAATCTGATAATCGGGCCCAAACATCAAAAATCTAAATACATGGTTAGCATATATCAAAGAACCCCATATATGCAATTTTTGTTGAAAAATTTTGGACCGCAATTTGGACCAACTTGAAAACTGGGCCTATAATCAAAAATCCAAATACAGGTTTAGATTCAGCATATCAAAGAACCCCATGGATTCAATTTTTGATGAATTCAAACAAAGTTCAATTTTGGACCCTTTGGGCCCCTTATTCCTAAACTGTTGGGACCAAAACTCCCAAAATCAATCTCAACCTCCCTTTTATGGTCATAAACCTTTTGTTTAAATTTAATAGATTTCTTTTTACTTATACTTAAGTAATGGTGCGAAAACCAAGAAAAATGCTTATTTGGGCCCCTTTTTGGCCCCTAATTCCTAAACTGTTAGAACCTCAACTCCCAAAATCGATCTTAACCTTCCTTTTGTGTTCATAAACCTTGTGTTTAAATTTCATTGATTTCTATTTACTTATACTAAATTTATTGTGCGAAAACCAAGAATAATGCTTATTTCTGCCCTTTTTTGGCCCCTAATTCCTAAACTGTTGGGACCAAAACTCCCAAAATCAATCCCAACCTTTCTTTAGTGGTCATAAACCTTGTGTCGACATTTCATAGATTTCTATTTACTTAAACTAAAGTTATAGTGTGAAAACCAAGAAAATGCTTATTTGGGCCCTTTTTGGCCATTATTCCCAGACTGTTGGGACCAAAACTTCCAAAATCAACCCCAACTTTCCTTTAATGGTCATAAACCTTGTGTGTAAATTTCATATATTTCTATTAACTTTTACTAAAGTTATAGTGCGAAAAAACAAAAGTTTTTGGACGCCGCTGACGATGCAAATGTGATACCAAAATATGACCAAAAAATTTTCAATTTTTGTGGTTGTATAAAAATGTTTGACTCATGCTTTAAAATCTATCTACTTTGTCTTTAAACAGGTTGGGCACAAGTCAGGAAATGTGGGATACATGTACATCATGTATTCCCTGCTTTCAGGGAACGTCCCTGTTTTTTGGTGTAAAACAAACCCAGTTAAAATGGGGTTTCGTTTTTTAATTCATGGCATGAAAATTACAAAAGGGCACGTTATAACTGCATCAGTAGAATTCGTAAATACTTATTAAAAATATTTTAGGAAATACAAAACATGAATATAAAGTGAAACCTTGTTTCTTCTAGAACTCGAAAAAACATACAAATCTTTGTTTAAGAATCAATTGACCAAGCTGCGTGATGCATGATCAAGGTGTAACTGAACATAACTGAATTATGTTCACTTCTGTTGAAAATTTTTATTCATTGAATTTTAATTCCCAAGTGATTACATACATGTATCTTTTTGTCATTTCATAATTGATAATCAAGGTATGAATTGGTGAACAAAATAGTTTTGTTGTGAGTTATGCATCAAATTAGACTTGAAATAAGCTTGATTTTTTAACTAAACAAGAATGTGTCCATAGTACACGGATGCCCCACTCGCGCTATCATTTTCTATGTTCAGTGGACCTTGAAATTGGGGTCAAAATTATAATTTGGAATTATAATTAGAAAGATCATATCTTAGGGAACATGTGTACTAAGTTTCAAGTTGATGTAACTTTAACTTCATCAAAAACTACCTTGACCAAAAACTTTAACCTGAACTTCGCACTATCATTTTCTATGTTCAGTGGACCATGAAATTGGGGTCAAAACTATAATTTGGCATTAAAATTAGAAAGATCATATCATGGGGAACATGTGTACTAAGTTTCAAGTTGATTGGACTTCAACTTCTTCAAAAACTACCTTGACCAAAACCTTTAACCTGAAGCGAACGGACGCACAGACGGACAAACGAACGGAGGCACAGACCAGAAAACATAATGCCCCTCTACTATCGTAGGTGGGGCATAAAAAACTCTTGCTATCATTAGGCATTGTTACCACAAGAACCCCCTATGAAGTCAATTGGATTGATTATCTCCCCTAAATACATTATACACAAAGTATAACTTACCGTTACCTCAAACCTGACAGCATAAAACAATCTTTTTGTTCACCCCTATGAAGTCATTTGGATTGATTACCTCCCCTTAATACATTATAAACAAAGTATAACCTACCATTACCTCAAACCTGACAGTATAATACATTATAAACAAAGTATAACTTACCATTACCTCAAACCTGACAGTATAAAACAATCTCTATTGTTCACCTCCTGTAAAGTCATTTGGATTGAGTATCTCCCCTTTATACATTAAACACAAAGTATAACCTTCCGTTACCTAAAACCTGACAGCATAAAACAATTTCTTAGTTCACCCCCTATGAAGTAATTGAATTGATTATCTCCCTTTAATACATTATACACAAAGTATAACCTACTGTCACCTGAAACCTGCCAGTATAAAACAAATTTTTATTGTTAACCCCCCATGAAGTCATTTGGATTAATTATCTCCCCTTAATACATTAAACACAAAGTATAACCTACCATTACCTCAAACCTGACAGTATAAACAATCTTTTTGTGCACCCCTATGAAGTCATTTGGGTTGATTATCTCCCCTTAATACATTATAAACAAAGTATAATTGTTCACCCCCTGTGAAGTCAATTGAATTGGATTGATTATCTCCCCTTAATACATTATACACAAAGTATAATCTACCATTACCTTCAAGATGACAGCATAAAACAATTTTTTTGTTCACCCCCTATTAAGTCATTTGGATTAATTATCTCTCCTTAATACATTATACACAAGGTATATATAACCTATGGCTACCTCAAACATGACAGTATCAAACAAATCTTTATTATTCACCACCTAAGGAGTCATTTCAATTGATTATCTCCCCTTAATACATTAAACACAAGGTATAACCTACTGTTACCTCAAAACTGACAGTATAAAACAAATCTTTATTGTCTACCCCCTATGAAGTCATTTGGATTGATTATCTCCCCTTAAAACATTATACACAAAGTATAACCTACCATTACCTCAAAACTGACAGTATAAAACAAATCTTTATTGTTCACTCCCTATGAAGTCATTTGGATTGATAATCTCCCCTTAACACATTATACATAAAGTATTACCTACCATTACCTCAAAAATGACAGTATAAAACAAATCTTTATTGTCACCCCCTATGAAGTCATTTGGATTGATATTCTCCCCTTAAAACATTATACACAAAGTATAACCTACCATTACCTCAAAACTGACAGTATAAAACAAATCTTTATTGTTCACCCCCTATGAAGTCATTTGGATTGATTATCTCCCCTTAACACATTATACATAAAGTATTACCTACCATTACCTCAAAAATGACAGTATAAAACAAATCTTTATTGTCACCCCCTATGAAGTCATTTGGATTGATTATCTTCCCTTAAAACATTATACATACACAAAGTATAACCTATCATTACCTCAAAACTGACAGTATAAAACAAATCTTTATTGTCACCCCCTATGAAGTCATTTGGATTGATTATCTCCCCTTAAAACAATACACACAAAGTATAACCTACCATTACCTCAAAACTGACAGTATAAAACAAATCTTTTTTGTCACCCCCTATGAAGTCATTTGGATTGATTATCTCCCCTTAAAACATTATACACAAAGTAAAACCTACCATTACCTCAAAGATTACAGTATAAAACAAATCTTTTTGTTCACCCCCTATGAAGCCATCTGGATTGATTATCTCCCCTTAAAACATTATACATACACAAAGAATAACCTACCATTAACTCAAACATTACAGTATAAAACAAATCTTTATTGTCAACCCCTATAAAGTCATTTGGATTGATTATCTCCCCTTAAAACATTATACATACACAAAGAATAACCTACCATTACCTCAAAACTGACAGTATAAAACAAATCTTTATTGTCACCCCCTATAAAGTCATTTTGATTGATTATCTCCCCTTAAAACATTATACATACACAAAGAATAACCTACCATTACCTCAAAACTGACAGTATAAAACAAATCTTTATTGTCACATCCCTATGAAGTCATTTGGATTGATTATCTCCCCTCAAAACATTATACATACATAAATAAAAACCTACTATTACCTCAAAACTGACAGTATAACTCAAATCTTTATTGTCACCCTCTATGAAGTCATTTGGATTGATTATCTCCCCTTAAAACATTATACAAACACAAACAATAACCTACCATTACCTCAAAACTGACAGTATAAAACAAATCTTTATTGTCACTACCTATGAAGTCATTTGGATTGATTATCTCCCCTTAAAACATTATACACAAAGAATAACCTACCATTACCTCAAAACTGACAGTATAAAACAAATCTTTATTGTCACCCCCTATGAAGTCATTTGAATTGATTATCTCCCTTAAAACATTACACACAAAGTATAACCTACCATTACCTCAAAACTGACAGTATAAAACAAATCTTTATTGTCACCCCTATGAAGTCATTTGGATTGATTATCTCCCTTAAAACATTATCATACACAAAGTATAACCTACCATTACCTCAAAACTGACAGTATAAAACAAATCTTTATTGTCACCCCCTATGAAGTCATTTGGATTGATTATCTCCCCTTAAAACATTATACACAAAGATAACCTACCATTACCTCAAAACTGACAGTATAAAACAAATCTTTATTGTCACCCCTATGAAGTCATTTGATTGATTATCTCCCCTTAAAAACATTATACATACACAAAGATAACCTACCATTACCTCAAAACTGACAGTATAAAACAAATCTTTATTGTCACCCCCTATGAAGTCATTTGGATTGATTATCTCCCTTAAAACATTATACACAAAGTATAACCTACCATTACCTCAAAACTGACAGTATAAAACAAATCTTTATTGTCACCCCTATGAAGTCATTTGGATTGATTATCTCCCCTTAAAACATTATACACAAAGATAACCTACCATTACCTCAAAACTGACAGTATAAAACAAATCTTTATTGTCACCCCCTATGAAGTCATTTGGATTGATTATCTCCCCTTAAAACATTATACAACAAGTATAACCTACCATTACCTCAAAACTGACAGTATAAAACAAATCTTTATTGTCATCCCCTATGAAGTCATTTGGATTGATTATCTCCCCTTAAAACATTATACAACACAAAGTAATAACCTACCATTACCTCAAAACTGACAGTATAAAACAAATCTTTATTGTCACCCCTATGAAGTCATTTGGATTGATTATCTCCCCTTAAAACATTATACACAAAAGTATAACCTACCATTACCTCAAAACTGACAGTATAAAACAAATCTTTATTGTCACCCCCTATGAAGTCATTTGGATTGATTATCTCCCCTTAAAACATTATACATACACAAAGAATAACCTACCATTACCTCAAAACTGACAGTATAAAACAAATCTTTATTGTCACCCCCTATGAAGTCATTTGGATTGATTATCTCCCTTAAAACATTATAACACAAAGAATAACCTACCATTACCTCAAAACTGACAGTATAAAACAAATCTTTATTGTCACCCCCTATGAAGTCATTTGATTGATTATCTCCCTTAAAACATTATACACACAAAGATAACCTACCATTACCTCAAAATACAGTATAAAACAAATCTTTATTGTCACCCCCTATGAAGTCATTTGGATTGATTATCTCCCTTAAAACATTATACATACACAAAGAATAACCTACCATTACCTCAAAATGACAGTATAAAACAAATCTTTATTGTCACCCCCTATGAAGTCATTTGGATTGATTATCTCCCCTTAAAACATTATACATACACAAAGAATAACTACCATTACCTCAAAACTGACAGTATAAAACAAATCTTTATTGTCACCCCCTATGAAGTCATTTGGATTGATTATCTCCCCTTAAAACATTATACACAAAGAATAACCTACCATTACCTCAAAACTGACAGTATAAAACAAATCTTTATTGTCACCCCCTATGAAGTCATTTGGATTGATTATCTCCCCTTAAAACATTATACATACACAAAGAATAACCTACCATTACCTCAAAACTGACAGTATAAAACAAATCTTTATTGTCACCCCTATGAAGTCATTTGGATTGATTATCTCCCCTTAAAACATTATCATACACAAAGTATAACCTACCATTACCTCAAAACTGACAGTATAAAACAAATCTTTATTGTCACCCCCTATGAAGTCATTTGGATTGATTATCTCCCCTTAAAACATTATATACACAAAGTATAACCTACCATTACCTCAAAACTGACAGTATAAAACAAATCTTTATTGTCACCCCTATGAAGTCATTTGGATTGATTATCTCCCTTAAAACATTATACACAAAGTATAACCTACCATTACCTCAAAACTGACAGTATAAAACAAATCTTTATTGTCACCCCTATGAAGTCATTTGGATTGATTATCTCCCTTAAAACTTATAATCATAAATATAACCTCCTTACCTAAAACTACAGTATAAACATAATCTTATGTCACCTATGAAGTCATTTGGATTGATATCTCCTTAAACATTATACACAAAAGTATAACCTACCATTACCTCAAAACTGACAGTATAAAACAAATCTTTATTGTCACCCCTATGAAGTCTTTGGATTGATTATCTCCCCTTAAAACATTATACATACACAAGATAACCTACCATTACTAAAACTGACAGTATAAAACAAATCTTTATTGTACCCCTATGAAGTCATTTGATTGATTATCTCCTTAAAACATATACACAAAGTAATTAACCTACCATTACCTCAAAATGACGTATAAAACAAATCTTTATTGTCACCCCTATGAAGTCATTTGGATTGATTACTCCCCTTAAAACATTATACACAAAGTAAACTAACAATACCATTCAAAACTGACAGTATAAAACAAATCTTTATTGTCACCCCTATGAAGTCATTTGGATTGATTATCCCCCTAAAACATTAACTCACAAAAATAACCTACCATTACCTCAAAACTGACAGTATAAAACAAATCTTTATTGTCACACTATGAAGTCATTTGGATTGATATTCTCCTTATAAACATTACTCAAAAGATAACTCCATTACCTAAAACTGACAGTATAAAACAAATCTTTATTGTCAACCCTATGAATATTTGGATTGATTATCTCCCCTTAAAACATTATATACACAAAGTAAACCTACCATTACCTCAAAACTGACGTATAAAACAAATCTTATTGTCACCCCCTATGAAGTCATTTACTTTTATCTCCCATTAAACATTATACCATAATAACTATTTATAAATATACCTAATAAAACAAATATTATTCCCACCTATAATCATTATTATTTCCCCTAAAATAAACTTTACCCTACATTACTAAATACATCTAAAAACATTATTAACAACTCATGATCATTTGAATATTTTTTACCCCCTTATATAATTATACTCATTACTAACTACATAAAAAAATTATAAACCTATAATTTTATTTTACCCCCTTAAACATTTGATTAAAAAATAACTACCTTACTAAAATACATACAAACAAACTTATTTCACCTAAAGTATTTGAATTATTCCCTTAATTTATACTAAATTATACTAAATTACACCAAAACTACTATAAAAAAACTTATTCACATAACAATTTTATTCTCCCTTAACATTTATATACCAAAAATAACTACCATACCCAAAACTACAGTAAAAACAAATCTTTATTGTCACCCCTATGAAGTCATTTGGATTGATTATCTCCCTTAAAACATATACACAAAGTATAACCTACCATTACCTCAAAACTGACAGTATAAACAAATCTTTATTGTCACCCCTATGAAGTCATCTATGAAGTCATTTGATTGATTATCTCCCTTAAACATTTACACAAAGTATAACCTACCATTACCTCAAAACTGACAGTATAAAACAAATCTTTTTGTCACCCTATGAAGTCATTTGATTGATTATCCCTTAAAACATATAAAAAGTAAACCTACCATTACTCAAAATGACAGTATAAACAAATCTTTATTGTCACCCTATGAAGTCTTGGATTGATTATCTCCCCTTAAAAATTATACATACACAAAGATAACTACCATTACTCAAAACTGACAGTATAAAACAAATCTTTATTGTCACCCCTATGAAGTCATTTGGATTGATTATCTCCCTTAAAACATTATAACAAATAATAACCTACCATTACTCAAAACTGACAGTATAAAAACAAATCTTTATTGTCACCCCTATGAAGTCATTTGGATTGATTATCTCCCTTAAACTTTATACACAAAGAAAAACCTACCATTACCTCAAAACTGACAGTATAAAAAATCTTTATTGTCACCCCCTATGAAGTCATTTGGATTGATTATCTCCCTTAAAACATTATACATACAAAAGAATAACCTACATTACCTCAAAACTGACAGTATAAAAAATCTTTATTGTCACCCTATGAAGTCATTTGGATTGATTATCTCCCTTAAAACATTATACTACACAAAGATAACCTACCATTACCTCAAAACTGACAGTATAAAACAAATCTTTATTGTCACCCCTATGAAGTCATTTGGATTGATTATCTCCCCTTAAAACATTATACATACACAAAGTATAACCTACCATTACCTCAAAACTGACAGTATCAAACAAATTTTATTGTCACCCCCTATGAAGTCATTTGGATTGATTATCTCCCCTTAAAACATTATACATACACAAAGAATAACCTACCATTACCTCAAAACTGACAGTATAAAACAAATCTTTATTGTCACCCCCTATGAAGTCATTTGGATTGATTATCTCCCCTTAAAACATTATACACAAAGAAATAACCTACCATTACCTCAAAACTGACAGTATAAAACAAATCTTTATTGTCACCCCCTATGAAGTCATTTGGATTGATTATTCCCCTTAAAACATTATACACAAAGTATAACCTACCATTACCTCAAAACTGACAGTATAAAACAAATCTTTATTGTCACCCCCTATGAAGTCTTGGATTGTTATCTCCTTAAATATACAAGAATAATAAATCAAAGTTAAAATTTTTTGTCACCATGATCATTGTTATATCTCCTTAAACAAAATAACAAGATAAACATACCTAAGCGTTAAAATTATTACCAAATTGTGAATCAAAACTTACAAAGATAACTAATTCTAAATAATATAAAACAATTTTGTACCCTAGATATTTATTACCCAAAACATTTACAGATACTAATACTCAATGCGTAAACACTATTGTCACCATGAGTATTTGGATGATTATTCCTTAACATTATATAACAATAACTCATTCCCAACTGACAGTATAAACAATCTTTATTGTCACCTATGAAGTCATTTGGATTGATTATCTCCTTAAAACATTTATACACAAGAAACTACTACTCAAAAACAGTATAAAAAAATCTTATTGTCACCCTATGAAGTCATTTGGATGATTATTCCTTAAAATATACAAAATAACCTACATTACTAATGACAGTATAAAACAAATCTTTATTGTCACCCCCTATGAAGTCATTTGGATTGATATCTCCCTTAAACATTATACACAAGATAACTACATTACTCAAATGACGTATAAAACAAATCTTTATTGTCACCCCCTATGAAGTCATTTGGATTGATTATTCCCTTAAACATTATACACAAGTAACTACATATAATGCAGTATAAACAAATTTTATTGTCCCCTATGAAGTCATTTGATTGATATCTCCCCTTAAACAATATACACAAAGATAACCTACCATACTCAAACTGACAGTATAAACAAATCTTATTGTCACCCTTGAAGTCATTTGGATTGATTATTCCCTTAAACATTATACATACACAAAGAATAACCTACCTTACCAAACTGACAGTATAAAACAAATTTTATTGTCACCCCTATGAATCATTTGGATTGATTATCCCCTTAAAACATTATACACAAAGATAACCTACCATTACCTCAAAATGACAGTATAAACAAATCTTTATTGCACCCCTATGAAGTCTTTGGATTGATTATCTCCCCTTAAAACATTATACACAAAGAATAACTACATTACCTCAAAACTGACAGTATAAAACAAATCTTTATTGTCACCCCCTATGAAGTCATTTGGATTGATTATCTCCCTTAAAACATTATACACAAAGTTAACTACCATTACCTCAAACTGACAGTATAAAACAAATCTTTATTGTCACCCCTATGAAGTATTTGGATTGATTATTCCTTAAAATTATAAAAAAGAATAACTACATACCCAAACTGCAGTATAACAAATCTTTATGTCACCCTATGAGTCATTGATGATTATCTCCCTTAAAACATTTAACACAAAATAACCTACCATTACTCAAACTGACAGTAAAAAATTATTGTCACCCCTATGAAGTCTTTGGATGATTTCTCCCTTAAACATTATACACAAGATACTACCTTACCTCAAACTGACAGTATAAAACAATCTTTATTGTCACCCCTATGAAGTATTTGATTGATTATCTCCCTTAAACATTATACAAGAATAACTCATTACCTAATGAAAAATCTTTATTGCACCCATGAGTCATTTGGATTGATTATCTCCCTTAAAACATTATACACAAAGAATAACCTACCATTACCTCAAAACTGACAGTATAAACAAATCTTTATTGTCACCCTATGAAGTCATTTGATGATTATCTCCCTTAAAACATTATACACAAAGATAACCTACATTACCTCAACTGACAGTATAAAATCTTATTGTCACCCCTATGAGTCATTTGGATTGATTATCTCCCTTAAACTAATACACAAAGAATAACCTACCATTACTCAAAATGACAGTATAAAAAAATCTTTATTGTCACCCTATGAATCATTTGGATTGATTATCTCCCTTAAAAATTAATACACAAAGAATAACCTACCTTACTCAAAACTGACAGTTAAAACAAATCTTTATTGTCACCCCTATGAAGTCATTTGGATTGATTATCTCCCTTAAACATTATACAAAGATAACCTACATTACCAAAACTGACAGTATAAAAAATCTTTATTGTCACCCCTATGAAGTCATTGGATTGATTATTCCCCTTAAAACATTATAACAAGTATAACTACCATTACTCAAACTGACAGTAAAACAAATTTTTTGTCACCCTATGAAGTCATTTGATTGATTATCTCCCCTTAAAACATTAACAACAAAAGAATAAACCTACCATTACCTCAAAACTGACAGTATAAAACAAATCTTTATTGTCACCCCTTATGAAGAATTTGGATTGATTATCTCCCGTTAAAACATTATACATACACAAAGAATAACCTACCATTACCTCAAAACTGACAGTATAAAACAAATCTTTATTGTCACCCCCTATGAAGTCATTTGGATTGATTATCTCCCCTTAAAACATTATATATACACAAAGAATAACCTACCATTACCTCAAAACTGACAGTATAAAACAAATCTTTATTGTCACCCCCTATGAAGTCATTTGGATTGATTATCTCCCCTTAAAACATACACAAAGTATAACCTACCATTACCTCAAAACTGACAGCATAAAACAAATTTTTATTGTTACCCCCTATGAAGTCATTTGGATTGATTATCTCCCCTTAAAACATTATACATACACAAAGAATAACCTACCATTACCTCAAAACTGACAGTATAAAACAAATCTTTATTGTCACCCCCTATGAAGTCATTTGGATCTATTATCTCCCCTTAAAACAGTATACATACACAAAGAATAACCTAGCATTACCTCAAAACTGACAGTATAAAACAAATCTTTATTGTCACCCCCTTTGAAGTCATTTGGATTGATTATCTCCCCTTAAAACATTATACACAAAGTTTAACCCATTTCTCTGACGTCAGTCTATTGTTCTAACAGTGGATTATTTTTCAAGAATCCACTGGCCACCATGTTAACTTAAGATAACTTATATCATAACTTTAAACTTTTAACTTACGGCATGTGATATTCTCAAAAACGAGTGACTAATGAAAGATTCGAACTCGCGCGTATTTTCGTCAGTAAACTCTGTAGTCTATGCATGATACCACTAGACCACGAGTGCCGATATAAATTACTAATTAAATATCACTCTTATATCGTATATCTGTCAATGCATGTCAATATACTGAATTTCAGTCTTTTTGTTATCTAATAAAATATCTACACAGGTGATTTTGAAATCAACGAATTGTAAATATTACTTATTAGTACAATTCCTTAATAAAATAAACATCCATGTACACATTACACTTATGACTTTTAATGTACAAGGCCTTTCCCTTTTGATCATGGCAAATGCTTAATTTTGGTTTTAGTATTAAAATGATATCATACCATGATCACTTAGTTTTTCTTTGTTTGATTATATAAATCAACATCTTACTGACTCTAATTTTAATAAAGAGTGATAAGCTTTGACTATAAAACTACTTCTTTGGCGGCAAAACTAGATACAAAATCGTCAACTTTATAGTAAAAATGAAATAAAGATACCCCTAAGATTAAAAACAATATTATGGACTTTCCGAATTGATTTCTCTGAGTTCAGTATTTTTGTGATTTTACTTTTTAGTAGAGAAAAATATTGCAAAAAAAATCATTCAGGATACTAGGCTTGAACTTGGCACTGTTGATATCACCATTTTTTTTTACCATGCCAACGACTAGACGATCACGGCTATGAACAGCTTACATGATACTCTGCAAAATTGAATACCTTATATATTGTACATTTGTAATAAGAGCAAGTCTGCTTGGGTTTCAGAATGAGTACCACAAATAATACTAGTTCATTAACTGATTGTCGATGGATGCCAAATGAAATAATGTTACAATAATCAAAAGATAATGAAAGGGAACCATTTTACACAAAATTTATATATAATTTTTTAAATAAGACTAATCACTTGTATCTATCTTATCATCAACTGGTTTCTAGAGAAGTGATGTTACTGTGACATTTTCACTTCAATAAGATTTAAAATGTTTAAGTCATTTTTAATGTGTGTTGTAAACCTAATCAATTGGGAGATATTGACGACATTAACTGCTCATTCGGTTGCTAAAAACTATATATGTAAATATTAAAGGTTTCTAAATGTTGGTAGTCAAATTTTTTTAACTTTCAAAAAAAGATTTAAAAAATTACGTATATTAATTATATGTCTTTTTGAATGAATTATAAATACTAAAATCTAATCAATATAGATAATTTGTAATGCTTAAACATAGAATGAAATAATTATTTACAAATATAAAATCTGGTAATAATAAGGGAAGATAACAACACATTTAAGTTAAATTTAACTTATATTAAGTTATATAAAAATGTGAACCGTGTGGATCTAATCATTTCCAGCTATCAGAGAATAAAAAAGACAAAATACGAAATTATGTTCATGAAATTCCGTTGATTCATTGTCAGATCATGAAACAGATAGTCGTTTTACTAGAAATGGGTTAAGCTAGAGAATTGATGAGAAGTAGTGGATTCGAAAACAATAATCAACTCGCGACAATTGAGTGAAAATTAACTGAATTATTCCATGTCAAGTGATTACGTTTCACCCAATAGAATTGTTTGAAATATACGTAAGGTATAATAATAAAGATTTGTTTTATACTGTCAGTTTTCACTCAATTGAAGGAAGGACGAATAACCCTAAAGAATTTACACCAGCGGTGAATAACCCTATTATTCACCGGTGAATAACCTTTTGAGTTTGTTTATTTGTACTTGAGTTACCTCCCATAAAAATGATGTCACAAACTTAAATAAACAAAATGGCAGCGTTCACGTAACACTGGAAGCCCATCGAGAGACGAGGAAATACAGCATTGGACATAGATAGAGCTGAGAGTGGCAGCAGCCGATGATGTCTCTTATAAACGGTCCTTTTCAGGGCCATCAATATTTTACAAAAGATTCTACTTTTGTTGTATATTCGAGAAAATCGAACAAAAATGTTTTTTAAAAAGTCAGTCTGTGTTCGAAATGCACTTTTCTTTTAGTTCGGTATAATAAAAAAAAATTGTGGCCCTTGAATCGTAATTCCAAAATTGCAACCCTAAAAAAGTTATTTCACCTAGGCTGCGCCCCAATGAAATAAACTTCTCTTTTGACAATTTTGATTTTCCCCTTTAAGGGCCATAATTTTATTGTCACCCTATGAAATCTTTTGGTTGATTATTCCCTTAAAACATATCCAAAGTATAATACTATTACTCAAAACGGACAGTATAAAACAAATTTTATTGTGCCCCCCCTTGAAGTATTTTGGTTTTGTTTATCTCCCTTAAAAAACATTATACAAAAATAAAACCTTCATTACTCAAACATTACAGTTAAAAAAAATCTTTTTGTCACCCCCTTGAAGTCATTTGGTTGATTTCCCCCCTTAAAACATTAAAACCCCGTATAACATATTACGTATAAACAAATCTTTATTGTTCCCCCCTTGGGAAGTCATTTGGTTTTGATTTCCCCCTTTTAAAACTTATCTACAAAAGAATAACCTCCCATTACCTCAAAATGACAGTATAAAAAAAAACTTTATTGTCCCCCCATATAAAGTCATTTGGTTTTGATTTTTCCCCCCTTAAAATTATACATCACAAAGTAAAAACCTACCTTTACCTAAAAACTGACAGTATAAAAAAAATCTTTTTGTCCCCCCTATAAAGTCATTTGTTTTGTTTATTTCCCTTAAAACTTATTACACAAAGAATCCCCTCCCATTACCTCAAAACTGACAGTAAAAAAACAAATTTTTATTATTATACCTTTTACGTAATTTCAAAAAATTTTTATTGGGTGAAACGTAATCACTTGAATGGAAAATTAGTTAATTTTACTCTTTAAAGGGGAAGGACGTTTAACCCAAAAGAATTTACACCAGCGGTGAATAACCCTTTATTATTCCCCGGTGAATAACCTTTTGAGTTTGTTTATTTGTACTTGAGTTACCCCCCATAAAAATGATGTCACAAACTTAAATAAACAAATGGCAGCGTTCACGTAACACTGGAAGCCCATCGAGAGACGAGGAAATACAGCATTGGACATAGATAGGTTTGAGAGTGGCAGCAGCGATGATTTTCTTTATAACGGTCCTTTTCAGGGCCATCAATATTTTACAAAAAGATTCTACTTTTGTTGTATATTCGAGAAAATCGAACACAAATGTATTTTCAAAGTCAGTCTGTGTTCGAAATGCACTTCTATGTTAGTTCGGTATAATAAAACAATTGTGGCCCCTTAGAATCGATGAATTCCAAAATTGTCAACCCTCAAAAGTTATTTCACTTCAGGCTGCGCCCTCAATGAAATAAACTTTCGTGTTGACAATTTTGGATTATTCACCTCTTCAACGGGCCATAATTGTATATTTGTCCACCCCCTATGAAATCATTTGGATTGATTATCTCCCCTTAAAACATTATACACAAAGTATAAACTACTATTACCTCAAAACTGACAGTATAAAACAAATCTTTATTGTGCACCCCCTATGAAGTCATTTGGATTGATTATCTCCCCTTAAAACATACACAAATATTAAACCTACCATTACCTCAAAATGACAGTATCAAGCAATCTTTATTGTCACCCCTATCAATTCATTTGGATTGATTATCTCCCCTTAAAACATTATACATACACAAAGAATAACCTACATTACCTCAAAACTGACAGTTATAAAACAAAATTCTTTATTGTCACCCCTATGAAGGTCATTTGGATTGATTATCTCCCTCTAAAACTTTATAACATACACAAAGAATAACCTTCCATTACCTCAAAACTGGACAGTATAAAACAAATCTTTATTGTCACCCCCTATGAAGTCATTTGGATTGATTATCTCCCTTAAAACATTATACACAAAGTTAACCTACCATTACCTCAAAACTGACAGTTAAAACAAATATTTTATTGTTCACCCCCTAATGAAGTCATTTTGGATTTTTTTATCTCCCTTTAAAAACATTTTACACAAAGAAAAAACCTACCATTACCTCAAAACTGACAGTATAAAACAAATCTTAATTGTCACCCCCTATGAAGTCATTTGGAGGAGTTTCTCCCCTTAAAACATTTTACATACACAAAGAATAACCCCTACCTATTACCTCAAAACTGACAGTATAAAAATCAAATCTTTATTGGTCATCCCCTATGAAGTCATTTGGAATTGATTATCTCCCTTAAAACATTATACACAAAGTATTAACCTCCATTACCTCAAAACTGACGTATTTAAAAACAATCTTTTTGTCACCCCCTATGAAGTCATTTGGATTGATTATCTCCCTTTAAAACATTATTCATAAAGTATAACCCTACCATTACCTCAAAAACTGACAGTATAAAACAAATCTTATTGTCACCCCTATGAAGTCATTTGGATTGATTATCTCCCATTAAAATATTATTACATACACAAAGAATAACCTATCATTACCTCAAAAACTGACAGTATCAAACAAATTTTTTGTCAACCCTATGAAGTCATTGGATTGATTATCTCCCCTTAACACATTATAAAACAAAGTATAACCTACCATTTACCTCCAAAACTGACAGTATAAAACAAATTCTTTATTGTCACCCCCTATGAAGTCATTTGGATTGATTATCTCCCCTTAAAACATTATACACAAAAGTATAACCTACCATTACCTCAAAACTTACAGTATAAAACAAATCTTCATTGTCACCCCTATGAAGTCATTTGGATTGATTATCTCCCTTTAAAACATTATACACACAGTATAACATATTACGTATAATACAAATCTTTATTGTTCACCGCCTATGAAGTCATTTGGTTTGATTATCTCCCCTTAAAACATTTATACATACACAAAGATATAAACCTACCATAACCTCAAAAATGACAGTATAAAACAAAATCTTTTTGTCACCCCCTATGAAGTCATTTGGATTGATTTATCTCCCCTTAAAAACATTATACATAAGTATAACCTGCCATTACCTCAAAAATGACAGTATAAAACAAATCTTTATTGTCCAACCCCGTATGAAGTCATTTGGATGATTATCTCCCCTTAAGACATTATACATACACAAAGAATAAACCTACCATTACCTCAAAAAATGACAGTATAAAAACAAATCTTTATTGTCACCCTTATGAAGTCATTTGGATTGATTATCTCCCCTTTAAAAAACATGTTAAATACAGAAAGAATATCCTACCATTACCTCAAACTGACAGTATAAAACAAATTTTTATTGTCACCCCTTATGAAGTCATTTGGATTGATTATCTCCCCTTAATAACATTATACATTACACAAAGGAATAACCTACCCATTACCTCAAAACTGACAGTATAAAACAAATCTTTATTGTCACCCCCTATGAAGTCATTTGGATTGATTATCTCCCCTTAAAACTTTATACACAAAGTATAACCTACCATTACCTCAAAACTGACAGCATAAACAAAATCTTTATTGTCACCCCCTAATGAAGTCATTTGGATTGATTATCTCCCCTTAAAACATTATACATACACAAAGAATAACCTACCATTACCTCAAACTGGACAGTATAAAACAAATCTTTATTGTCACCCCTATGAAGTCATTTTGGATTGATTATCTCCCTTAAAACATTTATACACAAAGAATAACCTACCATACCTCAAAAACTGACAGTATAAAACAAATCTTTATTGTCACCCCCTATGAAGTCATTTGGATTGATTATCTCCCTTAAAACATTATACACAAAGTATTACCTACCTTACCTCAAAACTGACAGTATAAAACAAATCTTTATTGTCACCCCCTATGAAGTCATTTGGATTGATTATCTCCTTAAAACATTATACATACACAAAGAATAACCTACCATTACCTCAAAACTGACAGTATAAAACAAATCTTTATTGTCACCCCCTATGAAGTTATTTGGATTGATTATCTCCCTTAAAACATTATACATACACAAAGAATAACCTACCATAACCTCAAAATTGACAGTATAAAAAATCTTTATTGTCACCCCTATGAAGTCATTTGGATTGATTATCTCCCTTAAAACATTATACATACACAAAGAATAACCTACCATTACCTCAAAACCTGACAGTATAAAACAAATCTTTATTGTCACCCCCTATGAAGTCATTTGGATTGATTATCTCCCCTTAAAACATTATACATTACACAAAGAATAAACCTACCATTACCTCAAACCTGACAGTATAAAACAAATCTTTATTGTCACCCCTATGAAGTCATTTGGATTTATTTATCTCCCCTTTAAAACATTATACATACACAAAGAATAACCTACCATTACCTCAATAACTGACAGTATAAAAGAAATCTTTATTGTCACCCCCTATGAAGTCATTTGGATTGATTATCTCCCCTTAAAACATTATACATAAAGTATAACCTACCATTACCTCAAAACTGACAGTATAAAACAAATCTTTATTGTCACCCCCTGTAAAAGTCATTTGGATTGATTATCTCCCTTAAAGGGACATTATACATTACACAAAAGAAAAAACCTACCATTACCTCAAAATGGACAGTATCAAAAAAATCTTTATTGTCACCCCCTATGAAGTCATTTGGATTGATTTTTCTCCCCTTAAAAACATTTATACCACAAAAGTATAACCTATCATTACCAAAACTGACAGTATAAAACAAATCTTTATTGTCACCCCTTTGAAGTCATTTGGATTGATTATCTCCCCTTAAACATTTATACACAAAGTATACTAACATTATTACAGTATAAAACAAATCTTTATTGTACACCCCTATGAAGTCATTTGGATTGATTATCTCCCCGGGGGGGGGGGGGGGGGGGGGGGGGGGGGGGGGGGGGGGGGGGGGGGGGGGGGGGGGGGGGGGGGGGGATTGATTATCTCCCCTTAAAACATTATACACAAAGTATAACTATCATTACCTCAAACATACAGTATAAAACAAATCTTTATTGTCACCCCTATGAAGTCATTTGGATTGATTATCTCCCTTTAAAACATTATACAACAGTAAACATATTACAGTATAAAACAAATCTTTATTGTTCACCGCCTATGAAGTCATTTGGATTGATTATCTCCCCTTAAAACATATACATACACAAAGAAAACCTACCATAACCTCATAACTGACAGTATAAAACAAAATCTTTATTGTCACCCCCTATGAAGTCATTTGGATTGATTATTCCCCTTAAAACTTTATACACACAGTATAACATATTACAGTATAAAACAAATCTTTATTGTTCACCCCCTATGAAGTCATTTGGATTGATTATCTCCCTTAAAACATTTATACACAAAGTATTAACCTACCATTACCTCAAACCTGACAGTATAAAACAAATCTTTATTGTCACCCCCTATGAAGTCATTTGGAATGATTATCTCCCCTTAAAACATTATACATAAAGTATAACCTACCATTACCTCAAAACTGACAGTATAAAACAAATCTTTATTGTCACCCCCTATGAAGTCATTTGGATTGATTATCTCCCCTTAAGACATTATACATACACAAAGAATAACCTCCATTACTCAAAACTGACAGTATCAAAAAAATCTTTATTGTCACCCCCTATGAAGTCATTTGGATTGATTATCTCCCCTTAAAACATTATACATACACAAAGAATAACCTACCATTACCTCAAAACTGACAGTATAAAACAAATCTTTATTGTCATCCCCTATGAAGTCATTTGGATTGATTATCTCCCCTTAAAACATTATACACAAAGTATAACCTACCATTACCTCAAAACTGACAGTATAAAACAAATCTTTATTGTCACCCCTATGAAGTCATTTGGATTGATTATCTCCCCTTAAAACATTATACATAAAGTATAACCTACCATTACCTCAAAACTGACAGTATAAAACAAATCTTTATTGTCACCCCCTGTGAAGTCATTTGGATTGATTATCTCCCCTTAAGACATTATACATACACAAAGAATAACCTACCATTACCTCAAAACTGACAGTATCAAAAAAATCTTTATTGTCACCCCCTATGAAGTCATTTGGATTGATTATCTCCCCTTAAAACATTATACACAAAGTATAACCTATCATTACCTCAAAACTGACAGTATAAAACAAATCTTTATTGTCACCCCTTTGAAGTCATTTGGATTGATTATCTCCCCTTAAAACATTATACACACAGTATAACATATTACAGTATAAAACAAATCTTTATTGTTCACCCCCTATGAAGTCATTTGGATTGATTATCTCCCCTTAAAACATTATACACAAAGTATAACCTACCATTACCTCAAACCTGACAGTATAAAACAAATCTTTATTGTCACCCCCTATGAAGTCATTTGGATTGATTATCTCCCCTTAAAACATTATACATAAAGTATAACCTACCATTACCTCAAAACTGACAGTATAAAACAAATCTTTATTGTCACCCCCTATGAAGTCATTTGGATTGATTATCTCCCCTTAAGACATTATACATACACAAATAATAACCTACCATTACCTCAAAACTGACAGTATCAAAAAAATCATTATTGTCACCCCCTATGAAGTCATTTGGATTGATTATCTCCCCTTAAAACATTATACACAAAGTATAACCTATCATTACCTCAAACATTACAGTATAAAACAAATCTTTATTGTCACCCCCTATGAAGTCATTTGGATTGATTATCTCCCCTTAAAACATTATACACAAAGTATAACCTACCATTACCACAAAACTTACAGTATAAAACAAATCTTTATTGTCACCCCCTATGAAGTCATTTGGATTGATTATCTCCCTTTAAAACATTATACACACAGTATAACATATTACAGTATAAAACAAATCTTTATTGTTCACCGCCTATGAAGTCATTTGGATTGATTATCTCCCCTTAAAACATTATACATACACAAAGAATAACCTACCATAACCTCAAAACTGACAGTATAAAACAAATCTTTATTGTCACCCCTATGAAGTCATTTGGATTGATTATCTCCCCTTAAAACATTATACACACAGTATAACATATTACAGTATACAACAAATCTTTATTGTTCACCCCCTATGAAGTCATTTGGATTGATTATCTCCCCTTAAACATTATACACAAAGTATAACCTACCATTACCTCAAACCTGACAGTATAAAACAAATCTTTATTGTCACCTCCTATGAAGTCATTTGGATTGATTATCTCCCCTTAAGACATTATACATACACAAAGAATAACCTACCATTACCTCAAAACTGACAGTATAAAACAAATCTTTATTGTCACCCCCTTTGAAGTCATTTGGATTGATTATCTCCCCTTAAGACATTATACATACACAAAGAATAACCTACCATAACCTCAAAACTGACAGTATAAAACAAATCTTTATTGTCACCCCCTATGAAGTCATTTGGATTGATTATCTCCCCTTAAAACATTATACATACACAAAGAATAACCTACCGTTACCTCAAAACTGACAGTATAAAACAAATCTTTATTGTCACACACGTTGAAGTCATTTGGATTGATTATCTCCCCTTAAAACATTATACATAAAGTATAACCTACCATTACCTCAAAACTGACAGTATAAAACAAATCTTTATTGTCACCCCCTATGAAGTCATTTGGATTGATTATCTCCCCTTAAAACATTATACATACACAAAGAATAACCTACCATTACCTCAAAACTGACAGTATAAAACAAATCTTTATTGTCACCCCTATGAAGTTATTTGGATTGATTATCTCCCCTTAAAACATTATACATACATAAAGAATAACCTACCATAACCTCAAAATTGACAGTATAAAACAAATCTTTATTGTCACCCCCTATGAAGTCATTTGGATTGATTATCTCCCCTTAAAACATTATACATACACAAAGAATAACCTACCATTACCTCAAACCTGACAGTATAAAACAAATCTTTATTGTCACCCCCTATGAAGTCATTTGGATTGATTATCTCCCCTTAAAACATTATACATACACAAAGAATAACCTACCATTACCTCAAAACTGACAGTATAAAACAAATCTTTATTGTCACCCCCTATGAAGTCATTTGGATTGATTATCTCCCCTTAAAACATTATACATACACAAAGAATAACCTACCATTACCTCAAAACTGACAGTATAAAACAAATCTTTATTGTCACCCCTATGAAGTCATTTGGATTGATTATCTCCCCTTAAAACATTATACACAAAGAATAACCTACCATTACCTCAAAACTGACAGTATAAAACAAATCTTTATTGCCACCCCCTATGAAGTCATTTGGATTGATTATCTCCCCTTAAAACATTATACACAAAGAATAACCTACGATTACCTCAAAACTGACAGTATAAAACAAATCTTTATTGTCACCCCCTATGAAGTCATTTGGATTGATTATCTCCCCTTAAAACATTATACACAAAGTATAACCTACCATTACCTCAAAACTGACAGTATAAAACAAATCTTTATTGTCACCCCCTATGAAGTCATTTGGATTGATTATCTCCCGTTAAAACATTATACAAAAAGAATAACCTACCACTACCACAAAACTGGCAGTATCAAACAAATCTTTATTGTCAGCCCCTATGAAGTCATTTGGATTGATTATCTCCCCTTAAAACATTATAAACAAAGAATAACCTACCATCACCTCAAAACTGACAGTATAAAACAAATTTTTATTGTCACCCCCTATGAAGTCATTTGGATTGATTATCTCCCCCTTAACACATTATACATACACAAAGAATAACCTACCGTTACCTCAAACCTGACAGTATAAAACAAATCTTTATTGTCACCCCCTAGCTATGAAGTAATTTGGATTGATTATCTCCCCTTAAAACATTGTATATACACAAAGAATAACCTACCATTACCTCAAAACTGACAGTATAAAACAAATCTTTATTGCCACCCCCTATGAAGTCATTTGGATTGATTATCTCCCCTTAAAACATTATACACAAAGAATAACCTACGATTACCTCAAAACTGACAGTATAAAACAAATCTTTATTGTCACCCCCTATGAAGTCATTTGAATTGATTATCTCCCCTTAAAACATTATACACAAAGTATAACCTACCATTACCTCAAAACTGACAGTATAAAACAAATCTTTATTGTTCACCCCCTATGAAGTCATTTGGATTGATTATCTCCCCTTAAAACATAATACACAAAGAATAACCTACCATTACCTCAAAACTGACAGTATAAAACAAATCTTTATTGTCACCCCCTATGAATTCATTTGGATTGATTATCTCCCCTTAAAACATTATACATACACAAAGAATAACCTACTGTTACCTCAAAACTGACAGTATAAAACAAATCTTTATTGTCACCCCTATGAAGTCATTTGGATTGATTATCTCCCCTTAAAACATTATACATACACAAAGAATAACCTTTCATTACCTCAAAACTGACAGTATAAAACAAATCTTTATTGTCACCCCCTATGAAGTCATTTGGATTGATTATCTCCCCTTAAAACATTATACACAAAGTTTAACCTACCATTACCTCATAACTGACAGTCTAAAACAAATATTTATTGTTCACACCCTATGAAGTCATTTGCATTGATTATTTCCCTTAAAACATTAAACACAAAGAAAAACCTACCATTACCTCAAAACTGACAGTATAAAACAAATCTTTATTGTCACCTCCTATGAAGTCATTTGGATTGATTATCTCCCTTAAAACATTATACATACACAAAGAATAACCTACCATTACCTCAAAACTGACAGTATAAAACAAATCTTTATTGTCATCCCCTAAGAAGTCATTTGGATTGATTATCTCCCTTAAAACATTATACACAAAGTATAACCTACCATTACCTCAAAACTGACAGTATAAAACAAATCTTTATTGTCACCCCCTATGAAGTCATTTGGATTGATTATCTCCCCTTAAAACATTATACATAAAGTATAACCTACCATTACCTCAAAACTGACAGTATAAAACAAATCTTTATTGTCACCCCCTATGAAGTCATTTGGATTGATTATCTCCACTTAAGACATTATACATACACAAAGAATAACCTACCATTACCTCAAAACTGACAGTATCAAAAAAATCTTTATTGTCACCCCCTATGAAGTCATTTGGATTGATTATCTCCCCTTAAAACATTATACATACACAAAGAATAACCTACCATTACCTCAAACCTGACAGTATAAAACAAATCTTTATTGTCACCCCCTATGAAGTCATTTGGATTGATTATCTCCCCTTAAAATATTATACACAAAGTATAACCTACCATTACCTCAAAACTGACAGTATAAAACAAATCTTTATTGTCACCCCTTTGAAGTCATTTGGATTGATTATCTCCCCTTAAAACATTATACACAAAGTATAACCTATCATTACCTCAAACATTACAGTATAAAACAAATCTTTATTGTCACCCCTATGAAGTCATTTGGATTGATTATCTCCCCTTAAATTATACACAAAGTATAATAAAATCAACGGTACCAATTTTGTTGCACCAGATGCGCATTTCGACAATACATGTCTCTTCAGTGATGCTCGTGGCCAAAATATTTGAAATCCAAAGCATACATAAAAGATGAAAGAGCTATAATCCAAAAGGTCCAAAAAGTATAACCAAATTCGTGAAAGGAATCAGAGCTTTGCATGAGGGAGATACATTCCTTAATTTATAATAATTTCTAATATTTTGTAACAGCAAATTTTAATAACACAAAAAATCCGTATTTTCATGCCAGTACAGAGTACTGGCTACTGGGCTGGTGATACCCTCGGGGACTAATAGTCCACCAGCAGAGGCATCGACCCAGTGGTATATAACCTACCATTACCACAAAACTTACAGTATAAAACAAATCTTTATTGTCAACCCCTATGAAGTCATTTGGATTGATTATCTCCCTTTAAAACATTATACACACAGTATATAACATATTACAGTATGAAACAAATCTTTATTGTTCACCGCCTATGAAGTCATTTGGATTGATTATCTCCCCTTAAAACATTATACATACACAAAGAATAACCTACCATAACCTCAAAATTGACAGTATAAAACAAATCTTTATTGTCACCCCCTATGAAGTCATTTGGATTGATTATCTCCCCTTAAAACATTATACACACAGTATAACATATTACAGTATAAAACAAATCTTTATTGTTCACCCCTATGAAGTCATTTGGATTGATTATCTCCCCTTAAACATTATACACAAAGTATAACCTACCATTACCTCAAACCTGACAGTATAAAAAAATCTTTATTGTCACCTCCTATGAAGTCATTTGGATTGATTATCTCCCCTTAAAACATTATACATACACAAAGAATAACCTACCATTACCTCAAAACTGACAGTATAAAACAAATCTTTATTGTCACCCCTATGAAGTCATTTGGATTCATTATCTCCCCTTAAGACATTATACATACACAAAGAATAACATACCATAACCTCAAAACTGACAGTATAAAACAAATCTTTATTGTCACCCCCTATGAAGTCATTTGGATTGATTATCTCCCCTTAAAACATTATACATACACAAAGAATAACCTACCATTACCTCAAAACTGACAGTATAAAACAAATCTTTATTGTCACCCCCTATGAAGTCATTTGGATTGATTATCTCCCCTTAAAACATTATACATAAAGTATAACCTACCATTACCTCAAAACTGACAGTATAAAACAAATCTTTATTGTCACCCCCTATGAAGTCATTTGGATTCATTATCTCCCCTTAAAACATTATACATACACAAACAATAACCTACCATTACCTCAAAACTGACAGTATAAAACAAATCTTTATTGTCACCCCCTATGAAGTTATTTGGATTGATTATCTCCCCTTAAAACATTATACTTACACAAAGAATAACCTACCATAACCTCAAAATTGACAGTATAAAACAAATCTTTATTGTCACCCCCTATGAAGTCATTTGGATTGATTATCTCCCCTTAAAACATTATACATACACAAAGAATAACCTACCATTACCTCAAACCTGACAGTATAAAACAAATCTTTATTGTCACCCCCTATGAAGTCATTTGGATTGATTATCTCCCCTTAAAACATTATACATACACAAAGAATAACCGACATTACCTCAAACCTGACAGTATAAAACAAATCTTTATTGTCACCCTATGAAGTCATTTGGATTGATTATCTCCCCTTAAAACATTATACACACAGTATAACATATTACAGTATAAAACAAATCTTTATTGTCGACCCCTATGAAGTCATTTGGATTGATTATCTCCCCTTAAAACATTATACACAAAGTATAACCTACCATTACCTCAAACCTGACAGTATAAAACAAATCTTTATTGTCACCTCCTATGAAGTCATTTGGATTGATTATCTCCCTTAAAACATTATACATACACAAAGAATAACCTACCATTACCTCAAAACTGACAGTATAAAACAAATCTTTATTGTCACCCCCTATGAAGTCATTTGGATTGATTATCTCCCCTTAAAACATTATACATACACAAAGAATAACCTACCATTACCTCAAAACTGACAGTATAAAACAAATCTTTATTGTCACCCCCTATGAAGTCATTTGGATTGATTATCTCCCCTTAAAACATTATACATAAAGTATAACCTACCATTACCTCAAAACTGACAGTATAAAACAAATATTTATTGTCACACCCCTATGAAGTCATTTGGATTCATTATCTCCCCTTAAAACATTATACATACACAAACAATAACCTACCATTACCTCAAAACTGACAGTATAAAACAAATCTTTATTGTCACCCCCTTATCTCCCTTAAAACATTATACATACACAAAGAATAACCTACCATTACCTCAAAACTGACAGTATAAAACAAATCTTTATTGTCACCCCTATGAAGTCATTTGGATTGATTATCTCCCCTTAAAACATTATACATACACAAAGAATAACCTACCATTACCTCAAAACTGACAGTATAAAACAAATCTTTATTGTCACCCCCTATGAAGTCATTTGGATTCATTATCTCCCCTTAAAACATTATACATACACAAACAATAACCTACCATTACCTCAAAACTGACAGTATAAAACAAATCTTTATTGTCACCCCCTATGAAGTTATTTGGATTGATTATCTCCCCTTAAAACATTATACTTACACAAAGAATAACCTACCATAACCTCAAAATTGACAGTATAAAACAAATCTTTATTGTCACCCCCTATGAAGTCATTTGGATTGATTATCTCCCCTTAAAACATTATACATACACAAAGAATAACCTACCATTACCTCAAACCTGACAGTATAAAACAAATCTTTATTGTCACCCCCTATGAAGTCATTTGGATTGATTATCTCCCCTTAAAACATTATACATACACAAAGAATAACCTACCATTACCTCAAACCTGACAGTATAAAACAAATCTTTATTGTCACCCCCTATGAAGTCATTTGGATTTATTATCTCCCCTTAAAACATTATACACACAGTATAACATATTACAGTATAAAACAAATCTTTATTGTCGATCCCTATGAAGTCATTTGGATTGATTATCTCCCCTTAAAACATTATACACAAAGTATAACCTACCATTACCTCAAACCTGACAGTATAAAACAAATCTTTATTGTCACCTCCTATGAAGTCATTTGGATTGATTATCTCCCTTAAAACATTATACATACACAAAGAATAACCTACCATTACCTCAAAACTGACAGTATAAAACAAATCTTTATTGTCACCCCCTATGAAGTCATTTGGATTGATTATCTCCCCTTAAAACATTATACATACACAAAGAATAACCTACCATTACCTCAAAACTGACAGTATAAAACAAATCTTTATTGTCACCCCCTATGAAGTCATTTGGATTGATTATCTCCCCTTAAAACATTATACATAAAGTATAACCTACCATTACCTCAAAACTGACAGTATAAAACAAATCTTTATTGTCACCCCCTATGAAGTTATTTGGATTGATTATCTCCCTTAAAACATTATACTTACACAAAGAATAACCTACCATAACCTCAAAATTGACAGTATAAAACAAATCTTTATTGTCACCCCCTATGAAGTCATTTGGATTGATTATCTCCCCTTAAAACATTATACATACACAAAGAATAACCTACCATTACCTCAAACCTGACAGTATAAACAAATCTTTATTGTCACCCCCTATGAAGTCATTTGGATTTATTATCTCCCTTAAAACATTATACATACACAAAGAATAACCTACCATTACCTCAAAACTGACAGTATAAAACAAATCTTTATTGTCACCCCCTATGAAGTCATTTGGATTGATTATCTCCCCTTAAAACATTATACACAAAGTATAACCTACCATTACCTCAAAACTGACAGTATAAAACAAATCTTTATTGTCACCCCCTATGAAGTCATTTGGATTGATTATCTCCCGTTAAAACATTATACAAAAAGAATAACCTACCACTACCACAAAACTGACAGTATAAAACAAATCTTTATTGTCAACCCCTATGAAGTCATTTGGATTGATTATCTCCCCTTAAAACATTTTTAACAAAGAATAACCTACCATTACCTCAAAACTGACAGTATAAAACAAATCTTTATTGTCACCCCCTATGAAGTCATTTGGATTGATTATCTCCCCTTAAAACATTATACATACACAAAGAATAACCTACCATTACCTCAAACCTGACAGTATAAAACAAATCTTTATTGTCACCCCCTAGCTATGACGTCATTTGGATTGATTATCTCCCCTTAAAACATTATACATACACAAAGAATAACCTACCATTACCTCGAAACTGACAGTATAAAACAAATCTTTATTGTCACCCCCTATGAAGTCATTTGGATTGATTATCTCCCCTTAAAACATTATACACAAAGTATAACCTACCATTACTTCAAAACTGACAGTATAAAACAAATCTTTATTGTCACCCCTATGAAGTCATTTGGATTGATTGTCTCCCGTTAAAACATTATACACAAAGAATAACCTACCATTACCACAAAACTGACAGTATAAAACAAATCTTTATTGTCACCCCCTATGAAGTCATTTGGATTGATTATCTCCCCTTAAAACATTATACACAAAGTATGACCTACCATTACCTCAAAACTGACAGTATAAAACAAATCTTTATTGTCACCCCCTATGAAGTCATTTGGATTGATTATGTCACCTTAAAACATTATACACAAAGTATAACCTACCATTACCTCAAAACTGACAGTATAAAACAAATCTTTATTGTCACCCCCTATGAAGTCATTTGGATTGATCATCTCCCCTTAAAACATTATACATACACAACGAATAACCTACCATTACCTCAAAACTGACAGTATAAAACAAATCTTTATTGTCACCCCCTATGAAGTCATTTGGATTGATTATCTCCCCTTAAAACATTATACACAAGGTATAACCTTCCATTACCTCAAAACTAACAGTATAAAACAAATCTTTATTGTCACCCCTATGAAGTCATTTGGATTGATTATCTCCCCTTAAAACATTATACATACGTATACACAAAGAATAACCTACCATTACCTCAAAACTGACAGTATAAAAAAAATCTTTATTGTCACCCCCTATGAAGTCATTTGGATTGATTATCTCCCGTTAAAACATTATACACAAAGTATAACCTACCATTACCTCAAAACTGACAGTATAAAACAAATCTTTATTGTTCACCCCTATGAAGTCATTTGGATTGATTATCTCCCCTTAAAACATTATACACAAAGTATAACCTACCATTACCTCAAAACTGAAGTATAAAAACAAATCTTTATTGTTCACCTCCTATGAAGTCATTTGGATTGATTATCTCCCCTTAAAACATTATACACAAAGAATAACCTACCATTACCTCAAAACTGACAGTATAAAACAATCTTTATTGTCACCCCCCTAAAGTCATTTGGATTGATTTTCTCCGCTTAAAACATTATACACAAAGAATAACCTACCATTACCTTAAAACTGACCGTATAAAACAAATATTTATTGTCAACCCCTATGAAGTCATTTGGATTGATTATCTCCCCTTAAAACATTATACATACACAAAGTATAACCTACCATTACCTCAAACCTGACAGTATAAAACAAATCTTTATTGTCACCCCCTATGAAGTCATTTGGATTGATTATCTCCCGTTAAAACATTATACATACACAATGAATAACCTACCATTACCTCAAAACTGACAGTATAAAACAAATATTTATTGTCACCCCTATGAAGTCATTTGGATTGATTATCTCCCCTTAAATTATACACAAAGTATAACCTACCATTACCTCAAAACTGACAGTATAAAACAAATCTTTATTGTCACCCCCTATGAAGTCATTTAAATTGATTATCTCCCATTAAAACATTATTCACAAGGTATATATAACCTATGTTTACATGTACCTCAAACCTGACAGTACTAAGCAAATCTTTATTGTGACACCACCTATGAAGTCATTTCAATTGATTATTTCCCCTTAAAACATTATACATACACAAAGTATAACCTTCCATTACCTCAAACCTGACAGTATAAAACAAATCTTTATTGTCACCCCTATGAAGTCATTTGGATTGATTATCTCCCTTAAAACATTATACATACACAAAGAATAACCTACCATTACCTCAAAACTGACAGTATAAAACAAATATTTATTGTCACCCCCTATGAAGTCATTTGGATTGATTATTCCCCTTAAATTATACACAAAGTATAACCTACCATTACCTCAAAACTGACAGTATAAAACAAATCTTTATTGTCAACCCCTATGATTCATTTGAATTGATTATCTCCCCTAAAACATTATACACAAGGTATATATAACCTATGTTTACATGTATTTCAAACCTGACAGTACTATGCAAATCTTTATTGTGACACCACCTATGAAGTCATTTCAATTGATTATTTCCCCTTAATACATTATACACAAAGTATAACTTACCGTTAGGCCACGGTTTTTTAATTTGTTGGTTTACGGATTTTCTCCATGAAAAAGTCGGGTCGGTCGGTCGGGAAAAAAATAAAATAATTTCTTTCAAGACAGAAGACTGATATGCAAAATAAATATATATTTCACCTTTCTAATAATATGTTTGTTATCCTATTTTGTCATTATTTCTTAAATTTTAGTTTAATGAAATATTATTGCTCAGTTGTAAAAAAAATTACATGACATTGCCTAATAATTTCCTGTAAAAAGGGGTTGCACGGACAAAGACGTAATTAAATTTCATAAAGGAAGACAAATTCACATAGCTCTTAATCAATTCCAGAAAACTTGGTGAATAATGATCTTCAAGAACGAAAACTGATAAAGAAATAAATGTAAAAGCGTGGTAAGAAAATAATTTTCAACACACGTGTCAAAAACGTAATAGACTCGTCCACTGGAAAAAACGAGAATATCGGGTTAATCTGTTGTCACGCATTCCTGTTTTTATCCAAATGGACGAAATTTTTTTATTATCTATGAAACAAGAAAATTTTAAATGATCTGTTAATATTCAGTACTTTAACTTGATGTCCTGAACTTCCACCTGTCCACATTTGGACAAGTCTATTTCTATGAGAAGATGCATCTTACTGACTGTTGACAAATAAGAGAAACGAACTTATTGTGTAATTGGTTTTAAACACGGGTTTCATTCCACAAAAATATTTGTCCAAACGACATGTCAAGGTCATTAATAATTGATTTATCTATTTTTAGAAACGTAAACTGGAAGTTTCATTTTTTCACAACAGAAAGTGTTATCGATTCTGTTAGTGATTTTATGCATTTCATTTTATAAAAAAAGGATAATTTATTTATTTTTCAGGGATAATGCATTTGTTAGGGTCGGCGGGAATGAAAAAGCATGAAAAGTCAATTTTATTTTTATTCTGGAAATAGACAAAATCAGGTCGGCGGATCCGTAAACCAACAAATTAAAAAATCCTGGCCTAACCTCCAACCTGACAGTATAAAACAAATCTTTATTGTTCACCCCCTAGAAAGTTATTTGGATTGATTATCAATATCTCCCCTTAATACATTATACACAAAGTATATATAACCTACCGTTACCTCAAACCTGACAGTGTAAAACAAATCTTTATTGTTCACTCCCTATGAAGTCATTTAGATTGATTATCTCCTTTTAATACAATATACCCAAAATATAACCTACCGTTACCTCAAATTGATAGTATAAAACAAATCTTTATTGTTCACCCCCTATGAAGTCATTTGGATTGATTATCTCCCCTTAATACTGTGACAAGTAACCCCCAGGGCATATATTTTTACAGAGGTTGACCCTGAGGTCACTCCAATGTCTTGCTATCGCCTAAATTTCTGCATTTGTGCAGAATGCAGAAATCTACTTGTTGTTGTGAGACTTTTAGTAGTCTAGTAAAATATAGGAACTCAAGGAACACAATACCAATATTTCATTTTAAATAATTCTTTGTCTTTGATTATACTGAATTAATGTTACCTGATGAATTGTGTTTCTTTTTTAACATTGAACATGACGTCATAACTTAAACAACGTCCCAAGTAAAATCTCTAACAACAGAATAAAAATCGGAAAAGTTACCGTATTTCTGTTTCTTTTTTTTTAACAATTATGTAAGTAACAAAAAAAAATTCATACAGACTTCGTCCCCATACACAGGCCTGCCTCATATTATATAAAATACATGATACATACAACCATAATATTAATATAATATATAACAACAAACCAGTGTATTCTCTTTATTATTATTATATTAGTATAATAGTCCAAGGTTTGTATCACTACAATATGATAGTTATTACCATGAGGATGAATTTCCTGTCATTTATTCATCTTCCAAGCACGAACTTGTATCAGAAAAAAATATCTGTGAATTAACCTCAGTTTCAGGTATAACATGTGATCTGTTTCTGTGACATGTGCTTTTGACCATCCACAAGAACCTGTGGTCATCTGATGTTCAGTACTTCAGTACTTTGATTTTATATTTGCTGTAAATATGTTTTTTCCTTTTTATAGATAAGATATATATATGTTTAAAATTGTTGATAATGTTATTTATTCTATACAAGTGCTAAGTTCCTATGATAATAGAACTTTACTGTTTGTTTATTGTTTATGTAGAGATATTATCATAAAGTATTCCAAGTCAGGAATGTTTTCATTTTTGCATAAATTGTAAACATCAAGATTTTGTAAAAATACTTTGAATTTCCATATTTTTATGTTTATCTAGTCATTGCAAATGTTTTAATAATTGTGTTAGTTTATTAACTTGTACCAACAAATGGGTAGAAAATGAGGAATATTGTAATATTCAGATTTTTGAGACTTGCTTAATTTTGAGAAAGTTCCACAGGCACTTGTTTCTATCCATAGGAAGGTCGACTATTTATATGGATAGTCGACCTTCCTATGGATAGAAACAAGTGCCTGTGGAAAGTTCCCGTCCTTTTTCATCTGAAACTTTTTCGGGATCACTTTACAGAGGCGGATTTAGGAGGGGGCCCATGGGGCCCGGGCCCCCCCCTTTTTGGGAAAAAATTTGGTTGCTTATATAGGGAATCACTGAAGCGTGACTGGAGCGGGCCCCCTCTTAGGTCAGTCAGTGGGCCCCCACTTAGGAAAATTTCTGGATCCGCCACTGCTTTAGACATCTACTGTCTGTCAGTTTTGGACAATGACAGCCAAACTTACATATATACACTCTTTTCTAAATTCGAGTTCTAGAATTTACTTTTCCCCACTGAAGGTTATGCATTTTGTTTAAACTTGTCGATCTTCGTATCTGTTGACAACATGTATCGCCATTACTTCAGACGAAAGGCTAACTCGAATAATTCTGCGCCCTCTAGCGGCCTATGTCCTCTCGAGGTTAATGTAGCGAACGATAGTGAGTCGGAATATAACGACTGGATTATTCGGGTTAACGAAAGGCTAGCGATTTCATTGGTCGATTAAAAGAATAAAGTATTTTACCTTAATTTTTGTTGAAACTGTTACAGAAATGTTTTATTTTACGATTAATTTTAGAAAATGTAAAAGTTTATATTTTAATAATTTTGTATTCTTTGTCGTTTTAACTTGATAAAGAATGGAGCTTTTTTGATTGGCTATCAGTGCAAGATGAGGCACTTAAGGGTAGATAGTGACAGAATATAAGTTCCCCTATAATATTTGTAACTTTTAGCATATAACAAAAGTTCAATTGGGAACTTTACTTAAATAATATTTTATCCAATGCTATAAGACAATTTCCTTCACAAAGGATAGAATATTACATAAGGAAAGTTCCCAATGGAACTTTTGTTATATGCTAAAAGTTCTTAGAATAAATATTATGGACAATGTTTTATATATTCATGATATTATAATGAAAGTTCCAGGAATATTTGTTATATTATAAAAGTTCTGGGAATATTTGTTATATCATAAAAGTTCTAGGAATTAATATTGGCTATATTATAAATTTTCCAGGAATAGTTATCATGGTTATTAGATAATGAAAGTTCTTGAAATATTTATTGTATGATCAAAGTTTTAGGAATATATTCTACAATATTATTATGATTATTTCTAGCTACAAATGTATGGAATTAAATTTCCAATAATAAAGTAGACATTTTCACCTGAAATTTGCCACACGGTGGCTAACTTCATGCTTGACTAAAGTTTTAGCCTATCCAGGGCCGTAACTACATTGAGGCAAATGAGGCAAATGCCTCATGTTTTGAATTAAAAATAAAAAGAAAAACAACTAAAACAAAAGATTGTCTTCATATCAAATTGTTTTCACTGAAAGTGTCTTGTAAGAAGCAAGTTCTCTTCACTCTCTGATGTCGCCCCTGCAGATTTTTCGTAATCCATGTTTCTATTCAAAGTTAACTTTTCGTTTTCAGAGTTGATGGTCTATTGTATGTACTTCTGTGTCCCGGGTTTGTCTTTTGTTCATTTATTGTCCTACTTAATGACTAGTCTGAGTGTTGATTTTCATTTGTAAACGTGTCACACTGTGTAATGTTGCATGTCCACCGATGTCCAGGCATTATGCGAGAAAATATTTTAAGAATATACGATGCTACTGAACACAGAAAAAAGTGGTCGTTTCTGCATGGAGAATTGAACTTGATATCAAAGAATACGAAACTGCCTTTCTTGTATATAAAACCATACCCAATTTTTCTTAGTATGGATTGCAAAATTAGGTATTTTCTGTAGGTGAGATATGCACAGAAGTGATAGATTTGTATTATAAATATAGAAAATTGAATATCTTAATCAATAAAAAAATAAAAAAAATAACTATCATATACCCAAGCGCCTGTGGATAAAACTAGACAGCTGACATGATTTAAATTAAAGTAAGACCACCAATTTCCCGGTATCAAATCATTTGTTGAAAAAAACATCAATGTATTGCCATATGACCTTTTACATTCAAGGGTTAAATTTGCATTAAGCCGTGTTCAAACCCTTTAACAGAAAATAAAGGAATATGAAGTACACGTGCACGGGAGCTAATCGCACACAATGTCAATGTATAGAAAAAAAATACAAATGATCAATGGTCAAACTTTTTATTCCTGTTCTTCATCTTGATAGTTGCTGGAGGGTCTTCAATAATGAAAGAATCACAAATACCGTAAAACAAGGTCAATATGGTCCCTAACTTGTCGACTTGAGCAGTACTAGTATTTAACGTATATTACTGCACTAATGACTGTCACTATATTTAAATCTAGTCATAAAAAATCTCAAGTCAGCACAATACATGACAAGAACAGACAGACAGATTATGAGAATTACGATTTTTGCTTTATCCCACATATCGGTCTTTTAATGTTTTGAATTTCCTAAAACTTTAAAGTCTTAAATAACAATGAATCTATGTTTTTGCTTTGAGACCAGAATATTGTCGAAAAAATAGCTAAAAATGATTTGCGTTTCTATGTAAGAAAGAGTCCGGGAAACGCGCAGAAAGCACGATTTTGCGTTATTTTTTTCAGAGCTTCTGGGGGCCTTCAGCGGCCCCCAGACCCCTCGCCAAATATTTTTAGCCTCGCTACGCTCGGCGAATATAATTTGCCTCAGTATTAAGGTTCATCATAACCTTTTGGCTAAAATGGCCGTATTTACACCCTAAATTTTACTCTGAGTACAGACTAACCTATACACCTGCAACAGTTTTAAGGGATGGCAGGAACTAGATATATAAATTTTAAATGCATTTTATGTTTCAGAAAATTATAAACTTTTATAGATTTTGCTATCCATTTTTTTCCGTTCCTGCAGAAGGTGCAAAAATTGACTAAGTAGTGAAAACGATTGAGAAGCTCCCCTCATATAATCAATGTTGTGAGTAGTATTGATTTAAATGGACAATAGATGGACAATAGACACCTGTAAACAATAGGTGATTTAACAGGTTTAAACTGTGTAACTGAGTGGACCGTATCAAATGAAACTCGGGTGTTTGTTTATTTTGCGATCTTCTGCAGACTGGAAAAAAATGAACATCAAAATCCAGGTAAGTTTTTAATTTTCTGAAACGTAGACTTCATATAACTTTTATATATCTAGTTCCTGCCATGCCTTAAAACTTTCCTGGATGTACCAGTTTGTCTGTACTCATAGTAATTTTGGAGGTGTAAACACGGCCATATTTTTCAATTCCTTATGATGAACCTTAAAAGGGGCTAGTTACGGCCCTGCTATCTTTCTTCATTGGTACAGACTAAAGGATCCTTTAGTTAAGTCACAGTGGGGCATGCAGTGATAAAATATTAAAAATATATATCCTAACCAGGGGCGGATCCAGCCATTTTAAAAAGGGGGGGTTCCCAACCTAGAGTAAAGGGGGGTTCCAGCTATATGCTCCCATTGAAATGCATTGATCAGCCCAAAAAAAGGGGGTTCCAACCCCCGGAACCCCCCCCCCCCCCCCCCTGGATCCGCGCCTGCTAAAATTGCTTAGAATAAGAGCATGTAAAAGTTTTGTTGTATTCCTCCGACTCCATCTTTGTATGTACTACACGTACAGGTAAATATCATGTGAGGTGAACATTAATTGAGATTTAATCAGGTGTAAAGAAATCAAATGACACTCTTTCTTTAAAGGTACAAATATTTTGACACCATATGATATTTTAGTTCCAGGAAAATACCTTATGAAAGTGGAAATAATGTTATGTAATGTTTGTTCCCAAGAACTTTTATTATCCATAGTTTTTTCCAGGGGGAACAAGTATTATGCGGAACAAATATATGTTCACAGATCCATCTTCTTCTTCTGGTATTTTTTTCCGTCCACGTTGGGACAACCTCAATTGAGTAGAATTTTCTTCCAATAATATCCATCACCACATTTATATACACTATATATCAAGGAATTGTATATTTAAATCATACAATTCCTTGACCAATTCCTTGACCATATATAATATACACAATATCAATCACACGTCACGGTAAAATTAGCACTAAATATTCCCGGCACACTAACAATATACTTATACCCAAAAACAATAAGCAAGGAGGCAATTGTGCATCAAGTCAATGAATAGTAACAGTTGGTTTATTGAAGTTAAAACAATCATGCTAAAATACGATCTAGGAAATGCAAGTGAGTGGTTAGATATTCAGATGAAAAAGGATGAACTGTTAAATAAAGCTAAAAAAAGGTATCAGTGCCTACTGGATTGAGCGAATAACATCTCTAGCTAAGCACCAATCTCCACTGAAGAGACAGCAAGAGAGTACCTACCAAGGTCAAACTATTAACTGGAACTTATATGCTACAACCTTTTAAGATATAAGCCGATATACAAAGAAGGAACTGAAGATCATTGTATAGCCTGTGACTGTAAAGAAGAGACATTAGAACATTTGCTTATAGAATGTGAAGCGTGGAATTACCTGCGAGATCCAATACTACAAACAATTAAGAACCTACTAACCACAAATGGGAATGTGCGTGAAGAAGATCTCACATGGGAAATGACAATTCAAGTATTAATGGACATTACAAAAATACAAAAGATATACAGAGCCACATCTGACCTGATGTCTCAAATAGAACTCCAACCAAGAAGACTAGTGTTCCTCATACACAACTTCTTATTAAATCTTAAGAGTTTCAGTTCATAAATATTCTGTGAATTAACTGATAATAGTTGTAAAAACATCATCTTTCATTTGCTCTCATAATATACAGTGAATAAATTAGAGTCAAATTAACTTTAAAGACATATAAAGGCGAATTTATCAAGGTCAAAGACCAAAAATCTTGCCGTCTGTTTTTCATTTTGTGAATTATCTAAAAAGTGAATATGTGACCTAATCTGTAAATGTTATCACATTAAATATCAGTAGACCAAATAAAAAAAAAAATATATTATATATATATAGAGAGAGAGAGAGAGAGAGAGAGAGAGGAGAGAGAGAGAGAGAGAGAGAGAGAGGAGAGAGAGAGAGAGAGAGAGAGAGAGGAGAGAGAGAGAGAGAGGAGAGAGAGAGAGAGAGAGAGAGAGAGAGAGAAGAGAGAGAGAGAGAGAGAGAGAGAGAGAGAGAGAGAGAGAGGAGAGAGAGAGAGAGAGAGAGAGAGAGAGCTTAACAATGTAATTTTAACACACTATTTTTAACACACTACTAGCTCCTTCTCGCCGTGGTGTCCCACTCGGTGTTGACTTCTATAATTTCATTTTGAAAAGTGACATTATCAAAAGGATGTTTCGTTGAGAGGACAGTTTTTGTTGGTTTTGTACGATAAACGATGGTTATTGAGCCGAATATTAAATTTTTCCATTGTTTCTCCCACATACTGAATGCCACAAGTGTCACATGTTAATATATAAATTGAGTTCTCCGTTTTACAGTTGGAATTGGAGTAGATGGTATAATTTTGTTTAGTAACGGAGCTGAAGAAAGAACTGCTTGTATATAGCAGCTTTACAACACAAACAGTTCCTTCGACCACATTGTCTGTAGCAACCGGACGATGGAGTAGGCTGCTTTGCTAATACAGATGTCACTAATTTGTCACGGATGTTTTTAGGTCTTCTGAAGGCCATGACTGGTGGTGATGAAAAAACTTTTTTTTAGATTTAAATCATTTTCTATAATTTTCCAATGCTTCTGAATAATGGATGACACATTTTTAAAATCAGGATGGTAAGTGAGTACAAGGGGTGTTCTGTTAGCTGCTTTATTCTTATCTTTGTACTCGACGACTAGTTTTGTTTGCTCTTTCGAAAGCGCTATCAATGATGTTGATATTGTATCCTCGAACAACTAGATGTTTACGAAGTTGTCCAAGTCTAGCATTTTTCGTATTTTCAGTAGAGCATATTCTCTTGATTCGCAATGCCTGGCTAAATGGGATACCACGGGAGCAGTGTTTAGGATGGCAACTTTTAGGAAAAAGGAATTGATGTTTGTCCGTTTGTATATGTATGAAGGTCCGTTATAATGGTTCCGTTCTTGATGTAACTCGTAGTATCGAGGAAGTTTATTTTCTCAATAGATGATTCATATGTAAATTTTATTGAATGGTGGAAAGAGTTACAGTGTTCTAGAAAATCATTAAGATGTTCTTGTGAATCTGTCCATTTGAAATCAATGTCGTCAATGAATCGGAACCACGATAAGGGCTGATATGGAGCACTAGCCAAGAGGCGTTTTTCAAGTTGGCCCATAAATATGTTGGAATATGACGGGGCAATTTTTTTGTCCATACTAGTACCGTCCATACTAGTACCGTCTATCTGGAGATAGTGTTTGTCATTGAAAGAGAAGTTGTTATTCTCCAGTACTAGTTTCAGAAGTGTAACAAGGCACTCAGTAGGAGGATTTCAGTACGAGTGTTCCATGCCTCTTCACACGCTGCTATTCCTTCGTCTTGTGGAATGTTGGTATTTAAAGAAGACACGTCCATGGATGCAAGTATAGTATTGCTTGGTAAAGGATTGAGGCTTTCCATTTTCTTTAGATACTAGTAATCAGTTGTATCTTGAATGAAGACAACATTTTCTTGATGGTCAGATACTCTCAATAAGACCACAAAGTATAAAAAAAATTTGATCTTCTGGGGTTGTTCGTTTAGATGAGGTTCTTAAGTTGTGAAAAAGTTAATATCATGAGAGGATAAAAAATCCTCTTTTTCAAATTTTTAAATTTGGGAAGCGTAAAACTTTTTTTATTTCTCTGCAATAAGATTCATATTTTAGAACTTGAAAGTGAAAATTAAATTGGGCCTATAAAGTGTGTCATTGGCTATATACCTCTCCACATCATACAAAGCTTGTAAATATATTAGATGAATTATAATTAACCTTTTATTTCTGACAATCGTTTCATTTCTTAACCTAATTGTACCGCTATTAGTAAATTGAATTTTATAAGCAATAAAATTGAGAATGGAAATGGGGAATGTGTCAAAGAGACAACAACCCGACCAAATAAAAAACAACAGCAGAGGGTCACCAACAGGTCTTCAATGTAGCGAGAAATTCCCGCACCCAGAGGCGTCCTTCAGCTGGCCCCTAAACAAATATATACTAGTCCAGTGATAATGAACGCCATACTAATTTCCAAATTGTACACAAGAAACTAAAATTAAAATAATACAAGACTAACAAAGGCCAGAGGCTCCTGACTTGAGACAGGCGCAAAAATGCGGCGGGGTTAAACATGTTTGTGAGATCTCAACCCTCCCCCTATACCTCTAACCAATGTAGAAAAGTAAACGCACAACAATACGCACATTAAAATTCAGTTCAAGAGAACCCCGAGTCTGATGTCAGAAGATGTAACCAAAGAAAATAAACAAAATGACAATAATACATAAATAACAACCGACTACTAGCAGTTAACTGACATGCCAGCTCCAGACTTCAATTAAACTGACTAAAAGATTATGATTTCATCATATGAACATCAGGCACAATCCTTCCCGTTAGGGGTTTAGTATCATACCATCATAACATATATGAGAAGAACATAACCCAGACCCGTTTAACTTGTTATTCCCGACAAACTTTTTATATAGTAAAGCAAAATATATATCTTCCTCCTTTTCGGATCTAAATGGGGAAACATTGCATTTTATTACGTTTTATGTCAATTGGTCTCTGGTAGAGAGTTGTGTCATTGGCACTCATCATACCATATATATCTTCTCATTTCATATAGATTTATGCATTACGCAAATACGATATATTTTGTTGTTTGTTGCTTACGTTACTTTCAGTGGGAAATATTTCATGCATATTCAGTACAACTAATCATTAAGAAGTATCCATATTGATATGCAAAACAAAAATTACAAGCGAAATAAAAAAACGTATCCCAAATAATCATTAATCGCCGTAAAACGTAAGAAATTGACGTTACCATTTGAGACGCAATATCGTGCTTAACGTCATAGCACACGGTTCAGTTGGTACGGTTCCGACCGTAACAATTTTTACTGCAGGTACGGAAAACCGTACCAAAAAAAAAATCAAAATATAAAAAAAATATGCTAGAATATTATGCAAACACTCCAGACAGTAAACGTATTACATTTACCTCTGCCTGTTTTCTTCAAGAAAGGGAAAAAAAACGTCACTCAACATTAAAAGTACTGAGCACGACAGTGTACGTAACCGCAGTATTACCGCAATCAGTTTATTGATTAGCAATCACAATAAAGGATTAATACATCGGAATCGTCTGGGTGCTGTTGAGAATAATGTGGTGTGTTGTTATTGGTTCATGCGTCTGTGAGCTTGTAACTTGGCGTGTTTGTTTGATGTGTGGAATTGCTTTGCTGAACTACTTGTGACTGCAATTGTAATGTGTGCGACCAACATATGTCTGACCAATAGATTGACTGATAACCACTGACTGGTTGATGATTCTGACTGATAACTTCTGGAAAAATACAGATGTCCCCATGCAAGTCAGTGTTCCGGAAATGGACGTTTCAACAACCAAAGAACTTTTTATAGATAATTATCAATTTTTCAATACTTGCGAAACGCGAGGACGCGTTTCATTCGAGGAGGGAGAAATCTGTGAACGTGGAAAAAGTCGGACCAATTTATGTATTTCTTATTTCGGAAATTTAGACTTGTTTCTTATATTATTCATACTGAGTTACTATTTAATCTTTCAGACGATTTCTATCTATGTCAACAGACAATGTGCTTTGATTTGCATTCTTAAAGATGTTTCATTTGTGTCATTTTTTTAAATCTAAAACTGTGAGAAAAAATATACAAGGGAATGTGTTGATTTATGTTACACAACTATATCATTTCATAATTATTTTAATCCGTTAATGTCGTACATACAACTGTAGATAATTCTTTTCAATATCTGTTTATCAGTTCTTTTCCAGGACATGTATAAATAAAAATTCATACTGAAAGTCTTCGTTTGTATTCACCGCCTACCAATCTGTGAGTTAGTTCTGCCAGTGGATTTATGTTCAATAGGCAGGGGACCAGTCTTCGGTCACTGTCATTCGTTTCGGCATCTTCGCCAGTTTCAGCAACAGAACCTGTTGCACAGTAACAAACATTCTAGTAACAGCATCGTTGTCACACGTCAATCTGACACAGACTGAATACACTGAAACTGATAGATAATCTGGAGAATGCCATAGCCAGCAACAATCGCCAGCTAATTCGGAAAATCTCAACATGATGTTGCTAGTTCAGTTTCGAAACATTTCCACAGTCGAAGAAGCCTGCATGCAGTTTTTCTTTTGATTAATTATTGCAAGTTTTGATTCCAGATGATGTAGATATAAACCTCATAGCATTCAAAACAATTGGCAGGGGCGTAGCTACCCGGAGGCACGACAGCACGTGCATCCACGTCGTTTTCACCAAAAAAAAAAGAAAAAAAAAGAGAGAGAGATGAGTTGGTCAATCAGAATCGGAGACTGTTGGTGTCTTTTCCGTCTATCCCGGATACTAGTTTGACAACCTAGTTACAAGTGTTGATGAAGCTGTTCATTCAGAAAAAGATCGTAGCTCCGAAGTTGCGTGCACATTGATTCGGCATGCAAAAAAAGAAATGGCAAATAAAAATTTATAAATTGAATGTTAAAGGAAACACCTATATTGTCACGTTTTTTAATTGATGAAATATCATTAATAACGACATTTGGTTTCAAAATATTTTTTTTTTTGGAGATTATGACAAAATTGGAAGGTTACTTGTATCTTTTACAAGATATTTACTTTTGAATTTGTAATACTCAGTCTATATGTAGTTTTGGAGCACATTTTACACACAGGTACTTGAGGACAGGACCCTATAGGAGCCTTGTGATGCCCCCCTCCCCCTTTTTTTTTTTTTTTTTAATCGAGCAAAAATATCATTATTTTCGCTTATATTCAGCTCTCTGTATGCTATTTATCACTTCAAATGCAAGGAATACTATCAAATACCAGTTTCTAAAATTTGGGGTTTCTGATATATGTATAGGCGGAAAGGTAAGTCACTCAGGTTTGTTTACATTGAGGTACTGCTCGGGATATTTCTTGAAATTTTCTATTAAATTATGTCCTACCTGTTCCAATATCGTATTTCTTCTTCGCCATATATATTATCCTCACTGAAAACATACATAAATAATCAAAATACAGGTATAAAGTCCTCCTCTGGGACACTTTTCACTCGCGATTTGAATATTTTCAACCACATTTTAGTAGAAGCTACGGAAGTGACATCGCTAGCGACATCTGTGCGGTATTTTCAAAAGGGCGGTAACCATTTCACATGTTACCTATTCTGTAACTCCCTCCTAAATCAAGAGAACCATAATCACTCCCGATCGATCGATTTCCGAATGGCAATGACGACAACGGTAAAACGCGAGAATTCCGAATATATTTTGCGGGAAATTTTATAACAACAGACAACAACAACAATAATGGATGAAGACCAGAAATTCGCATTCAATTTGGCCGTTAATGGCCATAATTTACTGATTTCAGGCCAAGCAGGCACTGGTAAGACATTTCTTGTTGAGAAAATTGTTGAATTTATGAGATATAGTCAAAAGAAAAACGTCTCTATCGTGTGTTCAACTGGTATCGCTGCCACACACTACGGCAACCTAGGTGCACAAACACTTCACAAGTGGTCAGGAATAAGGGACGGAAGGTATTTAATAGAGGAAATTGTTCATTTACTTAGAACAGATGAGAGATACACAGTTGCCAAATCCAATATTGAATCTGTTGAAACTTTAATTATTGATGAGATTTCAATGGTTAGCTCTAAAGTTTTAAATCAGGTCCAGGTTTTGTGTAGGCAAATTAGGAACTCTCCAGATATATTTGGAAACATTCAAGTTATTCTTGTAGGAGATTTTTATCAGCTTCCACCAGTTTCAAATGAACTGTATGGTGACCCTGGCAACCTCTGTTTTCGTTTACCATGGTTTGAGAGTTATTTCCCCACAAGATCAATTTACATATTGTACACCGACAAGACGAACATAATTTGATAACATGTATTAATGAATTAGAGGTTGGGGATCCTTCAGATGAATCAGTAGCATTTCTACAATCATTAAATAGACCTCTGCAGGATGAAGCAGGCAGTGTCCAACTTTTTGCTAGAAACATTGACGTTGATATGTTCAATTATAATAAACTAAATCAAATACAAGGAGAGCTTCAAACATACCATTCAGTAGATGAAGGTTCTGCACACTATATAAACAAGTTTTTAGCGCCAAAGAATTTAGGGCTAAAGGTAGGGTGTCCTGTTATGTTGATCAAAAATCTTAGTGATGTTTTAGTGAATGGTGTTCGTGGTATTGCTGTTCAACTGCATAATAAATCTGTTGATGTTAATTTCAAAATTGGTGAGAAAATAGTTACGGCAAATATTGGAGCAGAAATTTTTTCCACTTATGATCCTGTTGGGAAAATTATTATTGCAAAGCGCATTCAACTGCCATTAAAATTAGCTTATGCACTTACAATTCATAAAGCCCAAGGTATGAGTTTAGAAAATGTAACAGTAAATTGCCAACACAGTGTTCAACCAGGTCAATTAGGTGTCGCAGTGGGAAGAGCAGTGTCTGTAAATGGTTTAAAAGTAGTCAATTTCAAAAAACATCTTTGCAAAAAGCATCCAGGATATGTATTGAACTTTTATGAATCATTCAGTGTAGGTGAGCTTAACCAAGATTTAACATGTTGCCGAAATAAAACTCAACTTGAAAAACTTTCATATTCAGAAACTGAATCAGCTTCTAGTGATAGTGATGCATGCAGCAAAACATTTGAGAAAGATTTTATTGATTTTGATAATGATTCAGATTTTTCAGATTCTGAAATAGAAAAACTTGAATTTTTAGATACAATTTTAACTGATGACAACCAGAAAGTATTCTCTACTGATCCTCTCCCTTCAAAGCTGGCCTTTGACAATGTTTTATTAGAATTTTTGGATACCCCTGCAGAAGAGCAGATCTTATATTTTAAAGAATTAATTCTTAAAAACTTTAATTTATTCAATGATTGGTTTGATCAGCAGGCATCAATTATTGATGACATAGGGCTGAACTGCTTCCCTGAAGATAAGGATAAATACACTCAGAAGCATAGGAATGATTTTTTTATTAAATTCAATAAACACATAAATTCAGAAGAATATGAATGTAGCACTTCTGTTCTGCTTAAAAAGTATGAACTACAAGAATTGAAAGGTCCAGCTTATAGACTTTTAACATCTGTATTATTTTACATTGAAAGAAAGTTTTTTGAAACTTTATCTTCTCATCTGCATCTGACTTCACCTGAACCCTTACCTAAACCATCTTTAACTCAAGAGTTAGATCCTGCTGGAAAGGGCAAAATTAGATATATCAGTGGGTATGTGATTGCAAAATTAAAGCACAATTTGTCACAGAAGATAAGAAACTCATTATTTGCAAAAGGTAAAGAAAAGGAACTGAAAGATTTACAAAATAAAATGAACATTTTGAATTCAATGTGCTGTACCTTTGGTGAGTTAGTAGATGTATCTACTGATAAAACTAGTTTAGATGAAATTAAGCGTAAACAAAATCAGCGTGAGGGACTAACAAATATTTCTGACTCTGCTTTTGATTTTTTTCAAAAGCTTGAAATTCAATGCCGCCAAAAATTGACCCATGAAAATTTAGTCATATATGGTAAAAATTTGTATAATGATTCTTTAAAGCAACTGTTTGATGACTACGAGTTATATGAGGCATGGTTAATGTGCGTGACCTCATCCGTTACCACCTCTTCTGAGGATGAATGTGAGAATGACCATGACATTCGCACATTACTTAATTCCATGGCAACAGCTGTTGACAACTTTCTCATTTTATTCCAGTCAGTTGTGACTTTGTTTCTGAAAGTAAGCTTGAGTCAGTTTAGAAGAGATTTTCTGGCTTTTTTAAAAAGAGAAAAAGGAAAGGCATTGAGAAAAAAAGTGACTGAAAAGGGAAAGAAATCTATCAAAAAGTTTGACATGAAATTTTATACCGAAGACAAATCAACCAATAAACAGTCATCCTTCTTGCGTCTTAAATCAGAACTTCTTCAGAATCCAAAATATTTAAATGACTACTCTTTCACCAAAAAAGACTTATTACTAATTTGCAAAGACATTAAAATTAAAATTTCCTCCCAGAAAAGGAAAGAAGAAATTACCAATGTTTTGGCAAAGAAAATATTAGATAGTGATACATGTATTGAAACTCTAAATATACCTGATTCTTATGAACCTCAGCCCGGACCTAGTGGGATCTCTCAGTCTGTGCCTGTCTCTGAACAATCAGTGCATGATGACATGATTGGGCCCTCTGGCTCTCTACATGTTTCTTCTGAACCAGAAACTAGTTTGTCTGGGACTGCTCCTTCAACACTGACTAAAACAAAAAGGACAAGAAATTATGGCAAAAAAAAATCTAAAGGAAAGGGGAAAGGAAAAGGGAAAAAAACCAAGAAAGTAGAAGAGACAATAGAGGATGAAAATTGTGCTATATGTAATAAAACATATATAGACGGTGAAGATTGGATTAATTGTGATGTTTGCACATTATGGTTTCATCGGCAATGTGTTAATTTAGAGGATGAAGCAGAATGGGCATGTTTGACTGAGGAGGACGGGTCATTCACTTGTCCCTTGTGCTTATAATAAAGTAAGCAAGTATACTTGATTATGTTAAGGAACTAGATAATTCCAAGTTAAAAGAGGGGTTAGAGAAAATAATTTGGAGGGTTTTCTTTTTTTAATATAAACTCATTTTGAAATTTCTCTCAAATTAAGAATGATGGTTGAATAAAAGCTTCTGTTAATAATGGATTTTTTTTTGCAATAGGAGGGAAAGGGGTATGGTTCTTTAAAAAATATAGCAAGCCAAAATGTTGTTTTTTTAAATGACAGCTCTTTCACAAAAAAGACTTATTACTAATTTGCAAAGACATTACAATTACAATTTCCTCCAAGAAAAGGAAAGAAGAAATTACAGATGTTTTGGCAAAGAAAATATTATTTCAACACTGATGTCCAATTGATCCAATCTTCACCATCTATATATGTTATAATACATCTAACACAATTTTCATTTTATTAACTTGATTCTTTTTTTCAGAAAATGTGTGTGTGTGTGTGTTTGTGGGGGGGGGGGGGGGGGGGAGGTGATTTTTTTCCTCCTTACTCTTATAATAAAAGTAAACCAATAATTACCTTTTAAAGAAAACAAATCTCAATAAACCTTATTTTGAAATTATAAGAAGATCTTTTGAGCTTCAACCATTAACCCTGCCACATTATGTATGTACATTGTATGTGCCTGTCCCAAGTCAGGAGCCTGTAATTCAGTGGTTGTCATTTGTTGCTGTATTACATATGGGTTTTTTGATATTTTTTTGTACATAAATTAGGCCGTTAGTTTTGTCTTTTGAATTGTTTTACATTTGTCATTTCTTGCCTTTTATAGCTGACTATGCCGTATGGGCTTTGCTCATTGTTGAAGGAAGTATAGTAACATATTATACATGTAGTTGTTAATTTCTGTGTCATTTGGTCTCTTGTGAAGAGTTGTCTCATTGGCAATCACACCACATCTTTTTTTTTATTCAAACTACTAAATTCAGCATGTTCAGTATGAGTAATTTGTTCTGTAGTATTGAATATACTTTTTCAATCTAAATTTGAATTATACATGTATCTCATCACTTACAGTACTCTCCCTTTCATCACACAAAAGCGCCATAATAAATGGCAGCTAGTAATGAAATTGTTCTTATTTATTTTATGCATGCATTATATTTGTGACATTTCTTTTTAATTTCAGGACTACATGAAAACAGATAAAGTGTACATAATGTATATATTGGAAGTGACTTATTTTATACCTTTACTTGATTTTGTTGTGTTGGAGGTTGTGCTGTATCACCACCAGTATTTGATTTTCTTGACACTGTTGTTTGGCCCAAGATGACGGAGTTCATTGCATGACAGTAACCAAGGTATGTAGGATTTGTGTTGGCGCCACTATGTAAAGTGCGCTGTTGGCAAAATACGTTCTCAATAACGTCACTATTTAGTCTACTGGGGATAACAGAGGCATTGTTGTTTTTTAACCTATACTGACAATATTCTTCAAATCCTAAAATACATGAAACTATGTCCTGCCTGGTTTGGTGAGATATCATACACATTTCTTTTTGCTTGACAGTTGTGTCCAATTGAATACTTTTTTCCCATTTAATGAAAAAATCCATTACATCATGGTTCTGTCTTAATCTGTCATCACTTAAGTCAGTTATAGCCCTATTATCCCTAAAATTTGCTATCAGAACACTTGTATTTGACAATAATTTGACAGTAGCATTTAACATAGAGCCTGATTCTCCCAAAGTTTGTTGATACAGCTTCATCAAATGATACATATCAGCATTCAGTACATCTTCTGCTAAGTGATTGCGCATTTTTGCCTCTGATGTCAGATAAAAATGATCTTGTGACAATTTATGATGCACTGGAAAGGGATGGGTTGAAATATCCCATGAATAAGCCCTTTTGAAATGATTCCATTCAATAAAATTACCTTCAAACTTCATATGTCTTTTACATTGAGATTCACTTCCACTTTTTAAGATATTGTTCCTAATTTTTTTAATAACATGAGAAACATCCATGATGAAACTTATCTTATCATTACTGTAAATATTATTAAAGGAGCATGTTACTGGTTTGGCAGAACTAAATTCAGGCATTAAAAGCTTAAAGAGGTCTCTATTAGTCTGTGCCCCATCAGTGCTAACAAACATGATTTTAAACCCAAAGTTCATTAACCTATTCACAGATTGCCATACTAATAAATAGAGTTCATGTCCAGATGCAGTGCTTGCAGGAAAATGTGCGAAAGGAAACCGAAAACCTGTCGACCCTAGGAATACAAGTTGAAGTGCATGACTCGCTAAAATTCTTTCGTTCTTGTTGGATTTCAATTTATCAAAAACTACTGACTCTGGAGATAATTCAGTAAATCCAATCAATTCTATTTTTCCATTTATCTTTTTTAACTGTAGATCTTGCTGAATCGACATTTCATCAATAATGAGCCCACCTTCATAACCCTCGGGTGGTATATTTTTTAGCTTGGCCTCATTTGCCATCCAATGAAGCATATCATTATTTATTCCAGCTTCTTGATTTACAGTATTTTTAAATCTTTGTAGTAATTTCTCAGAAGGGAGGATGACAAACTGACTATTTCTAAGTTCTGTATACCCCTTAGGGCTTCTGCACCATAATGTTAGACACAGACGAACGATGTCTCTGTTCCAACGCCTTCCATGTGGGTTTCTTTCAATTGCCATTTTCTGCGACATTAAAAATAATTTCATTTTATCACTACATTCAGGGAAAATTTTTGTTAGAATTTCTGACATGTCATTATTATCTTCTGTAGATAGTATTACATCCTGATCTGTATTTGATCTTATGCAAGTTGCATTTGTGGAATTTAAATTCTCATTCAAAGGTTTTTTCGTTGTTTCTTCAAGTTGAAAATTTTTAACAATAACTGCTTTTTCCAAACATTTACAATGCACACATGATGCTGATGCTTTGTGTGATTTTTTAAATGGGAGCACCTTTTGACATAATTTTGACCTGTATCTAATTTGTTCTGAGTTTTCATCAAAAAGTTTTGAAACATGCTCTTTTAAGAAGTCTTTATTTTGCATTGACTCATCAACTTCCTCAACACCATTACAATAACGCAACTGTCTTATTATTTCAAAACATGATGGTAAATTAAATGTTTTGTCTACCCCTAAGCTAACAGGGTCTATCTTTTTACCCATAACCATTAAAGTCCAAGTTTGGTCCAATTTTAACTGAGCTTCAGTAAGCACCTTCAATCCATTTATTATGGTTTTGTTAAAATGACCTATAGTTATACAGCTTAAAGTTTTTGATAACAAGACAAAATCAATGGGGATATGTGTTCCAAATGTGCTTATATCTAGCACAACTGGTGTATTAATTTTCCACTTTATACCAAAGTAACGTTTGGTCATTTTGCACCAGTTACTTTTGCTGCGTGCATTTTTCACCTTCACATTTTTATATATTTGTTTTATTAAATTTCCAACTGATGTCCCTTCAGCTGCAGTTTTTTCTTTAATATCTATTAAATCAATTGATTCATCTATAGCCCCTTCCTCAATGTTATCAATTATCCAGTTGAACAAATTAGACTTATTTGACATTTCATTTATATTTGTCATTCTTTTTCAGTTCATAATTTTGCGCCAAAACAATTACTTAAAATATATTCGGAATTCTCGCGTTTTACCGTTGTCGTCATTGCCATTCGGAAATCGATCGATCGGGAGTGATTATGGTTCTCTTGATTTAGGAGGGAGTTACAGAATAGGTAACATGTGAAATGGTTACCGCCCTTTTGAAAATACCGCACAGATGTCGCTAGCGATGTCACTTCCGTAGCTTCTACTAAAATGTGGTTGAAAATATTCAAATCGCGAGTGAAAAGTGTCCCAGAGGAGGACTTTATACCTGTATTTTGATTATTTATGTATGTTTTCAGTGAGGATAATATATATGGCGAAGAAGAAATACGATATTGGAACAGGTAGGACATAATTTAATAGAAAATTTCAAGAAATATCCCGAGCAGTACCTCAATGTAAACAAACCTGAGTGACTTACCTTTCCGCCTATACATATATCAGAAACCCCAAATTTTAGAAACTGGTATTTGATAGTATTCCTTGCATTTGAAGTGATAAATAGCATACAGAGAGCTGAATATAAGCGAAAATAATGATATTTTTGCTCGATTAAAAAAAAAAAAAAAAAGGGGGAGGGGGGCATCACAAGGCTCCTATAGGGTCCTGTCCTCAAGTACCTGTGATTTTACAGTGTACAGTTCATCAGTTTGGAATGAGATGTACCAATCGGCATTAAAATTATCAGATCCCTTCGATATCGTTGAAAATATGCCGAGGCGATGTGGTTAACAGACTGTACCGGAGTCAATCACCCTGCAACCTCGCCCAAACAGTATTGGAAAGTCTCATTATTTTTTGCGTTCATAGACCATATGATAAGGCAACTGGAGAGTGGAGTCGCGTCAAGTTATCAGAAAATCGCTTCTTTGACATACGCTACAATACACTTTTTGTAAGTTGTGTATGTATACAGGTAGATTTACATGGTCATTCACAAAACTAAAGGGAGAATGAAACACAAAAGAAGAGCAAAGACATATAGTGTTATAACAATACGGATTCAACAACAGAAAGTGTATACCATATACCAACCTCTGAATCGTTCCTAGTCTAGACACGTGATAAAAAAAACTAGAAAAAAATATAGCCAAAATATGAAACTTATAATGATACAGTCAAAACATTTTCCGTGACTTCCGACTAAGTCACTTTGGAGAGTTGGGACAGGCAACACTCATAAAACGAAGGTTTTTGTATTCATATTTATATATGTATATTTGCTACTTTATGCTTAATCCAAATACATTTAACAGTTGAATAACACAGAAATGAAATTGTGAAAATGTCATTTGTTTATATATATTTTAACAGTATCAGGCCATAACAAGTAGGAACTAAACTTTTATTGGTATTGTGACACATTATTGTAAAATTATTGGATAGCTATTGTTGTCTATAGGTTACTCTAACTAAACATTTCTGATGTTTTGACGTTTGCTGTCATTTACCTAGCATGTACCTGTATGTTCAAGCCTAGATATAAACGATTTTATATAAGTCGGAATAAAAAATAGACCCCTAGCTGTTCAATTGCAAAATACTGTAGGCTATTGTTGCTATTTGATGTACGTACACTGCCATCTTCTTTATTCAAAAAATGTTTTATATATCAAATATGTTTAAATATAACAGTTCTTTGATTTTTGTCACTTCAACATGAACCTTACAAATAAATCAGTTGCTTCCGATTAAATGCATTTAAATTTTCTGCTCATCAACTACAGTTTCAGAGTCATTGCCTTTCACAGATTCTGTTGTTTCCGAGTTGCACACCGATTCTTGAGTTTTTGCCAAAGAAACAATCGATATGATCGTGTTCTGGACTGTTTCAGGTTTAATGAAAAGACTCCGGATTCCACGTCTGAATTCTCGACTTAAGCAACAAGTAATAAGAAAGTTAGATGGAATACACATCCAATACAACACATTCAATACAACAATTGCAGTTCTTAGATTATTATAATCTCCAATATCAAAATCAAACATCAAAACTAATACATCAATCACTTGTATTATGACTACTGGGACCATATAAAAAAAGTGTTACTGCAGTTATACATATCGTCGCAATGGTCAATCTCCTTTCATTTTTGGCGTTCTGAGACTGACCCTTGGCTTTAGATGTCATCGTTTCACGTTTTGCTGATCTGGCGTTTATTGCCTTTATCATTAATAGTTCGCTAACAACTAACACCGTGCATGGAATTACCCCGACTATGATTGTTTGTGCGGTCATCAAAAATCCCAAGTATGTGTAAAATGATACTGGCATCCAGTCCGGACGACTAAACGTACACGCTTGCATTGTTGTATTTGCGTTGTCTATTCCAGGCACTGATGTTTTGCTGTATTTATAATGGAATAAATGTACAAGACGTATTGCTACTGATGTAAGAAAACACAAGACAATCATAACATAGACAACAGTCTTTGAACAAAGTTTTTCAGCTTTAAATGGATGCGCAACCATAATATATCTTTGCACAGTCATCATAATTGTTATAAAATATGACGTGTACGTGAAGAATTGTGGTATAACTTCCGTTGTGTAGTGGTATATCTTACACCATTCAAATGGCAAGTAATAATAATGTTTCTTGATAGCAAAGAAGTAGACCCAAATGGATGTCGGAGCAATTGGCGAAACACTGTCACATATTGCTATAGCTATCAAACATATGTGGGTCTTTGAGGTCATTCCATATCGTATGAAAACGGTTATCATTAGAGCATACATTATAATACTCATCGATGCCCAAACTGGCATGAAGTAGCCGTACAGTATAAATTCAAATCCATATTTATAAAATTGGCGAAAATCCACAACAATTACCTCCGAGTCATTCAAGTTGGTTATATTACTACCAATGGTAAGATTCAATTCTGTATTTACGTTGACAGAATTAGAAACTGGATCCTCCAATGTTCTATTTAATCTTGTTGCATTTTGCATATTTGTTATATTTTCCATTTTATATTGTCGTTATAACAAATGATTAGTTTTTCGTCAAACTTGAATTGAATACTATTTTACACCTGGTAGGTATAATGCAATCTCAATCAATGAACGTTTTGCTTCATTTTGTACAAAAATTAATTTAGATAACCGCATCACATGATGATGTAATTATTTTGAATGATGAGTCGAGTTAATCTATAATAAAATAAATATTTTTTACATTAATAATGCATGAATAAAAAAATATGAATCATATTTGATATCAGTAATAACTTAGATTCTATTTAAAAATATCGTGATGGATCAAATAAATGCCTATAAGGTATTCTCAGTTTTGATATTTTACCTTTTATCTGACAATTTTCCTAAAAAAAAGTTTTACTATAGAGAAATAATTTGTTTTGTATTAATCAGTGTCTAGCAATATGATTGAAAGATCTGACAAAGAGAACAGAGTGTTTAATATAACCTGATGTCATGTTAATATTAGGTACAATTAAAGAGGTGTGGTATGATTACCGTGCAATAAGACAACTATCCACTAGAGATTAAAGGATGGGCAAGTAAACAGCTATACGTTACTGCACGACATTTATCAAAGCAAATCCCATATGATATAGTAAATTATAAAATGTCCGTCATGACAAAAATACCGAACTCCATGGAAAATTCAAAACGGAAAATAACATGTAAAAATGTCAAAAATAGGGGTACAGCAGTCAACATGGTGTTTTAATCTTAATAATGCACTTTAAATTTAACAAACAAGTATGTCAACAAAGAAAAACAAAATGACATATAGACAAAGCATGTGAGCAAAATTGAAAAATAAGAATACAAAAAAGGATATAACACAATAACAGGGGAAAATATAAAGAAGTTTAAAAGAGGGACGAACGATTACCAGAGGGACAGTCAAACTCATAAATCGAAACTTGTTACTCACAGAAAGGAAATAAAACAACCTCTTACCTATAAACTTGTTCGAAACTCAGTAAATGATTTTTTATATAGTGATTCTGTAATAATGAACAGCGTAACACAAGGTCATTTTTTTCTCTGAATGTTTATGACGTCTTTACACGAAATCAATTGGATATCAATTGGATGTTGGATGTGTACGGATTGATAATTTAATCTTAGATGCATGATTTTTTTATTAGTTGTTAGAGGCTTTGAAATAGCTGTCAGTTAACTGCGAGTACTCTCAGATTTGCACTTGTGTCTTTTTGTTGTTGGGATGTACAAGTAACCGTCCACGTCCACTCGTGTTTTTTTATCCATCTGATGAGTTCAACCGATTTTTATAGTTTGTTCTTATGTTGTACTGTTATACCACTATCCCAGGTTAGGGAGAGGGTTGGGGTCCCGCTAACATGTTTAACCCCGGCACATTCTGTATGTATGTGCCGGTCCCTAGTCAGGAGCCTGTAATTTAGTGGTTGTCGTTTGTTTGTGTGTTGCATATTTGTTTTTCGTTCATTTTATATACATAAATTAGACTGTTAGTTTTCTCGTTTGAATTGTTTTACTTTGTCATTTCGGGGTGTTTTATAGCTTACTATGCGGTATGGGCTTTATTCATTGTTGAAGGCCGAACGGTGAACTATAGCTGTTAATTTCTGTGTCATTTTGGTATCTTGTGGAGAGTTTTCTCATTGACAATCATACCACATCTTTCTTTTTTTTTTTTTTTATAAACTATGTCATCAAATATTATGATCAAATATAAAGACAGTGCATTGTAATGTTTGCCGTTGTGAAAGGAGAAAAATACACATATGGAAAGAGTAAGAAATTTATTTGTTTATGCTATATGGTCCAGTGACAAATATTGCATGCATATCAGGACGAGTGCATCTTATTGTGGCATGAAAATTTATATGGGTCATTTTCAAAAAATGTCGAATTTTGAAATTGAAAATTTTTTTAAAAGTTACTTATTCAAACAACCCTCTACATAAGCAAATCATAACAAACAGTACTTTAAGAACAACATATTAAAAGATGCAATCTTAATGATGTCATACAAGAATATGTTGAAACATTTTTTGATCGGTGGTACATTATTTTGTCTATCCTGTTACCATTTTCAAAAGAAATTTTGGGTTATTAAGAAAAGGTTTAGATAAAATGTTAAGCTTGTTTTACGTAGACAATTAGATGGTTTTCAAGAGAATAAACTTCTATATATATTCATTCTGTAATATAATAGATTATTTGCCAATTTTCCAGGTTGTACTGAAAAATGCCTCTAAAAATTGGTTTTCAAAGGTTGTAAAAATTACCACCAGTAATGCAAGTCTAAGATATCAATTCATATTGTTCGGCATCTTTTCACCCTTTCAAATAAACCCAACATCAAGTAAATCCCTCATAAGTTAGTTTACTTTTCTCTATATTTCATTGGTAACAGGAACGTACGTTTCTGATATATAACTATATAAAAGTCTATCCTGTTACCTTTTTGTCTATCCTGTTACCGATATCAGTATTGCACCTGCGAATGCTTAATTGGGAAGATTAAGACGTTATAACCTTAAGATGACTTCAAACAACGAAATATTTCATTCGTTTTGCACCTATATGTTAAGATAAAAAAATTAACGACGTTTTTGTCTACAATTGTCTATGCTGTTACTGTAACCATAGCAACCATAGTAACAGGATAGACATAACAGGATAGACAAATTTCTTCGTTTTTGATTGCTGTTGTGAAATAACTACTCCCTTTGGTGAAGTGATTATGTTTTTCTATTGTGAATTTGGTTTCCAACACGTTATTGCACTTTTTACAAATATACTGTTGGTGTATTTAATCAAAATTGATGGTAACAGCATAGACATAAAAAAAAGTACGCTCTATTTTTTTCACTAAATGTCTTGAAATTTCTTTTCTCTACACTGTCGTTCAAGAAACGAGGCGTTTTAAATGTAAAGATTACTTTGCACTTTTGAAATCAACACTGACTGATTCAATATTCATAGGAGAATAATTTCACGGCTGATTTAAGTAGCGGTAACAGGAAAGACATGAACCTCCTGTACGCAGATTCAATTTAGTTTGTAGATAATATGTTACATACAATGATATAGAAGCTACGAATTTTCGTTAGAGTAATATTTAACGTTCTTAAAAAGTCCCTTTTGTAGATATCAAGGCGATCAGAAAATCGCAAAAAATCATTTGAAATGTGTTTTTCTGACACTGTACGCAGACAAATACCCCCAAAATGGGTCTTAAATGCAGTTTAATCTTATCAAAATAGATGCAAGGTGTGTTTATTATTAATGTTCTGAATCACAAATCCGACAAGCTTTCATTTAAACCATTACAACTGAAATTTCCATTAGAAATAAAAAAGTTAGCATGGATGACTGAAAATTCGACATTTTTTGAAAACGACCCATATACAAAAGCAAATAAGTGTTGTATTGTTCATTTGCATTCTATAAAATAATCTATATTCATAAACAAACTTTCGAGTTCGATGCATTTCCGTCAAAAACTCTGGTTTTAGTGAACGTCATTTGTGCGTTTAAGGGCGTCGTCACTTCCATTCCAATGTTGAGCGAGTGGTTGGAAAACTATAATTCTATATTGTACGAATTATTCGGCAAATTGAATTCTCAAAATTGACAATCAGCATTGCTGTCATTAGGGAATTGTCATTAAGTACTTACATTTATTAACCATAAACCATTATTTCTAGTTTATCCTGCACAATGACGATCACTAAGACGCTTGATGAACGTAAATAGTGCAGGGATACAGGCGACCCCCCTCTATCTGGTAAATGACGTCATAAAGGCGCGTATAATTGACGAGTTTTTTCCGGTGACGGATGAACTCGAAAGTGGTCTATTGTATCAAACAAGACAACAGCTAGGTAAAGGTAAAAACTGTGTTTTGTACTTGCATTTTTTACATTGGTCATATCTAAAATACTGTCTAATACATTCATAAAATCACAAAGTGATAAAACTTTAAATAAGTTTCTATACTTTTTCCATTCTTTAGATCAAAATCAAATTAAAAGTAAATATTTGTTTAATGTAGGTTTGAAGTTTTTCCATGCGGAGATGTGATAAAAATCGTCAAAAAAAACCCGTATTCATCTGACAGATGAAGATATAAAATTTCTTTGTATGTCTTGAAGACATTTACAACATACTAGTCTTGTTATCAAACAAAGCGTTTTGTTAGGGTCATATACTAGAAACCAGGTTGAATCCATTGATTTCCTGTTTTGGGGTCTGCCAGCTGTATCAATTGACAATTCCATATCTGTTCGACAGGCAGTTTAACGGTGTTCCATTTGTGATGGATCAGGGTGTTTTTTTAATGTAAATTTTCTGGAAGGAATCGATGTAAACAAAATAGGTGTGTCTGTCGAAACGCAGTTTAAAGTGGTTTTTACAAAATAACTGGCACTGTAAGTGACTTTACAAAATCACTAATTATTCGCGGAGTTTTATAAATTAACTGTAACTTAGACATGTATGCTAGATAGAAATACGCGCAAGCGCAGGAATAAAAGACACTTTGCCAATATATTTATTTATATTGAAATGCCAATATATTAATTTATATTGAAAAGACTGTTTTCTGCTCTTCGGTCGGCCGGGTTGTTGGTACTTTGACACATTCCCGGTATTCATTCTCAAATTTATTCAATCTATATACTATTTGTTCGTTCAAAATGTTTAACACCTTATTATTTATAGAGCGAACTTTTCTTTTCAAAAAAACTTTATCTTAATTCCACGCAATCAATTTTCGTAATATTTCTGAATGATCATATTTTAGAATAATAATTTTTGGGTTATGTCGCATTTTTCACCATATTGGATTATTTTTTTAAATGTTTTAATTAACATTATTTTGCCTAAATACATTTTACAGGATGCTACACACATAATTATATTATTTATTGTTTACAAGTTAATAGAAATTTGCACATGAATTGGAAGGTACGGTAAAATTGAACAACTTAGAGTGAATTTCTTTCTAGCCAAAATTTTGTAAACGTTGTGTCGCGTTTGTTGTTGTTTTCTAAACGCTACAAAAGTAGAAACAAATACATCGTTTAATAAGTCTTTACTGACCCTGTTTGAACTTTCAATAATGCATGCACATGTTGTTGGTAAACAGGCTTTTTACAAACGTAGAAACAAACACATCGTTTAATCAGGTTGAAGTTAGAAACCTTTGTAGCGTTTGTACTAACAAACGACAAACGGCAAACTGCAGACGCATTTGTAGCGCTCTCAGCCGTTTGCATCGTATGTGTTGGAAAGAAATGCACTCTTAGTACGTGAACTATAGAAAGCTAGCTTAGGCAGCTACAGTTGGTGTTTGGAAACTGCGGCTTATAAAAAAAATATCGGTCAAAAACAACAATCCTAATGGATTTCATGAAGTTTAAAACAACAGTTCCAAGAATCTGCTTATAACATTGAATATATAATTAACGATCAATGTTTGGTCAAGTAGGTGCTTATAATTTTTTTAACATGCAATCTGAAAATTACATGTAACAAATATAAAAGAACTTCTGTGATATACCTGGAAAGAACACCATGCAGTTCTTACGTATATTTTGTTTGTTTGGACTTGTTGACAGACTGGTAGTAGCCGAGCAAAACCATCTTACCTTGACAGTGAATGGAGCCAAGGATGTCCCTGTCAGGGGATTTCTTTTATCTGAAAACAAATCTAATGTTGCACCAATGACTGATGCCAGAATAATGACCAAACTAGCCAGCATTGAGAAAAAAATCAATCTACTTGATGCTGTAATGACGAAAGTGGATCGCCTAAAAGAAATCACGAACACGAGTATTCACCGATTAACTGCAATAGAAAATGGCTTGAAGGACTTAAAGAAGGACGTAAAAGACATACATTTTTCGAATGTTCATCGTGAAACGACAGGTAAAATGTAAAATTAATTTTTGCTTATATTTACCTGACAATTTTTAATACATGTATTGATTTTACACAGTCAGAAAAAATCGATATGATGCAGGTATAATTGAGAACTACTTTTTTATTTTTACATTTCTTGGAAAAGGTTCCGTGACCGTCTTATTTAAAATGGCAGAATTATTTTATTGAGATTTATTGCTGCCTTAATTTATAACTGAAATATTTTAAGAAAAGTACACAAATGGGTTTTAACGCGACGCTTAAATACAGGCACTTTTCTTTCTCAAAGACAATTGACGTGTATTTAAAGGTACAATTGTCAATCTATTTATTTGGATGTTTTATAAATTTTTACCATTGTCCAGATTAGCCTGGTTTTTGCAATAATAAAAAGTTAGATAAAACCCCGGAGTGGGATTGCATATATAAGGATTTTTTTAAACTACAAATAGTGCAATAAGGTACGATAGAAGACTACATGTGTAGGTATAATAATTTCTTTCACCGATATGTATTGTAGGATATATCGGATGTTATAAAGATTGTGGAGGTCGAATGCTGAACGCCAAGTCAAACTTGTATGTAAACGATCTTTCTTTGGCAAAATGCAAAAGTATCTGCAAAGGATTTAAATACCTTGGTTTACAGGTTAGTTAAACTTAGTTATTGCAAACTTAAAATTAAGTTTTGAGGCGAAGATTTTTTTGTTTCCGATACTTATAGTAATTTTTCATAGTAACATATATAATATATTTTTGCAGACAATTCTAAATTTATTTCTATTCAGTTAAAAATTACAGTTATGAAAAACATTTTTAACTTCTAAAGTAATATCTATCTAGACTGTAGTTTATGTACTACACAAATAAAATACACAAATGCTAATGCTAGAATACAAATGTAATTAGTGCCTGTCGCCTCAAAATGATGTATATCTATTGCTTAAAAAAGAGAGGCGAAAGATATCAGGGAAATATACAATCTCCTAAGTTGAAATCAAACTTACAATGCCATGTCAAAGAGCGAATAAAAATCGAAAGACTAACAACAGTACACAAATATAACATACAAAACTAAAGAGTGAGCAACATGATTCCAATTAAAAACCCGGATGATATCAGATGGTATGGAAGGGTAAGAATATCCTTCTCCACTGCACCACTTTGTTGGTAAGCTTTTTTTCTCTACGTTTTCTATTGACACAATATAATCGCGATGTCACTTTCATGAGCGATAAGGTTTGTACGCAACGAGAAAGCATTCGAACATTTCAATAATCAAGAAAACACATTTTGTACATGAATTAAAATAATATGAAATAAACTACGACTTGCAATAAAAGCTAATTGTATCTTATCTTTTGTTGAATCCAAGATTCAAAGATATTTAAAAACAATTAAACGAAATCTTTCTGCATTGGTACAGTATACAAGAGCGTGTTTTTGCGGAAACACAATGGACACTGTTAAATTTCCACGAGTACCCGAAAGTGAATGTAATATGCCATGTAGTAAAGAAAAGAGCAGGATGTGCGGTGGCGGGTGTAGGAACTCCATATACTACGTATGAGGTAATTTTTGATACATTCCGTGTATACGTATGACTGTGATAAATCCGATGAATTCAGTTTACTACGCATAAGGTAATATCTGATCAAGTTAAAATGAATCTGTATGTTTTTCATTTAGTGCATATATTTAATCATCAAATTTGAAAATATTTTTGATAATTAAGGTGGTACCTAACACTACAGGGAGATAACTCTGTAAAGTCATCTAAACGTTTTAATTACGTTGTGTTGTAAAAGGAATATTAAGCTTCTCAATGATCAAAACTGGTGTTTGTCAAACTGCTAAATAACCAGTGTAATTTTTCTGACAAAACGGTTGGTTCAAAATTTTTGAAATTTTTATATTTTTGTTAAAGGGTCAAAGTATTTAGGGTCAAAGTACTTTGACCAAATTTTAGGAAAAAACTGAACGCAATAAAACTTATTTTAACATATATTAATTGTTTAGTTATTATACGGAAAGACTTGTTGAGGTTCGCAGTTGGTGGTGCTTTTTTACGCTTAGTTTATGTATAGAGAATATATCTATACTATTAAACGAGAAGACCTCATTTTTGGTGTCGCTTCTCTTCTTTCCAGAATAAATTAATCAACACGCCTCTGTGTCCTATAGGTACAGTGCATAGTCGCATTTGTCATCCATTCATATGATTATTCAGATTGAGTTATTTTAGGAGAAAAACGAGAAAAAAGGCATCCGGATATTGTCCCGTCATTGTACGAAATTTTAAGTCAGATTAGACTCCCGGATTGCGTTTTTCTGTATACTTTGAACATACATATATAATACTACGAATAAAGTGTATTTTTAGAATTTTATCTGCTATCATTTTCAAGTTTACTATCCACGGTGGTCACAGAGTTTATTAAATAGAGAGGGTCTGTATAGTATATCAATGATCACCATGGATCGATTAGTAAACTTAGAATTGAAAGTAAATACGCTTTATTTATATAGTAATGAATGTTCGTAATATATAGATCCACAAGAGCGCTAAAATTATTCATGTGAACTTTTGATACTTTTTCTGAAATTCTCCAGTCATTAAATCTTTTACAAAATTCATTTATTACATAAAAAAAAAAGAAGATGTGGTATGATTGCCATGTTAAGACAACTCTCCACAAGAGACCAAAATGACACAGATATTAACAACTATAGGTCACCGTACGGCCTTCAACAAAGAGCAAAGCCCATACCACATACTCAGCTTCAAAAGGCCCGAAATGACAATGTAAAACAATGCAAATGAGAAGCTTCAAAAGGCCCGAAATGACAATGTAAAACAATGCAAACAAAAACACTAGCGGCCTTATGTATGTACAAAAAATGAACAAAAAACAAATATGTAACACATAAACAAACGACAACCACTGAATTACAGGCTCCTTACTTAAATAAATGTTCATAACATACTAAATGTATGTTCATATTGAAATTGATAGAAAACCAAAAATTGGGAACTTTGGAAATAAATGTGGAGGGTAAAAAATCATTTTCCTGTCCCCAATAACCTATGACTTTAATATGATACTTTTGCTGAAATTCTCCAGTCATTCTGTATTTTACAAAATTCTTCCAACAACACTTTACATACTTTAAACTACGCTCTGAATGCCCGCGATTTCGCGGGTGTGTTCTAGTGAATATAGAAAGTAAATTAGCAATTTGGAACGATACATGTATTCCCTTTTTTATGATAGAATAGTGGTATTTATCAAATTATTTGAATCAATGTTCAATCATCCATAGTCCTGAGCTTCATTCTATCATATCGAAACCCTAAGAAGTTATGATTTATCTCTGTTGCCTCGTATATATTGATATTGTTGTGACATGAGAGGACTCCGTTGAGATGGTGTGCACCTTGTAAAATCGAGAAAAAACATAAGTTTACTCCACTGGTCAAAATTATTATGATTGCGACCCTTTAATACTAAATGCCGGATCAGTCCCTGTTGTGTTGAGTGGGAAAAAAGTGTGAACACTTACGGTGGCCGTACAGTGACCTATAGTTGTTAATTTCTGTTTCATTTTCGTCTCTTGTGGAGAGTTTTCCCTTTGGCTATCATACCACATCTTCTTTGTATACTTATATAAAATTCTTATATTGGTGTAAAATTGTGTATATGTATTCTATAAGCTGTATTGCTTTCGGAATAAAGTATTATTATTATATAAACAATAGTCTATTTTCATATTGAAATAGTATACATCAGAAATATTACACAAACCTGCAATGATAAATAACTCAAACAATTGCCATGAATGGTTGGATTTGGCATTTGTTTGTGTAGTACAGCATAATGCATAGAATCTCTAGGCTAAATTTAATTTTAAATGTACGTTTGGTCAAATCTTTTAAAATATTCAGAAATAACCAACACATGCTTAGCCTGAGGAAAGCAATTATTGAATGCTGCTTCCATGCCAGTCTTTTGCATGTTACTTTTGATCATTAAACACTACTGTCTTTGTCAAAAATTACTATACGGATTCTTCATTTTGTGCCGTATACTTAAATTATTGCCACTCAGGAAAAATAATGGTACAATAAATGTCAGAATACATGGTAGGTTAAAAAGAAAATTTGAAAATGATATGATAAAGATCTATGTAAGAATATCTAATGTCATCGTTCAATATTATTAATTCTGATAGGATGATACTAACCATAGTTCTAGAACATGATAAATTGATTCTGGAATTCATTTTGAAAAAATGTAAAATAAAATAATGCATGATGAAATTTTGTTCTTCTAACTAACTTATGGACGAATACTGTGCCATTATTTTGAGTAGCCTTTCAACACAAGTAATATAAAAGCAACTAAAAAGACTAAAGTAAGATTCGTAGTTAGTCAATCTCATCGTTTCCAGAAAATCAAATGGTTGCTGCCTAACTCACGGCCGACACTCGGCTAACCGAGAGATAGGTCGGTTAATCTATATTGAGTATGCGGCTATATCGGTGGTGGGTCTGTTAATCGGGTTGGCTAAAGTCTGTTAATCAGGTGTTATCGTGAAAATCAGTGCAAGGTCAGCATGTTTCATTGTATAACTTTTTAATTATATTTATATCATAAAAACTATTCATGTCTGACAAAATGATTTGGAGTACTGAATCCAGTGGTGTAATTAATTTTTTTCTAGCTTCAATAAACGATCTATAAAATGAAAAGGCGAGTTACTCATCAGTAAATTTATACACATTTTACACACACACAATGTACACAAAAATGACAAGTTGGTTGAGTTTACTTGCATGCAATCTTTTGAACATCGAAAAAAGACTGGCATTATGTTTGTTTACCATATTAACATCAATATGTGAAAAATCTACACGAAAAACTGTATTTTGGTGACATAAATCAATTTTTTATAAAAATATGGTCTGTTAATGGGTCGGATGTATAAAACTCGGTCTGTTAATTGGTCTGTTAAGAGTTATGAATGACATTACAATTATATAATTCAATTGTTATATGGGGTGTTATCTGAATAAAGAGATAGGCCCAATATTAGTGGCTAGAATAAATGGAAACAACACATGAACAATGAAACATAAGTTTAGACAATGGAATCTGAAAATTGATATAAATGATTTTAAAAAGTGTAAAATCAGAGTAATATTATTTCATCAAAGAATTGTCGCATATATCATGTGGATTCTGTTTCATTGATATGAATGGCACCAATTTGTCATTTACATAGTTAACAAGTACATAAATCAGAGATAAACTTCGTAATGTTTTGATTTTTTTATCAAATGAACTGAAATATGTTTATAATGCAAACAAATATAGACAAACCTTTCAACATTAACCTTTCTATACACCACCTTGAAGGTCACTCGATAGAAAAACAACCACGTTTGCGGACTGCGAGTCGGCTAAATGACTTACGATATCATTGGTATAGATCATTACTCGAAAAATAAAATTATTATTATGCATTCATTGTGATTTACAGGAATATAAAATTGTCTTGTTGTTACACATAAGATAAGCACCCAACACTTTAAAAAAAAAAAAAAATGTCTATCTCTTGTTTAGAACCACGGTTTAGAACTTGGTACAGACATTTCCTTAGGCGGCAGAAAATGAGAATGATGACTCGGTACAAAGGAATATACATACCGGAAATAAACTCCTCATAGATACCAGGATTGAAATTTGATACTTGCGCCTTATATTTACGCCAGACACGCGTTTCGTCTACGAAAAACTCATCAGTGACGCTCGAAAAAAAATGTTTAAAAGGCCAAAAACAAAGTTGAAAAGCATTGAGGAAATACAACTAATACCGGCGTCACACATCAGCGTATAGCTCCGGCGTGTTAAAAATCATTTACGCTGCCAATATGCTTTAAGCGTGTATTGGGCGTACTAGAAGGCTAAGCGTTTATCCGGTGTTCAAGAAACGAATGTTGGCGTATGTTGTATTTTTTTTTATGCTGCATAAAAATTTCCTCGGGTTGTAGCGTTCATCAAGCGTGTTTACTTTCCTTCAGTGGCTAGAGGTATAGGGGGAGGGTTGATAATACATAAACATGTTTATCCCCTCCGCAATTTTGCGCCTGTCCCAAGTCAGGAGCCTCTGTCCTTTGTTAGTCTTATATGATTTTTAATTTTAGTTTCTTGTGTATAATTCGGACTTTATTTTGACGTCCATTATCACTGTACTAGTATGCATATTTTTTAAGGGGCCAGCTGAAGGACGCCTACGGGTGCGGGAGTTTCTCTCTACATTGAAGAACCATTGGTGGCCTTTGTCTGTTGCCTATTCTTTTGTCGGGTTGTTGTCGCTTTGACACATTCCCCATTTCCTTTCTCAATTTTACCTTTGTATTTCGACGTACTTCAAACTTATGCAACGCGCTTTGAACGATTGCTAAGCGTTCCTATGGCGTGCAACTAACGTATACCGACTTTGTCAGTTTTCTCTGTACGTTTGGTGCACGCTGGTCTATCCGCCAATGTGTGACGCCGGCATAAGGTAATCTATTCCTAAGGTAGAAAAGCCTTAGTATTCAAAAGAAAACGCATGGAATTTAACCAGCTGAATTGCAACACATGACAGATTCATAGATGTTACAGACTTTGAACAGACAAAAAAATAAGGCTGATTGATAACTTGGCGTAAATAATAAATTCATGCGAATTCGAGCGGCCAATCAGTCCATATAACGCTAATTAGAAGTGACACACCCTTTTAATGAAATGCAGAGAAAAAAAATTAAAATAAAAGTGCTCTTTCTATAAGGATACTGTTGCACCGTATTGTAATTTTTTCGTCATAAGTACATCTCATTTTTTTTCATGTGAAAATATAAACTCAAGGTAGTAAGACTATTGTCGTGGCTAAATAACTCTTAACTGACACGATTTAAATTGTCCAACCCATTAACAGACTGTATTCCCCTAATATTCATAAAAATGTGGTATAACTCAACTTATATAACAATTATGAAATATTTATCAATGACAATTGATTTTTTAGAACCAAAGTACTACTTTGTGTCCTTTAAATCATATCTAAAAATGGTTTTTGGCCTTTTATCTAAAATATTGCTATGCGTACAAGCATAAAAACCACATACTTGCGCGACGCCTTTTCGTTTTACTTAAAATTGCGCAGGCTATGCATTTTTTTTAATTGTGGAAAATGTTCTATGATAGATATCATTTTGTCAGACACTTTTCTTTTTTTGATGTGATTCTCATAATGTGCCAAAAAATCTGTATATTTAACAGAGTTCAACATTAAATTGTGAGTTTTACTCTTAACAGACTTTAGCCAACCCGATTAACAGACCCACCGCCGATATAGCCGCATACTCAATATAAATTAACTGACCTATCTCTCGGTTAGCCGAGTGTCGGCCGTGTAACTGTTCTTGTCTGAACACGGCTAAATAGATTTAACACGGTAAAGTAAACAAACTTATATTTTTGAATACGTTATTTCGCGTACAGCCATTTTTTCTTATGTTCACGATGTACAAACACAAGGGGATACCATATTTAAGATTTACAAATTAATGACGATGTATAATTGCTTTCTTTTTTTGCGAAGGTTATATGTTTAGCAGTATACATATGCAATACCTTTAATAATAAAGATTAATTACATATGAGATGAAGCTGTACCAGACGACAAGGATGAAAAGTTTTGTATAGGAGCACGATTTTCTGAACGACGAAACAGTCCCTTCAATCCCTTTCTAAATTCTCCACTCAAACAACATGTTATCAAAAAGTTTGATGGCGTACACATCCAATAAAATATATTCAAGACAACAGTTGTAGTCCATAAATCAAAGTAGTTTGTTATTAGTTGGATCCCAAACATAGATCTCAGAATATCTATGATCTGGATACAGATAGTTGGAATTTTATGCAATAGAAGTACGCCTGTTATTGATATTGTAGTGTACGTTAATCTTTTCTCATTTTCCTGTAGTTTTGATAATCCCGTGGAACTTCTAACCATTCTTTTTCTTGAAATAGAATTCTTGTGCACTGCTCTTAGCATTAAACATTCTATTATAACCAATAAAGTACATGGAATTACATTAACGATAATAGTATGTGTTGTTTGAAGGATGGCTGCATATTTGGAAAACGTTATATCAAGCCATTCTGGGTCTCCAAAAGCACAAATTTCCTCCGAAGTATTTTTATTTTCAGTTCGGTGAATTGTATGTTGTACATAGCTGTAGTGGAAAAAGTGAATCGCTCTAATAGAAATCGAAACTACAAAGCATAGAATTATACAAATATTCATTATTTTCCTAGAGCACAATTTGTCAACATTAAAAGGAAAAGCTATGACTGTATACCTCTGAATTGCCAATACTATTGTTAGAAAGAAAGACGAGTATGTGAATAAACTTGGTATAATTTCCGTCAGATAGTGGAAAGCCCGACACCATTCAAACGGCACATAACGAAATTCTTCTTTCACGATGAAAAAATAAAACCAAAAGAAACTAGGACATATTGGTGCGATGCTGTCACTTATAGCTAACGCTATTATGCACAAATGAGTTTTTGAAGTAAGATTGCACTTCACAAAAACACATATCATTGTTGAATATAAGGCTATGTTCAATAATGTCCAAACTGGCATAAAATATCCATACAAGGAAAACTCAAATCCATATCTGTAATAAACTCGAAAATCTACGATGAATATTCCAATGGTTTTGTCATATAGAAGGTTATTTTCTGAAATATTCTCAGTTGTATTATCAAAACTAAGTGCAAAAGATTCATCTTCCATGATATTATCGTAACGTTTAGTTTTAACCACTCCTTAGTTTGCGAAAAATATAATTATAATATTTAACAAAAAGGTGCATTTATTTTGAATATTTTACATTTTGGACTGTCAAAATTACCAGTTTTAATTGATCACCTATCCCTTCAGCTAACAAGTAACAATTCATTAAACAGCATATTGCAACTTATCATTTATTCACCCTTAAAGCATTGAGAGGCTAATTTGTAATAATTCATGATGAAGACTAATCACGTCGTTTAAGCTTTTTACCTCACGTGGCCCGAAGGGCCAAAGCGAGCTTATGCCATCACTGAGCGTCCGTCGTCGTCCGTCGTCTGTCGTCGTAAACTATTTCAAGAATCTTATCCTCTGAAACCACTAGGCCAAATACTTCCAAACTTTAACTGAATGTTCCTTATAGCATCTAGTTTATAAATTGTATCCGAAGTTTTGATCTATCAACAAACATGGTCGTCATTGCTAAAAATAGAACATAGGGGTCAAATGCAGTTTTTGGCTTATAACTCGAAAACCGAAGCATTTAGAGCAATCTGACATGAAGTAAAATTAATTATCAGGTCAAGATCTATCTGCCCTGAAATTTTCAGATGAATCGGACAACCCGTTGTTGGGTTGCTGCCCCTGAATTGGAAATTTTAAGGAAATTTTGCTGTTTTTGGTTTTTATCATGAATATTATTATAGGTAGAGATAAACTGTAGACAGCAAAAATGTTCAGCAAAGTAAGACCTAAAAATAAGTCAACATGACTGAAATGGTCAGTTGACCCCTTTAGGAGTTATTGCCCTTTATAGTCAATTTTTAACCATTTTTCATAAATCTTAATTATCTTTTACAAAAATCTTCTCCTCTGAAACTACTGGGCCAAATTGAACTAAACTTGGCCACAACCATCATTGGGGTATCTAATTTGAAAATTGTGTCCGGTGACCTGGCCAACCAACCAAAATGGCCGCCATGGCTAAAAATAGAACATAGGGGTAAAATGCAGTTTTTGGCTTATAACTCAAAAACCAAAGCATTTAGAGCAAATCTGACAAGGAGTTAAATTGTTTATCAGGTCAATATATCTATCTGCCCTGAAATTTTCAGATGAATTGGACAACCCATTGTTGGGTTGTTGCCCCTGAATTGGTAATTTTAAGGAAACTTTGCTGTTTTGGTTATTATCTTGAATATTATTATAGATAGAGATAAACTGTAAACAGCAATCATGTTCAGCAAAGTTAGATTTACAAATAAGTCAACATGACCGAAATGGTCAGTCGACCCCTTTAGGAGTTATTGCCCTTTATAGTCAATTTATAACCATTTTTCGTAAATCTTAGTAATCTTTTACAAAAATCTTCTCCTCTGAAACTACTGGGCCAAATTAATCCAAACTTGGTCACAATCATCTTTTGGGTATCTAGTTTACAAAATGTGTCGGGTGACCCGGCCATCCAAACAAGATGGCTGCCACGGCTAAAAGTAGAACATAGGGGTAAAATGTCAAAAACCAAAGCATTAAGATCAAATCTGACTGTGGTTGAATTGTTTATCAGGTCAAAATCTATCTGCCCTGAAATATTCAGATGGATCGGACGACACGTTGCTATGTTGCTGCCCCTGAATTGGTAATTTTAAGGAAATTTTGCAGTTTTTAGCTCACCTTTCCTAAAAGGAAACGTGAGCTTTTCTCATCACTTGGCGTCCGTCGTCGTCGTCTGTCGTCGTTAACAATTTTTCAAACATCTTCTCCTCTGAAACTACTGAATGGATTTGGATGAAACTTAGCATGATTGTTTCTTAGATTATCTTGCACAAAGTTTGATCCGTCAAAAAACATGGCCGCCGTTACTTAAAATAGAACATAGGGGTCAAATGCAGTTTTTGGCTTATATCTCAAAAACGTAAGCATTTAAAGCAAATCTGACATGGGGTAAAAATGTTCATTAGGTCAAGATCTATCAGCCCTGAAATTTTCAGATGAATCAAACAACCCATTGTTGGGTTGCTGCCACTTAATTGGTAATTTTAAGGAAATTTTGTAGTTTTTGGTCATTATCTTGAATATTATTATAGATAAAGATAAACTGTAAACAGCAAAAATGATCAGCAAAGTAAGATCTACAAATAAGTTAATGAGAACAAAATTGTCAATTGACCCCTTAAGGGGTTATTGTCCTTTAATGACAATTTTTCACAATTTGTTCATCATATTTGCTAACTTTAAAAAATCTTCTCCTCTAAAACTACTCAACAAAATTCAACCAAACTTCATTTGAATGATCAGTAGGGTGTATAAAATAAAGTTTGTGTTTTATTTTCTATTTCGTCAAAAAAACATGGCCGAAGGCATTGTTTACCAGGTGAGCGATTCAGGCTCTTGAGAGCCTCTTGTTTAAATGATATCCTCGCGTACTGATCAACAATAAACAAAAATAATTGAAAAAAAACAACAATTAAATTTGAATAATAGAACATTCAGCATAATTAATTGTTTGTCACAAGTATTGTTTTATCTATATAATGACAGACATCAACCAATCAATCACAACACTGGTTTATGTAGCAATTTTAAGCGATGGCCTCTCGTGTGTTGTAAAAGTAAAATAACAACAATATCGAACTTCTTCTTCTTCTTCTTCTTCCAGGTAAGGAACCGGATTCATTGCTGAATGTTAATGGTTCCGCGCGAAAACTTTACGCAGTGTCGGGCAACACAGAAAGATTTCTCTTGGCTATTTACAAATTACATTTAAAACGTTCGCAGAAAAATATACAATTAAAATTATTTACAACTGGTTTTCCTACTTCCTTTCAGAGCATGCCTTCAGGGCAGCTCTGAATCCCTCAACGGTGTTGGTCGCTGTAACTGTTGTTGGTAGGTTGTTCCAGTCCCTGATTGTCCTCGGGAAGAAAGATTGGCCGTAGGTGTCTGTACTTGTTCTTTCTTGGAAGAAGCGGTTTTTACCTCTGGTCCGGTTATCATTCGGCGTCAAATATTGGTGACGGTCTATATCTATAAGTTCATGCTGGATCTTGAATAGCATGCACAATCTATTTGTTTTCTTCCGTTCTTCGAGGCTTTCCCACTTTAGATTTTTAACCATATTTGTGACACAGCCAGGTGTTCGGTCTGTGTAGTTGTTATTCACAAATCGTGCAGCTCTTTTCTGAACCTGTTCAATTGCCTTGATTTTATTTTGAGCGGTTGGGTCCCATACTGTGCTTGCATATTCCACTGCAGGTCTTACCATGGACACATATGCAGCTGCCTTTACCGGTTTTGTACAGCCTTTGAGGTTTCTACGTATAAATCCCAAAGTTCTGTTTCCTTTGCCTACTGTATTGTCTATGTGTTTATCCCATGTTAGGTTGTTACTGATGGTTACTCCAAGATATTTACTTGCTTCCTCTGTGTCTAGAGTATGACCGTGAAGATGGTACGATGTTTGTATCACTGGTCTATTTTTGGGGGATATTCTAATGACAAGGCATTTTTTGGCATTAAAACTCATCTGCCATTTGTTTTCCCAGTCTTCCAATGCTGTTAAGTCCTTTTGGAGAAGTTCACTGTCAGCTTGGTTGGTGATGGTACGAAAGAGAAGGCTGTCATCCGCGAACAATTTGGTCTCTGATGTAGATGCTGTTTCTGGCATGTCATTAATGTAGGCCAGGAACAGTAATGGACCAAGGACTGTGCCTTGGGGTACACCAGAGAGTACTGGTACTTGTGAAGAGACGGCACCCTCTAATATCACGCTCTGCTTTCTGTTATGTAGGAAAGAGCGAATCCATTTATTGGTTTTGGGGTTGACGCCGTAGTATTCCAACTTGTGTAGGAGGCGGTGATGTGGTACCTTGTCAAATGCTTTTGCAAAGTCAAGCAGGATGATGTCTACTTGGCCGCTACTTTTTAATTTCGATGCAATGTCGTTGATGGTTACAATTAGTTGGGATTCGCATGATCGTCTTTTGCGGAATCCGTGTTGTGCATCAGTTAGTATTTTATTTTTGTCAAAGTGGTCCATGATGTTGCTATGTACAATATGTTCTAAGACCTTACATGTGATGGAAGTTAGAGATACTGGTCTGTAGTTAGATGCTAGGTGCCTTTCGTCTTTTTTAAAAAGTGGAACTACATTGGCATCTCTCCAATCTTGCGGGACTTCACCAGTGTTCAATGATGTTTGATATAGGTCTGTGAGTATAGGAGCAAGTTGTTCTGCTGCTGCTTTCAGTATAAAGGCTGGTATTGAATCGGGACCAGTAGCTTTATGCGGTTTCAGGTTTTTTAATAATTTGTGGACTCCGTTGGTACTAATTTTTATGTCCTTCATGGTGGAGTATGGACTTTTTCCTTTATCCGGAAAGTTATTTAGGTTTTCTTTGGTAAATACTGACTGGAATTGGTCGTTTAAAATGTCAGCTTTACTCTTGTTGTCACTTTGCAGAAATCCCATTTTGTTTTTTAGCGGTGCCACTCCTGTCCACTCCTGACCTTTGCTCTTGATATAAGACCAGAATTTCTTTGCATTATCTCTATAGTCGGAACTGACCTCTTCCATATACTTCTTGTTGGCTTGTCGGACCTCCCACTGCATTTCTTGTTGTAGTCTTTTATACCTGTCCTTGTCTCTTTTCTTTTTAGTTTTTCTCGCCTTCTTGTGTGCTTTCTGCTTTTGGTTTATTTTGCGTCTAATGGTTGTATTGATCCATGGATGAGTGTTTCTTCCAAGGGTCATTTTCGTTGGTACTCTTTTCTCTATGGTGGTTTGTACAGTTGTTTTAAATGCCTGCCATAAAGACTCAACGCTTCTATCTTTGATGTTTTTGAAGGTAGTTATAAAGTTTTGTAGATCTTCCTTTATATTATGTATTTCAGCTTTTTTCCATAGAAATATTTTTCTTCTGACTGGTTTAGGTTTAAGTGGTTTACAAGCCATATCTAGGAGGACGATGTCATGGTCGCTGTTTCCTATTGATGGTAATGGTTTGCATCTTAATTTAAATGAAGGATGAGATGTAAGCAATAAATCTAAGGTATTCTCTTTTCGTGTTGGAAAGTCCACAATTTGTTCTAGCCCGTTGTCAGCTACAAGTTCCAAGAATGCCTGGTTGGTTCTGGTGGGATACTGTCTATGGTCTATAGTTTGTTCTGCCCAGTTGATATCGGGTAAGTTGAAATCGCCACCAATAAGGAATATGTCTTTTTGATGTTTTGCTCTGATGTTATTTATTTCGTCTTTCATTTTATTCAAGTATGTGTCATCTGTTTTATCAGGTGGTCGATAAAAAGCGCCTATAAGCATTTTCTTTTTTCCTTCTAAGTTAATAGTGCCAGTTAGTAGTTCTATTTCTGTGCTTTTTATGATGTTACCCAGCTGTAATGTTTGTTTAGCTGCTATCAATACCCCTCCATGGGGGTCCTTTGGGCGATCTCGGCGTTCCGTGTCATAATGGAAGTAGTCTGGTATAATCTCGCTTGATTTGATGTTTGGATCAAGCCAGGTTTCCGTGCCTATTATTACATCTGGCTCAGTTGACTCAATGATTGCTTCGAGTAGTTTTCCTTTTTTTTTTTGTAAAAGTGTTCTCTGAACGTTCCGTAACTATGAAAATGACTCTTACCTAAGGCACTTAAAAATGATTCCGTTAATTTTATTACTGAATACAAAAGTATGACCTACACTCATTTTTATTTTGAAACCAATAATTTTTCATATTAAAATTTTATCATGTTTCTAAGCAATAGACAATTGAAGAGTCCAGTGTTTGGAACCTAAGCTTTGGCAAATAACAAAAATGTAAAATGATTGCTTTATTGATAGTATTTATTAACGGCCCAGTCCCACTAGACCACGATCGCATCACGATCACCGCGATCTAAAATTAATTCAGATCGTGGTGAGGTCGCGGTATGATCGGCATGAAAATGTTAATTTTCGTTGTTTTCACGATGATACTACGTTCTCATTACGCTTATAGAACGATGCCGCTACGATTATGCTACGTTCTCACCACGCTTTTTATACGATTATCATGATCTTACTACGCTTATCACGTTCTCACTACGACTATACCACGAGTTATCCGATTGCAACACGATCTTAGGGAGCTACCATTTGATTTTTATGGGGGGGGGGCTAGGTTGAAATTTGAAAAAAATAGGCAGGACAGGAGTTTTGAGTAAAAAAAAAGGCAGGATGAGAAACTTGTTAAAAAAAAAAGGCAGGATGACAATTTGTTTAAAAAAAATCAGGATAAACAAGTAAAAAAAAGGGCAGGACCGAATAGAGTAGAAAATAAAAAGGCAGGACAGAGATTACAACTAAAAAAAAAAGCAGTACAAAATTTTTCATCCTAGCCCCCCCCCCCCCCCCCCCCCCTAAAAATCAAATGGTAGCTCCCTTACCACGCTTCTATTGCGATTATAGCACGTTCTTACCACGTTCATACCGCGATCATAGCACGTTCTTACCACGTTCATACCGCGATCATACTACGTTCCCAGCAATAACGTCAACATCGTGTTCCATATCAATACTGTTCTATTCCTTCTATTTCTGATTAATACATGGATTTCTCGGAAACAATACAGTCATGCCACCAAAATCTACTAGAACACGTGGGCGTGGTGGTATGGGTAGATGTAGAGGCAGAGGGAGCTCTGATTGTAACGAATTCTGCATGATCCAGCAGAGATGTTGGACCGACCAATCTAAATAACAACCTATTGCTGGTCCATCAAGCTCAGATGACGATATTTTAGTGAACGATAGTAGAGATGACATAGATGTGTCAACAATGGTTGAACAGTTAGAGAAAATGGACAAGAGGTCCTAATTACATACAGACAAACAAAATCTGCAGAGATTTAATATATTTTATGGGCGTTTTTCTATAAAAGCGTGATTTTCAGACCTAAAAAAATGGAAAATCAACTTGTCTAAAATTTTATTTCAAGAGTTATTTTGAATACCTCTATTATATAGACCTGTTTGTAAACAAAAAGTGCAATCTTAAATACTCTTTAAAATGATATTATTTTCATAATTTGTGTACTGTTTCGTAGGGGACATTTGTCCACTACGAAACTGCTTCTAAACACATCTTATTGCAATTTTAAATGTCTCCTATAGACATTCCAGTTTGTTTACTTTATGTATCAGAAAGATTTTATTTTTTTCTGAATTGGAGAACCATTTTTTATCGATAAAGATTAGACAGTACTTCACATATGAAGGTACAACTCGTGTTACGTAGTGGACATTTTGATGCGTTTCGTAGTTGACAAAACCGTTTCGTAGTGGACAAAAAGTGTCGTAGTTGACATCAACCCTATTCTATGTTAATAAAAAAAACATACTAAAAATTACATGAAACTAACCCTTGATATTTGTTTTGCACGAATAAAATTGAAAAAAGAGTTAAAAAAAAGACTGCATGGTAGTGGTACGGGGCGCCGAATGGGACTCTTGTGGTTTTGTACAAAATTCAATTCTGTCATAACAAAATCATTTTTGTCTTACAAAACTATGTGCTACAGACTTGTTTTGTGAGAACTTCAATTTTGTGATGACAAAATTCATTTGTGTAGACAAAATAAATTTTTGTCATGACAAAATTCATTTTTGTAGACAAAATTCATATTTGTCATGACAAAAGTCAATTTTGTCTAAAAGGTATGCAAATATAAACATATTTGCATAAAATATAAACATATTTGCATACAAAATTGACTTTTGTTACCTGATATGGAAATTAAATCACAAAAGTCAATTGTGTGAGGTAAGATTCAATTTTGTGAGACAAAATTGACTTTTGTGAGACAAAATTAACTTTTTGAGACAAAATTGACTTTTGTAAGACAAAATTGATTTTTGTGAGACAAAATTCAATTTTGTCAATTTTGTTGAGACAAAAGTCAATTTTGTTAATTTTGTTGAGACAAAAGTCAATTCTGTCAATTTTGTTGAGACAAAAATCAATTTTGTTGAGACAAAAGTCAATTTTGTTAATTTTGTTGAGACAAAAGTCAATTATGTTAATTTTGTTGAGACAAAAGTCAATTTTGTTAATTTTGTTGAGACAAAAGTCAATTTTGTGACGACAAAATTCATTTTTGTGACGACAAAATTCAATTTTGTAACAACAAAATTGACTTTTATGAGACAAAATTGACTTTCGTGAGACAAAATTGACTTTCGTGAGACAAAAATCAATTTTGTTGAGACAGAATTCAATTTTGTCAATTTTGTTGAGACAAAAGTCAATTTTGTCAATTTTGTTGAGACAAAAGTCAATTTTGTCAATTTTGTTGAGACAAAAGTCAATTTTGTCAATTTTGTTGAGACAAAAGTCAATTTTGTCTCACAAAAGTCAATTTTGTCAATTTTGTTGAGACAAAAGTCAATTTTGTCAATTTTGTTGAGACAAAAGTCAATTTTGTCAATTTTGTTGAGACAAAATTCAATTTTGTCAATTTTGTTGAGACAAAAGTCAATTTTGTCAATTTTGTTAAGACAAAATTCATTTTTGTCAATTTTGTGTAACAAAAGTCGATTTTGTATGCAAATTAGTTCACAGAAACCAAACTAAACTAATTTGAATACAAAATTTACTTTTGTCGCCCAATTTTCAATTTAGGTAACAAAATTCAAGTCTGTGTAACAAAAATGAATTTTGTCATGACAAAAGTGACTTTTGTCCGCTGATAGATAATTTTGTATGACAAAATTTTAAATTTGTAGTATGATACAAATTTTGTTAAACTGAACTTATTTTTGTTGAACAAAAGTCACTTTTGTCCGTACAAAATTGAATTTTGAGTACAAAACCACAAGAGTCCCATTCGGCGCCCCGTAAGTGGTAGTGTCCACTACGAAACGTTTTTCTCCCATACTTGTTTCGTAGGTGACCGTTTCGTAGGGGACATATTCACATGTTTTATTTTTTTGCCACAATTCCTATATTGCAATGGTAACAAGACTGATTGTATTCATCAAAGCATGTATTAAGCTGTACACTGATATTTTTTTCATAATTTTAAAACCAGATACTGAAGGAGATTTGACCCGTTTCGTAGTGGACATTAACAAAAATACGGTATCACTCTGGCCCATTTGATGTGCTCAATTTTTCTTACCAACAATTTAACTGCCGTTATAAAAGCATCACTTCTTTTGTAAGACACTAATGTTTATATCTCTTGCAAACAAAATTACACATTGATTTTATAAAACTGTTTATTAGCAAATTTTAATGACTTCGTTTCGTAGTGGACATTTTGTCAGGGACACACCTTCTGAAATTAAAAATCCTATGTTAAAAGCTGTTTATTAAAATATGTTGGCTCTAAACATACTTTTAAATTATTAAAGAACTTATATTTAGTAAAAATAACATTTATTTCTACATTTTTTAACGATATTTTAGAGTATGAATGTTGAAAAGGCGGTCTAGGGACATGCCATTTTGGTTGTTGTGGACCATTCAGGAATCAATATCTTATCAATCCCTCTAAAAAATAGACTGTTTCTTTGCTTAAAAATGTTAAATCTAATTCAATGTACTGAATGCACAAAAAATACTTTCAAAGATCAAACACATTTTTTTAAAAGTGGCTGGGACAAGAAAACACGTTTTTTTTGAAAAACCCATTATAAGAAAATGACAATAAGAATGATGGTCGTAGTATGAACGTAGTTAGGTCGTAAGAAGAGCGTGTTGAGGACGGCATGGGCGTGCTAAAATCGTACTATGGCCTTGAACAGCGTGGTGTTAACGTGGTATAGTCGTAGTGGTAGCGTACATGGGTCCTGGTGAGAAAGTGATGATCGTAGTGAGGTCGTAATAAAGTCGCTGTGAGATCGTAGCGCAGTCTCTCCGAATAGTTTCACGCTTTTTCTACGCTCTAGCTACGATGGTACAACGACGTTTGCGATCTCACCACGACTTTAGTGCGCTCTCACTACGCTTCTACTTTTGAACATGTGAAAAGTTGGCCAGGCTCCTCACGATCTTGAAGACCTTACCACGACCGTGATACGACCTTATTGCGATCTACACGATCGAACTACGATCGTCAAAATTTGCAATTTTTTCACAGATCGTAGTGCGATCGTGGCCTAGTGGGACTGTGGTATTTATGTTCATTATACATATGAATTGTTGATTGTACATGTCAATCACTGGAAAACCTAATGTAAAATAGAAACAACTGCGCCGTTTAATTCCAAGCTGTTCCCACATATTTCATTAGTATGTCTTCAGGCAATTGTCATCGAATCAATCTGCATATTTTACAAACTTAAGTCGTTTGTCATGTAAATAAAATTAATGCATAAATAGATGGTCTGCTTGGCATGAATTCAACCTCCGTGGATCCTTTTTAAATATATATGCTCATGCAAATTTCGGAAAACAGTAATCATAGGTACAAACAAAAAATACAATATATATTTGCGATTGTACTGGCATTTAAGTTTTAATGTTTCTTTTCGATTTTTCGAATAGAATAAAATTACTCTGATGACGTTTTAAATAATATTTGATTGGCTCATGTTAAATTGGTCTTGGTTATAAAGTATATGAATGGCATATATTCCCACATATTTACAACTTACTTAAATCACACTGATACCGTTAATATGTTTTGGTGCTTTATGCTGATATGGTGAGCCGAGCGATTCAACTTATTTTAACAGTTTGTTCTACTGTTGCGACGTTACGCCATTGTCCCAGGTTTAGGAGGATGAGTGTTCGAAAACTGGATTTAACCAGTCATATTTCGAAAAAGAGCAGGCTAATACAAGGTATTACTCGCACCCGCAAAGTGGAAAGGGTTTAATATAAGTTGCAAAACTTGTTTCCCAATCCACTATAAGTAAATATGTTTAAACTAAGCAGTCATATGTTTCTAACCAGGAGCCGGTTTTATCAGTGGTTGTCGTTGGTTGCCTTGTCGTATATATTACTACTCAATTAATGTGCTTAACAGTTTAGCAGTTCATATTTAGTGATGTCTTAATTTAATAATAATACCAAGTGCAAATATTTGAACTGATTAAGATGATATTGTAAGATCTTACTTCAATTTTTGATTGATAACCTTAATGTATAAGTTTATTCAAAGGATCAATAAGTGGAAGGTTTAGCAAGCTATAAAACCAGGTTTAATCCACCATTTTCTACCAAAGGTAATGACTGTTTCAAGTCGAGAATATGACAGTTGTTTTCCAATTCGATAAAAACATAAATACCAAAAAAGGGGAATTTTTTAAAGGCCATTATTAATAGGCGCATTTTTGGTCCAAGAAAGTTTTGATAGGATCTTTAGATTTCCTCACACTATAGATAAATGCAAAAATAATAAGAAGAGATATAAATAAGTTTGATAATGTTTTATGACGTGATACTTCGGTTATTGTATGCCAACAGATCACGAAAATTAAGATTAATACTAGTGTCTAGTATTTTGTTAGTCATATTCAACTTCAGTTTAAACAAATAATATTAAGCAAATAAAAGTAATAGGATATGTCACATGTGTTGATAATGTTTATATTTATTGTACATTATGGAAATGGAATTGTTATTAGACACTGCTCCAATATAAATAAATGGAAACGAATGTATTGCACCCTAATGTTGAGATAACTAATGAATTGTTATGTATTATCTTCTGGTCTAAAAGAAATTATCACTAAATAATAATGTCTTCTTCAAACATCAATCCCATTTCGTGTGTGTAGAGATAAATAGAATAAAGAATGGGAACGTGGAATGTGTCGAAGAGACAACAACTCAACTAAAGAGCTGACAATGTATTCATGTACAAAAAAACGTGGATCGTGTGCACAAGAACGGTCGATGAACAGGGTTGTTTAATTAATTTTTAGAAATAATTCTTTTTAATATTAATCAGTGTATCTAATATTTCCAGGTTTTTTTAGGGAGGAATGATAAAAGTTTTTTTTTTTACATCGGATGTGACATTGAGAGGTCATGACGGTGTTGTGTTGTCGCAGAAAAATCTTGCGCTTTTGATCGATAACCGACCAATTTTCGTATAAATACGCGGATATTATCGAGTGCAAAATAATAATCCTTATAGCTTTTTATAAATTCATTTCTTCAATGAATACCCATGATCATTTATTAAAAACACAGATAAATGATATGAAATGCGTTGTTGTGAGAAATATAAATATACCAACTACAACTACGACTGAATACCAAAAATCTGTGTAAACGTATGCGGAAGAATATCTCGAGAGATGGTCTGCTTTGTATATGACTGTTATACAAATATTAATATAATATATAACAACAAACCAGATTATATTAACAAAAAATGGTTATATCACTACAATACAATAATTTTTACGGTGAGTTTGAATTCCCTGTCAATTATTGACCATCCAAAAAGGAACTTGTCTCAGAAAGATTTATCTATGTTCCTAACCTAACTTTCAGGTATAGAAAAATGATTTTATTTTTAAGATCATCTGCCAGAACTTGGGGTCATCCGATGTTCAGTTTCAAATATATATTTCAAAGTTAAATGAAAATAGCACTTAACCAAAATTATGCGTCCTAAACGCTTTTCTTGATATACCGTCATCAAGAACTCTCAATGCCAAATATTTAAAAGCCTATATATAAGTAGTAACGAAACAAGAGAATGTTTATATGACCAACTAGATGGGGCATAAAAATGTATTAAAACTCAAACATTTAAAGAAAATCAAACAATGAAGAAGGAAGGCACAAACATAATTAGAAATATCTTTGCACAAGAAGATGTAAAGATAGATATAAGAAGATGCGGCATGAGAGACATTCCCCGTCCAAGTCACAATTTGTAAAAGTAAACCATGAAAGGTCAAAGGACGGTCTTCAACACGGAGCCTTTGATCACACCGAACAGCATGCTAAAAAGGACCATAAAATGACTAGCGCAAAACCATTCAAACGGGGAAACCAACGGTCAAATCTATATAAAAAACGAGAAACACTAATGAAACACATCAACAAACGACAACCTCTGAACATCAGGTTCCTGACTTAGGACAGGTGCAAACATTTGCAGCAAGGTTAAACGTTTTCATAGGTACCAACCTTCGTCCCTACCTGAAACAATAGTGTTACATCACAACATAGAAAGACACTCTATGAAATATCAATTGAAATGGCCTAATTAACTCAATCAAAAGACATATTACACAAGTTAACATACACTGAACGAATAAGTTTCATCTATAATACAATATAAATACAAAATCAATAAAATAAAGGATGAATAATTAAAGTTACAGTATTATACCGCTGTGAAATATTAAACAATTTCAGAAAAATCAACGTTGAACAAAAATCCTTAATTTGCAATAATATTATACACAGGTAAATGAAAATAATTTTATTGTCAATATGTATACAGTTTAAATGGAGAAAAGAAATATTTTTACAATATAAAATAATTTAATGCATAGTACGAAAAAAGGAAAAGTTATAGTAATACCTAACACTTATCAAAGCTGGTATATAGATCAGATATAACTCTAATAAGTAAACATTAAATAACAAAAAAAGCTTTACAAATAGTATCAACAGGTCAAATTAACAAGAAAGACCGATTTGAGAGTACTCGCTGTTACTGACAGCTAGTTATTGCTAATAAAACAATTGATAGTAAAGAGTCCAAGGGATTGAGTATTTTATAGCCATGGACAGTCAAAGAAGAGTATACAGATACAGCATAGCGATATATGTAGGGCTGTATCTGTATAGTAGGACACCCAATTGCAGGATAATTAGTAGTTAATCTCTTTATAGGTAATAAATAACGTGGGTGTGTCTTTATTCATTTGAAAAGAATACAAATTTAGTCATATTTTAATTTGCTGATGGCAAAATCGATATAAGTGTCAATGTAAACAATATTCAAAAATCTAATTACAATATTGGTAAGTTAACTTTAGTCCTGGTATCTATGATGAGTTTATTTACTAAAAAGTTTGTTTAAAGATTCGATGAGTTTACACAGATCATATAGTGATTTCTGCTCTTAAAGTACAATAATATCGTAATATTTAGGATTTGAAATACCTTTTTAATAAGTTTTCTACAGGTCAATGTCTAACTGTCTTAATGTTTAGTAGAAAATTTAAAGCTCGATCATATCTTCACATTTCCAGTAATTGTATCTAGCATACTTTCCTTTTTCGTTACATAAAAAGTCTTTCAACGAGTTTCAAAAAATAAATATGCAATGACATTTTTCAAAAGATTATTCAATTAAATATGAAAACTTTTTCTTGATAAGATGATCATAAGATTGTGTGGCAGTGTAGAGTCTAGAGTAGACAAAACATTACTGTCAACAGAATTGAAAGGGTCATCAAAATCATGTATTTTCATCACTCCAAAAATAATTAATACCATTATTTTCATAGAGTTTATTACAAAAGTTAATAACAAGTTCTTTTATGACTGTTTGAATCACTCTCCCATTTTTTTCATATAAACGGAACTATATTGTCATACGAGTGGGAGCTAGCTGTAAAACGAAGTTTTTTTTTTCGAAAAAGTATGTATCAAGCAAGGAATAGAGCAGTTGTTTTTCATTTGTTCCGTGATTGATAGCATTTTCAGGTTTAATGGAGTTCTCCTTTTTGAATTTGCGTTGGAGTTCAGTATTTTTGTAATACTTCTTTAAATAAATTCAAAAACAATTTTTTTTAAGTAATTATCTTTGTTTTAACCCGCACATTGTTAGAGTTAGGAAATAAAATCTCTCTATTTCTAAAATAGGAACTAAGTAATGAATATGAATCAGTACCAGTTCATAAGACTGTAAAAAAAATGTTGTGTTGTTAAAACAAAGATTCAAGCTAAGTATTTCAAATTTCTAAAACTACGTTTTGACTAATTTATTCCAAAAAGACGTTATAAAAACCGTTTACTCTCAATCCTCAACATCTTCATATGACAAATCAAAATCGGAGTGTCCGGATTTGTATTTAGTATTTGAAGTACATAAAACTCATAGCTCCCTCTGATTATTAGCTCCTAGCAAGTAAGGTACAATTACTGCTACTGTTGTTTTGGATTCTTCTAACCCAAGCACGTACTACCACTGCACTGAAATCTACGAAATTCAATATATTAATAACGTCTTTCAAAACACAAATCTCAATTCTAGATCAGTGTAAGAAATTCTCTTGAGATCATAGAAAAACTTATCTGATTGCTAACACAATTCTATATTAGTTACACAGTAATTGCTGTATTATACATTAAATGCCATAATTACAAACCTGATTTTGAACTATATCAAACTTTTCGAAAATTATCGTGACGTCACTTTTACCTGTGACGTCATTTTGTAGCGTAGCGTTATTCTGTAGGTGACAATGCAAGGTTATTTAGTACTGTTTTATGTGTTTGTTTTAATTCTGTGGTAAGTCATGAAAATCAATTATATGGTCATTTTTATAAATTTACTGTTTGCAAAAGTAAAAACTATTCTAAATACTAAGAATCTTCTTATCCCAGGCATTATAGATAACCTTAGCCGTATTCGGCACCACTTTTAGAATTTTGGGTCATCAATGCTCTTCAACTTTGTACTAGTTTGGCTTTCTTTACTATTTTGATCTGGGCTCACTGGTGAGTCTTATGTAGACGAAACGCACGTATGGTGTATTAAATTATAAGCTTGGTACCTTTTGATAACTCTTAGCATGTTGAAATGTCCTATTGTAGTGTTTATTTGTGTATGTCTTTGTCCTGAATGTTCTTGCATCTATTTGTACTGTATTCCTGTCATGAAATTATAAGAAATGTTAAGCTTTCTTCACGTAATTTATATACTTTTGCATTGGATAAATTATTAATTTCTTTTCACACGTTTATAAGTTTAGTTTAAAAACTTACATTTGACCTTTGCAACTGTCGCGCCGTTTACGAACTTATAAAACGCTATTGATGCTGACATGAATTGTCATTGATATGGTTATATTTATAAATTTACTGTTTACAAATTTTTGATTTTTTTGAAATACTAAGGCTTTTCTACCTCAGGCATAGATTACCTTAGCTGTATTTGGCAAAACTTTTAGGAATTTTGGTCCTCAATGCTCTTCCAACTTCCTACTTTATTTGGCCTTTTTAACTATTTTAGATTCGAGCGTCACTGATGAGTCTTTTGTAGACGAAACGCGCGTCTGGTGTATACTAAATTTAGTCCTGGTATCTATGATGAATTTATTTGAAATGTCATGCGTTAATTTGGTATAAAGATTAATAGCTCTATCAGATACAATATCAAATTCACTATACCTCAAATTGAAGCACTCTGCATCTCTTAATATCTCAGGACTCCTTTTACTCTGTCGACAAAAATCAGAAAACAAACGTTGAGCGTATCGAAAAATCAGAGCAATTGTAGGTTTAATCGAGATCCAGCCAGCGTTCTAAAATACTCATATCAAACAAAACTCAATAATGAAGGCTTGTACTTGTAATCATACATAAAAAAAATCCTAACGAAGTATTCATAAAACAATTTATAAATTCATTTAAAGAAGGGCGAAAGATTCCAGAGGGACATTCAAACTTATATACCGAAAATAAACTGACAATGCCATGGCTAAAATCGAAAAAGACAAAAAGACAAATAATAGTACACAAGACACAACATAGAAAACTAAAGATTGAGCAACACGAACCCCACCAACTGGGATGATCTCGTGTGCTCCGGAAGGGTAAGCAGATCCTGCTCAACAAATGGCACTCGTTGTGTTGCTCATGTTATTGCAAACCGGATAAATAGTCTTTTTCGGTAGGTCATAATCGTGAAAAGGAAAAGTAAAATGTTACCAATGAAAACCTTGTAATTAATACGATGAACGCTTATACAATAGGTAGTTAGGTAAGTGACCAAGGCCCGGGTGTTGTAACACTCAGTGTAACGTTGTTGCATGCATAATACATGCATTTCTAGAGGAGATCACCCAGGCCCTCAGATTTTACATATTACTGCTTCTTAAGCAAAAATTGTCTGAATATGCTATATGGGAGATTTCCAATAAAATGATATACGTACGCAACTCGACTGGGGCCTTTTATTGATAACCTATAATATAAGATTCTGATTTATTGTCAAATTCTGGTCAAAGATTTTGAGTAGAAATAAAGTCAGACTTTTTGAAAGTTTAGCAAAATCATAAAAACCTAATACCCCGTTCACACTATGCCTTTTTAAACCGGATTTAACCCGAACTGATTAATCTGGGTTAAATGAAGTAGTGTGAACGCCTTGACCCGTATTAAAATTACCCCTCAATTGAGGGGAGTTAATGTTGGGCGAACCCGGGTTTCCTCATTTCTAGATATAGTCGACAGATGCGGGTTACAATTTTGGCGCTAACATTTCTATTTGTGTTGAGTGGGAAAATCCCAAACCGGGTTAACTTTTTATCAAGTGTGAACTGGGGTAATTAATTCGGGTTAATTAACCTGGGTTCAACCCGTTGCAGATTTTATAGTGTGAACACGGTATATGTAAAGTTGCATTGATTATCATTTAACACATATAATCCTGCTGGCCACGTTATTACCGGTGTTAATAACACTTCTCTACGAAACGTGTTATCGAAAGGTCCGAAATATCGTGAGCCTACATCCATCAATTGGAAATACAACTTTAAAATTTTGATGGATTCAGTCGAGGATTATGCCAGGCAATGGGCTAAGCGTGAAAAGGAAGACGTAGACACTCTATCCGAAAGAATTAAGGCAGTGAGGTCGTTAATACAAATCAGAATTAAGAAACTGAATGGGTCCATCAATGCCCATGCTACGTCAATCTTTAAAGACCCAAATGTTGCTAAACACCTATCCGACCTCCATGATAAATATGTTGTTGTCCCCGCAGACAAAGCCCCAAATAACATCGTTTTTGTCTGTAAAAGTCACTACATTAATTGCTTGATAAACGAATTAGGTATAGACAATTCACTTGGAAACTCAACATATACCCTCACGACACTTACCAAAGAGGAAATCCTGAATAATCATAGGTCTGTTCTTTGTTCCTTTGGTATTTTAACCAAAGATGAAGAACTGGATCTTCCATCACTGTATTGGATACCTAAACTACATAAGTGTCCTTACAAACAACAGTATATTTCTGGGTCTTCCAAGTGCTCCACGAAACCTCTTTCTAAATTATTAACATCTATTTTATCAGCAATCAAAGACGGACTTCAAAGTTATTGTGAAACTGCCTATTCTAGAGGTGGCGTGAATCAGATGTGGATACTTAAAAATTCCAAAGATCTTTTAGAGTACATACAATCTAATTCTCTTTCATCTTGTAACAGTATTAAAACATTTGACTTTTCTACTCTATACACAAGTATTCCACATTCCAAACTAAAAGACAAATTGAAAGAGTTGGTATTACTTTGCTTCATAAAAAAGAATGGCCAACGTAGATACAAGTATCTTGTCTTAGGGAGGGACAAATCATACTTTGTAAAGAATCACTTTGATTCAAACAAAAAATTCTCTGAAACCGATATTATCAAGATGCTTGATTTCTTGATTGACAACATATTTGTAACGTTCGGATGACGTGTTTTTCAACAGACTGTCGGCTTCCCAATGGTAACAAACTGTGTCCCTCTACTTGCCGACTTGTTTCTTTATTATTATGAGGCTGACTTCATGCAGGAACTTCTTAGGAAGAAAGATAAGAAGTTGGCAATATCCTTTAACTCTACTTTCCGCTATATAGATGACGTTCTTTCACTACACAATTCAAAATTTGGTGACTATGTGGAACGCATCTATCCCATCGAATTGGAGATAAAGGATACTACAGATACAGTTAAGTCGGCTTCATATCTTGACTTACATCTAGAAATTGACAATGAGGGTCGGTTGAAAACAAAACTTTACGACAAAAGAGATGATTTCAGCTTCCCCATTGTGAACTTTCCATTTCTAAGTAGCAACATTCCAGCAGCACCTGCATACGGGGTATATATCTCCCAATTGATACGATATTCCCGTGCTTGCATTTCCTATCATGATTTTCTTGATAGAGGATTACTGCTCACAAGGAAGCTATTAAACCAAGAGTTCCAAATGGTGAAGTTGAAATCATCCCTTCGTAAATTTTACGGACGCCATCACGAGTTGGTTGACCGTTATGGAATAACCGTTTCACAAATGATATCGGATATGTTTCTTACGTCGTAACTACAATCCCCTTCCCTTTCATGAATGTGACCTACCGAATTAGACTATTTACCGGATTTGTAATCACATAAGCAACACGACGGGTGCCACATGTGGAGCAGGATCTGCTTACCCTTCCGGAGCACCTGAGATCACCCCTAGTTTTTGGTGGGGTTCGTGTTGTTTATTCTTTAGTTTTCTATGTTGTGTCATGTGTACTATTGTTTTTCTGTTTGTCTTTTTCATTTTTAGCCATGGCGTTGTCAGTTTGTTTTAGATTTATGAGTTTGACTGTCCCTTTGGTATCTTTCGTCCCTCTTTTAACGTTTGACAAGTGTTTTATTCAACTCAATCATTCAAAATAATGATAAGTATTGTATGTTTTGTCTTCATAGTCATAAATAAGTTGCAATGTATCTGCCCTAGTACGAGCGATGTCAAATGATAATTTTATTTACTCATTTAAATTATCATTGATTTTGACATGTGTTATAGACCAATAATATCACAAATTATTCATAGCCATGCCTTAATCATTAACATATTTAATGCATGCACTCAAAGTTACGATTCGTAGAAAGTGTGATAATATTACGTTTATCTCCGGAATTTGCGTTCTATATGTGATATAAATCTAAAGGTATCTTATCACAGTAATTCAATTCCCAGAAAACTAGCTAATCTCTTAGAGATGTGTAATGTCATAATCATTCTTAGAAATGTGCATCCTTTATCTATTATATTAAAGTTCTATGTAGTCTTTATCTTGATCTATTCTTACTAAATTACGTAATTGGATATTTTAAAAGTTATACTTCCTCTAGAACTATGTGTTGTCAAGCATCAGGTAAAATGGGTATTGAAACATCGCTTGATTTCTTTTACGATCCCAATGCAGAACATATATGTATACAAAATATGAGTCGTCCATTTAGTTGAACAAGGTACATTATTTCTTAAAATTTTAAAATTAAAATTTCAAATGTTTTTTAATTTAAATACAATCGTCTTTACGTCAGCCATTTCGACAAGATCGGATTTGTTCCTAAACCCTAAAATAGTACAATATGAGAATTTCCTATGATTATTTCTTTTCAATTCAAACTTCAAATTGTAAATATATCTGAGTAATAAATCTCAAAGAATCGCGAAAATGTGGAGATTATCAGTTCACAGTTAATTGATTCGTATATATTTAGATGCCCTTTATATCGATGATCTATTTAAATTTTACTGAAATGAACTCGAAGTTAATGTCAAACTTTAAAAGAACCCAAATGATATACTACTATATTTATAAATCAACAATATTTGCATATATATATATATATATATATATATATATAGTAAGACGATATATTCTCTGTAAAGTAATATATAATATGCAATGGTAATTTGTGCATCTAGAACTACTCTACCGAAGCCTAATTAAGAGCATGTGAGTATATTGTCCTCAAGACATTCATTTTTTCCGCATCAAAATTAATGACAAATGAGGCAAATTTTACTCTTGGGTTCTCTTGTCACTGTATCTCATTCTTCCACCAGCAACTCAAAATGATGCTATTGTACTGAAAATTTCTGGTTCTTACCTAACATATTAGGACTTTTATTTGGAACCAAATGAAAGTCTTCCATAGAGTCATCTCCTCTTGGTCAAGGTATTTAAACTTTGTTTGTTCTAATGTCCAATTGAAAAATAAATACAATTTAATAGCTTTTGTTTTCTGTGTAAGAGTAAAGAATTTTTCCACTTATTTTAAATAATTCAGCGCATCCGAAGAATTAAAAAAAAATCTCTAAGCAAACAGACTTTTTGCGAGGATTGCCTACTGTACAGAACAATTAAAAATAGCCAAGACCAACAAAAACTACAAACAGATTTGGAACAACTAGAAATCTGAGCCGACAAATAGGGGATGCGATTCAATGCCAAAAAGTGCTGTGTCTTATCTATTAACAAAAAAGCAAACAAATTCTAAACACTCAGTAATAAGCACATCCTACAAGAGATACAAGTGAACCCATACTTAGGGCTCCAAATATCAAACGATCTGAAATGGAGTATCCACATAAACAACATCAGTAAGAAAGCCAACGTCACCTTGGGCTTTCTCAGGAGGAACTTGAGAAACGTACCAGAGGCATGTAGGAAAATAGCATACATAACCCTAGTAAGATCGACAATGGAATATGGCGCAACAATCTGGAACCCATATATGAAAGGGGATATTGACAAACTGGAACGTATCCAAAACAGAGGCATACGATTCATAAAGAAAAATTACAGGAGTCGAGAAACAGGGTCCATAACTAACATGAGACGCCAGCTTTAAATGGAGACGCTACAGAAAAGAAGACACATACTCCGTCTTATCCTAATTTACAAGGTGGTTGAGGGTCTGCATGGTGCCGGCTCTACCAGCCGACAATTTTGTCATATCAGCACGACCTTACCGAACTACCAAAGCCAAAGTATATTCAAACTGTGAAACTCAAACTGACAAATAGTATTATTGAACGTCAAATAATCAATAACACCAGATGACTTAAAGTACTTACCAAACAACAACAAACCACAGTATAAACATTCATCAAAGTTTTTCGTGGAAATAACTATTCACTGGCACCAACTACCAGATAAGGTTGTGCATGCAGGTTCTGTAGAGGCATTTAAGACCGCGCTACAAGAACACCGTCGGCGCTCTTCTCCTCCGTGTATAAAAGCTTTAGGCAGCAACCATTTGATTTTCTGGGGGGGGGGGGGGGGGCTATGGGTTTTTTTTCTTTCAATTTTAGCATTACGTATAGTGGCAGCTGAGGGTGAAACAAACAATTTTTTTTTCTCAGAATCAAAAACAAATTATTTTTTTCTCCAAAAACTGGAAACATACTTTTTTTTCCAAAAAAAAACATAGCCCCCCCCCCCGAAAATCAAATAGTTGCTGTCTTACTTCATGCAATAATTGTGATTACCAAAAATTCTGCATACAGATCTTAAATATTCATGCAGTTATCAGAATGTTAGAATGCGATAAGTTAAATTATAGGTTTCTGTTTCTGTTTCTGTCGGGTAATAGCCTCATTCAACAAACTGAAGATTCTGCTATATATGTTTCTGACGAGTTCCGTTTGCAGGAGAAGACATCCAAGTAAATAAATTGTTGAAGTAAAACCGTGGAACTAACTATATACAGTGAATTTGAATTAAACTTTAAAAACTGGCTAAAAACAGTAGGAGCCTCCAAGGCTCTAGAGGTTTGACACTAGGGCCTTGAAGGCACCTAGTGTCTCTGCCTGTGGGATGTCTGGTGGTAAGGCGTTCCAGTCCCTTATAGTCTGTGGTAAGTATGATGTCTTGTGTGCATCAATACGTGAGTGCGGTACTTGGTATGCCTTAGGATGTATATTTCTCCCTTTTCTTACTGATGGTGTGAGTCGTCCTTCTTTCTCTATTGCTACCATATTATTCTCTATTTTATAGAACATCACTAGTCTGGTTTCCTTTCTTCGTTGTTGCAGTGGTTTCCATTTTAGGTGTTCTATCATTTCTGTGACACTTGCAGTTGGTTTGTACTTATTTGTCACGTATCTTGCAGCTCTTCTTTGTATATGTTCTATTTTGAAGATTGATTCTTTTGTTGCTGGGTCCCAGACAGATGCTGCATATTCTAATTGTGGTCTTACTAGTCCAATATAAGCTTGGCTCTTTACTTTTGTTGATGATATTCTGATGTTTCTCCTCAGGAATCCCAGTGTTTTATTTGCTTTATCAGTTATCTGTTGTATATGTTGGTCCCATGTTAGGTTGTTTTGAATGGTGAGACCTAAATATTTGGCTGCCTGCACTTCTTCTAAATTGTGACCATGGAGATTGTATGAAGTTTGAATTGGTGTTTTCTTGTTTGTTACCCTCAGTATGTTGCATGCATTTGTCGGGGTGGAATTTCATGCACCATAATTGTTCCCATTCAGCTAACTTATCAAGGTCTTCTTGTAGTATTTTTCCACTGTCTTTTGATGTTATTGTCAGGTAGGCGATGGTATCATCTGCAAACAGGCGAACTGTAGCATTTAAATCTTCTTGCAGATCGTTGATGTAGTATAGAAACAGGCTTGGCCCAAGGACTGAGCCCTGTGGTACTCCTGAGTCAACAGGGACTGATGTTGAATTGCATCCTTCTAGTACAACAGTTTGTGTTCTTCCACTCAGCCAGTTTGTTATCCACCTATTTGTGTTGCCTTTTATTCCGTAAGTATGTAGTTTGTTTACTAGTAAGCTGTGGTTGACCTTATCAAAGGCCTTAGCAAAGTCCATTATCAGCACATCTGTTTGTTGTCCCATGTTCATGTTATTAGCTAGGTCGTCAATAAATTCGATAAGCTGAGTTTCACAGGACCTGCCTTTCCTGAAACCATGTTGTAATTTGTACAGAATTTTGTTGTTTTCACCATGGGTCATAATTGATGATACAATTATATGTTCCATTACCTTACAGCAAATTGACGTCAGTGAGATTGGTCTATAGTTTGAAGCAGTATACTTTTGGCCCTTCTTGTAGACCGGAGACACGTTAGCTGAGCGCCAGTCATTTGGAACCACTCCAGTATCTAAGGCCGGATTTTGAAAACAGTAACTGTAGGAGAGGTGCTGTCTCACTGTGTAGTTCTTTGAAGATTCTAGGTGATATTCCATCCGGACCTGGTGATTTGTTTGGGTTCAGGTTTTTCAGTAGTTTGTTAAGCCTTGATAGGGTCATTCGTCGCCATCATTTATATTATAGAGATTACAATAACTGCCTTTTCGGCAGATCTATCATTATTGAGAAATCTGCTTCCAGTTTCAATTTGCAAAATCTTATGGTTTGAAGTGATCAACGATTAATGACACTCAACGGAATTTACACAGTTAAGCCTCAGGCGTTGTGTGTGTGGAAAGCCGGGGGGTTATATCCACCAGGGACTTTCCCCTTTTTTTTTATAAAATAAATCTTTTATTATGCATTTCTCTGCTGTTTACAACTTACTCGACTCACAGCATTCAGTGGGGTATCCAAGTAAATTAGTAACTGTTTAACCAGGGAGATTTAAATATACAGTAAAAATTATGCCTACTAAATATGATTAGTTTTACAATATTAATATATAAATACATTGATTTTGACAATTTGTTTTTACAGTTTCGTCATATTACGTAATTACGGAATTTGTTCTATCTATTGTCTGATATTGTTTATAAGTTAATCCTTAACCTTGATCAAAATTATTGGTACGAAAAATCACTTTCAAAAATTGATTTCATTAAAATTATTGTGATATATATATAGGTCTATACTAAAGCATGAACATTCCATTTGAAACCTGTGAAATAAATTATAAGCCTTTTTTTTAATTCAAGTGAAACTATAATTATTTAGAAAGATTTCAATAAATAGATCATTCTTCCACCAGGATATTAGTCCGAACATTAGCATAACCCGGGAAGTCCCATATCTATAAATAGATCACATCGGTGAATTCTGGAAATTTCCAATCCTATTTATATATTATGTGAGCGTCAGTAAGCTGGACAAAAGGTATAATGCAACGTGTTTCCAAAAATAGCAAAGGGAACAATTTTTAATCATTTTATTTTAATATCTGTGTCATCCTAACGTTGCAAATATTGTTTTCCCACCATTTCACTTGAAGTTGTTCCTGTTAAGTGTTGTAGTATTTATTTATAAATGACGAATAATGAAAACTGAGTTCGATATGTTTGTAAGTAATCCAACAGATCGGTCCATAGAAATTATGCTTGCCAACATGACATGATAGGATATTCTACAATGCGTTTAAATGCCTTTTTATATGAAAATCATATAAAACTTGAACCTACATGATGTAAACTTGAAGAAAGTTCTTTAGTTATACTAGTTCCTGGTTGGCTAACTATACTAGAACACCAAAGATAATAAACATGAACGCTTTCGAGACGCGACGGCCATACTTCCATGACGGCCATAGGATGTGTCGGCCATACCGCCACATCGTCCATGGGACATATCGGCCACACATTGTGAGACGTATCGTCCACACTTAAAAAAATTTGTTTATTGAGGTTATAACTTATAATATAATAATAAAATAGAAATTTATTCATATAAATAACATAAACAATGATAAATATGTTATATTTTTTTAGTTATTTTGTTCTGTAAAAGAGATCTACTGTGCACCTTTATTTATTCTTGTTTTAAAGAGTTATCTTTGCTTGATCATCATCACTCGTCGGGGCCATATTATGTAAGTGTATTGATTATTTCTTCATTTTCAGTTATAACCAATTTCTGAAGAATCATTTTTATCGTAATGTGATATAAATTAAGGCATCTTTATTTTATATGAAGTTTAAACTTTAGGAATGTTGACTGTCGCTGTCGACGACGATATATAACTTGAATGCAAACACATGTTACAGATCTTTTTATTTATAATAATTTATTATTAAAAAATATATTATTCTAAACATTTAAAATCTTCTCAATCTCAATCTTGGTGAAATTTAAAACAGGGATCAGTGTAAAGATTAACTCTAAGGAAGGCAATTCATTCGAGTATTTTTTTATTTGTCATGGTCATCACATAGTTTAATAATTCTGTATTTTTCTTCTTTCTTATAGTTTACAGTCATTCCATTTGCAGAACATCTTTCCAAGACAGAGACTACTGTAGAATTTTCCAATAACATAACAAATTACCCGTAATATCTGACAGGAATGTGCACCCTGATAACATGCTATTATGGACAACCATACCAATATTTATAGAATGAACTTTTCTTTAATATTTCATTTTAGTATATATAAAAAAATTCCATTACAAATCATGATGTATTGTTTTATGTGTACATGTTATGCTGCCCATCAAGGGCCCTTGATTGGAATAATAAATATTCTTATTCTTATTATGGACAACCATACCAATATACTCTTGTATAAGATCGTATAAAAAACACGAAAAGATAATATTTTTGTTTAATATATTTTATTTATTATTTCAGTCATACCGATAAACAAATATACAACAAACATATATAAACCATTCCATCTTATATACATTTTTTCATTTAACCATCTCATACTTTTTCTCTCATATACTCATGTCACTCATTCATTTATTTCACTGCATACACATTTCACCAATTATTCAAATATCTATATTTACACTCACACATATAATAACATAAAGCACTAATCTAAAATTCATAAACATGCAGTTATAAAAGTCACAAGTAAAGCACTAAACTAACAAAAATGTTCTATATTATGATCATTTAATTCATGAACTCAATAAAGTTAGTGCAATATCAAATGAATGGTCTGGTATCGTCAAGTGGTTGTGGAGAAGTTGGTGCTGGTGGGGTGATGGTGGTGCTTCTATTACTGCTGGAGCCTGAACGGAAAACATTTGTATAAAAGTGATACAAAATAGCTTGGGTGCTGTGTTTTTATAGTGATCTTTTTGAATTTCTTGACAAAAGCATAATTAATACTTGTGTTCATCAAAGAAGTAATAATAAGCAATTAACAATCTTCTTAAATTTAAAACTTAATCATTACTTGATTACCTTGTTTTATATTTCATAAATAATCTTATAGTTATAATTTTGACAGAAATTAGTCTCCCATTCGGATATAGTCATTCGAATCATATTTGTGCATTTTGTTCTGTTTGTTATACACAAGATATCAAAAAATCATTTAGAAAACAATTAATATGATATTTTAATATTTTATATATAATGCGTAAACAAATGATATATCAAAATTAAACATAATAAATAATGTAAAATCAGTATGGTTTATTAAAAAGTTATAATAACCATCTATAAGTATCAAAATATTTCATATAACATCTATAATAAAAAAAAAAAAAAAAAGCATGGACGATACGTCTTTACAAAGTATGGCCGTTTTTGTACTATGGCCGTTTCATCTTTTCGGGGTATGGCCGTTTCATCCTATGGACGTCATGGCAGTATGGCCGTTACGTCCTGCATCGACATGAACTTGGCTGATGCTGATTGTGAATTATAGATTTGTCTACTTACATGTATTGAAAGCTTTTGTTTATATAAATATCACTTTTGAGTCTATGCTTTTACAACCCTATGAAGTTACATGATCCTGATTGATTGATTGATTGATTGATTGATTGATTGATTGATTGCTTGCTTGATTGATTAGTTGGTTGGTTGGTTGGTTGGTTAGTTGGTTAAACACGTGTCTAGTCACCTAATTTCGTGGATACATAAGTTCGTGGACTTCCGGAAATCCTAAATATCTTGCATGCGTGTTATTGTTATGACGTCATCAATGGCATGATTTGATTGCTATAGGATATCCCTACAACAACATCATACAAAAATAAATCGCGACGTTTCAATCAAGGTAAGACTTATTACTTATTTATTTAATAAACAAAATGGCTGATTTTACTTATTTCTTTATTTGTCTTATTTCCAACGACCTCAATAACTTTATTCCCAAGCTATAACCCCAAATCCACGTGTTGTCTGGTTACGCTACTTTCTAATGAACAATATCACGTGATAAACAAGGACATTCCCTGTCAGCCAAAAAAATCTATGGAACGCAATCAGTGTCATATTCTTATATGTTTTAGATGAATTTTAACAATAAAAGATGACTTTTGGTTAGTCAAATGAACTTCAAAAAGGAGTTATTTAGCACAATTCTTGTAAATTAAGTTCAACTAACGTCGATAACTGAGTTTTAAAGAGGATTTGTATAAACAGTTTTAACTAATGGTGTATTTATTTGTTTTGTTTGAAAAAAAAAATAGAAGATTTTTGTATCACAAAATAATTAATTTTCATTTTTTATTATTTACAGGTTCAACTTAAATGGCAGAAAAATAAGCAGAAAGAAACTGAAAATAGCAATTATGATATATACATTTGTAAATTATTGGACTGTGTTTTCAGTTTTATTCATATTTACCATTTACTATTGACAGTTCTGTATTAACAGTTGGACTACTTTTGAGTAGTGAACATTTGCTTGATTTTAATAAATGTGAACTTTATCTTCTGGGGGGAAAATAATATCATGATTCCAAAGGGGAAAAATGACTAAACTGTAGCCTAAGATTATTTTTTTTTATATAATTAATGGGAAGTAAAATAACTTTTAAATCTGTTACTTATAATTATTTTAATAATATTTAAAAAGTTGGAAAAAAAATCATTTTTTTGGTGTTTCAATTTTTTTATTTTTTTTAAGATTTTCAGGCTCAATAAAATAAAATTAAATACTTTGTTTTTAAACAATGTTTTATTTAGTTTCACTGATCTGAAAATGTATAAAAATATGCTTGTATGAAATTACAATTATATGCTCACCACTGGGCTTCCATACTGTGTGTTCTTCTTGTGTTATTTTTAGAACGAACTTTTTCCACGAAAATAGGTGACGTACTTGGCATCATATGCCGATTTGTGTACACTAGAAATGTAGGTCATATATAAAAAACTAGCTAACGGAAAGAATCAAACTAACTTGTATTATTGTAATGAAGTTCTAAGGTAACATTATCGACATATAAAACAAATTGTTGTTTTTTAGTTTTACCGCATTCCGTGTGAATAGTCTTATATCCACGAATATAGGTGACACTACCGTATTAAAAGAAGCATTTAATTCTCATATCTACATTTATAAAAAATACTATTAAAATGAGATTATAGCTAAATAAAGTTTTCATTAGTTTTCATAAGCATTATGATGTAATATTGTCATTGATTGGACAAGGAGTCATAATAATGTTGCATTTTTTTTTTTGGTAATGGACAGCACATTTTAAACCTGCAGAATATCTAGCTTTAAAGGCAGCCTTATAATCTAATGAGCTAAAAAAATATCTTCCTAGACTCTACCATGTTAGAACCCCTTTATGTATTAAATTACTCAACCATTATTTTGTCATGCCATTTATAGCATATTACTAGTACACACCCACAACATTGACGTTCCGTGACTGAATTAAAGTACCTAGATGCCTTATTTTCAACCTTGATGTTTTTAGTATTCTTATTGACAGTGTTGTGTTGATTATAAGGTTCACAGTTTTCTCTGCTTTTAAAATCTTTCTGTTTGAATCAGTCCTGGTTTTCATACTACAACTGGAAACAACTTGAAGATACATTTTTTGGGTGTTAATGAATGAACTAAGTAGTGTTAATCCCTGTATAATAACAAAGATCAGGTTTCTTAATGACTGGTGTATATAGCAAATCCCAAATACACTGTTTGGTGGTGCTTCTGACAAAGGTGGAATGAAGTACAGATCAGGTAACAGGTACTACTTGTAATGTCACGGAATAGAAGTTCCTTCATAATATGAGTTCCAAAAGGAAAATATATTCTGGAATATTATTTCCACAGGAATAAATATTACAGTATATGTTCCTAACGGAACAAATGGTATAGAATATTTGTTCCAACAGGAATAGATGTTATGACAATGTTTATAACAGTTTCCATTGGAACTTCTGTTAGGCAGAACAAATATACGTTGACAGTACAAGATTCAACCCAGAACTTTTTAAATTTTTGGTAGTATTAATAACGTGGAAAACAAAAGGGTCTGATAAATGTGAAATGGTGTGATTTTTAATCAACATCATTGTCTTAAATTATTTATATACTGTAAATTCAGAAATTAATGCAAGGTTTTTAATGTTGCGAAAAATGCGACAGAGTTGTAAACGCAATAATTTAAACTCACATTTTAAAATATTTTATATGAATTAAACAGGATTTGTCTCAAAATCGTAAAAATTAAAGTTGCATTTAAGTCTAAAAGGACAAAATTGCAATAATAAATGCACGCAATAATTTCTGAATTTACAGTATTAAGTATTTCTTTGATTCATCGTTTTTACATCATGCCGGCTATATTTTCGACCTTGTTGTTTTAGTAGTATAGATGATATGGTATGGGTTTTGCTCATTGTTGAAGGCTATGTAATGACCAACAGTTCATCATACCTCAACATCATTTGGTCTCTGGCTTGATAGATGTCTCATAGGCAATCACAACACATCTCCTTATAAGAAAAGATACCAAGGAATTGCTTTTCCTTAACAAAAGCAAATTGGGCAACATCTTGGATGTTAGAATTGGCCTCACATTATATAGAAAAGCTTCAATATTAAGTTACCTCAAATATCAATCTTCCACCTATTGTGATTTGAGCCTATGACTTAGAAACAGAAATTTCTGTAAGAGAAAAATAATGTTAGCTTATTCCAGTACTGCCAAGTCTCACGCAGACTCGCACATTTTCATGATTATTGGCGGCATTTTCCTTTGGTGTATTGTTTTTATACGACCGCAAATTTTGAAAAAATTTTCGTCGTATATTGCTATCACGTTGGCGTCGGCGTCGTCGTCGTCGTCGTCGTCGTCGTCGTCGTCGTCGTCCGGCGTCCGAATACTTTTAGTTTTCGCACTCTAACTGTAGTAAAAGTGAATAGAAATCTATGAAATTTTAACACAAGGTTTATGACCATAAAAGGAAGGTTGGTATTGATTTTGGAGTTTTGGTCACAACATTTTAGGAATTAGGGGCCAAAAAGGGCCCAAATAAGCATTTTCTTGGTTTTCGCACCATAACTTTAGTTTAAGTTAATAGAAATCTATGAAATTTTGACACAAGGTTTATGACCACAAAAGAAAGATTGGGATTGATTTTGGGAGTTTTGGTTTCAATAGTTTAGGAATAAGGGGCCAATAAAGGGCCCAAATAAGCATTTTTCTTGGTTTTTGCACAATAACCTTAGGTTAAGTAAATAGAAATCTATGAAATTTAAACACAATGTTTATGACCACAAAAGGAAGGTTGGTATTGATTTTGGGAGTTTAGGACCCAACAGTTTAGGAATTAGGGGCCAAAAAGGGACCCAAATAAGCATTTTTCTTGGTTTTCGCACCATAACGTTAGTATAAGTAAATACAAATCTATGAAATTTAAACACAAGGCTTATGACCATAAAAGGAAGGTTGGTATTGATTTTGGGAGTTTTGGTCCCAACAGTTTAGGAAAAAGGGGCCCAAAGGGTCCAAAATTAAACTTTGTTTGATTTCATCAAAATTGAATAATTGGGGTTCTTTGATATGCCGAATCTAACTGTATATGTAGATTCTCAACTTTTGGTCCCGTTTTCAAATTGGTCTACATTAAGGTCCAAAGGGTCCAAAATTAAACTTAGTTTGATTTTGACAAAAAATGAATCGGTTGGGTTCTTTGATATGTTGAATCTAAAAATGTACTTAGATTCTTGATTATTGAAGTTTTTTGGTCCAGTTTTCAAATTGGTCTACATTAAGGTCCAAAGGGTCCAAAATTAAACTTTGTTTGATTTCATCAAAAATTGAATCCTTGGGGTTCTTTGATATGCCAAATCTAACTGTGTATGTAGATTCTTCATTTTTGGTCCTGTTTTCAAATTTCAAATTCTACATTAAAGTCCAAAGGGTCCAAAATTAAACTAAGTTTGATTTTAACAAAAATTGAATTCTTGGGCCTCTTTGATATGCTGAATCTAAACATGTACTTAGATTTTTGATTATGGGCCCAGTTTTCAAGTTGGTCCAAATCAGGATCTAAAATTATTATATTAAGTATTGTGCAATAGCAAGTCTTTTCAATTGCACAGTATTGTGCAATGGCAAGAAATATCTAATTGCACAATATTGTGAAATAGCAAATTTTTTTTTAATTAGAGTTATCTTTCTTTGTCCAGAATAGTAAGCAAGAAATATCCTATTGCACAATATTGTGCAATAGCAAGAATTTTTTTTAATTGGAGTTATCTTTCTTTGTCCAGAATCAACTTAAATCTTTGTTATATACAATATACAATGTATATACACTTTTTACTACCAACTGATAAATTTAAATAATCTTTACCATTCAGTGATAACAAGCAGTTTTTTTTACATCTTAATATTTTATGATGTATTTAAATGAGTAGTTATTGTTGCAAACTCCATTAGAAATTTGAATTGATATCAGTTTTGAAAAAGGGAAACGGGGATGTGAAAAAAAAGGGGGGGGTTAAATTTTTCTCATTTCAGATTTCATAAATAAAAAGAAAATTTCTTCAAACATTTTTTTGAGAGGATTAATATTCAACAGCATAGTGAATTGCTCAAAGGCAAAAAAAACCTTTTAAGTTCATTAGACCACATTCATTCTGTGTCAGAAACCTATGCTGTGTCAACTATTTAATTTTAGATTTAAAAAGTTTGAAGAAGAAATCTTTAATTGATTTGTAAAATCTTGGCATTTGTTTTGTGTAAAAAAAAACCATGTAATGTCAAAAATTTGATCACAATCCAAATTCAGAGCTGTATCATGCTTGAATGTTTTGTCCATACTTGCCCCAACTGTTCAGGGTTCGACCTCTGCGGTCGTATAAAGCTGCGCCCTGCGGAGCACCTGGTTTATCTTTGATCTTTACAATTTTTGCCAAATCTCACACATTTGCTTATGAAAACTTGACAGCCCTGTTATTCTTATTCTCTTTATGCAAATAATACTCTAAATTGACAACAACACTTCAAATGGTCTGCAATTTTATTTGCTATGGTCTACGTTTTCCGTCTTCAAGTCAGGCTTCATCAGGACAATTTTTATACAGAAATTAATCCCTGAAGTACTCAAAGTGGTACATTGAATTTGACGTCGTCATGGTGAGAAAAACAATGAAAAGTGAAAGTAGCAATACAGAGTTATAAATAGATAAGATAATAAAATTGAGAATGGAAATGGGGAATGTGTCAAAGAGACAACAACCCGACCAAATAAAAAAACAACAGCAGAGGGTCACCAACAGGTCTTCAATGTAGCGAGAAATTCCCGCACCCGGAGGCGTCCTTCAGCTGGCCCCTAAACAAATATATACTAGTCCAGTGATAATGAACGCCATACAATTTCCAAATTGTACATAAGAAACTAAAATTTAAATAATACAAGACTAACAAAGGCCAGAGGCTCCTGACTTGGGACAGGCGCAAAAATGCGGCGGGGTTAAACATGTTTGTGAAATATAGAAAATTAAAGTTTGTTTACAATGTAACTTGAGTTCGTTTTACAATTTTTACAATTTTATTTTCCATAGTGGCGACCATAATCTTCCTATTGTTGCCGACACGCCAGGAAGTAGTAATACATGAAATTGTTCTAAAGGCTTGGTATCTAATTTGACGAACTTTTCATGGTTCCTACCACTTCGCAAGGCTTCTCTTCCAACCTGGCCATTGTTGGAGGTTACTACTTCCTGGCGTCCTGGCGTGTCGGCATCAATAGGAAGATTATGGTCGCCACTATGGAAAATAAAATTGTAAAAAATTGTTCCCTTGTGAATTATTTGGTAACTCTATATAATTTTTTGATCATCTGCAGTAGTTGGTCTGTTTAATGGCATGGCTGTGAATTCCTAGTCCATTTAAGATCGGCACCTGTGATGCGTTTCTTCTGCTATCATTTATAGATGTTAAGGTGGTATAGGACATCTTGGTCATCTTGGTTCAGTTGTTATTTTGTTGCAAGTATGGAATATTCATTGGTCCATGTAATTATATATGCTGGTGGCCTGTAGATCGGCGCGTGTATGCAAATCGAGGGTTTAATGCATCAACCACTTAACTCAAAATTTTGCAGTTTTGAGATTTATTGATTTTTTAAACACAAAAGTATTAAATAATATTCCCTAAATTTTTTAGAGCAATTGGTCATAAAACAAATTTTTAATTGACATGTTCATCAATCTATTATAAGTTTCATAACGAAAGTATGCCACCATGAACGACTTATCTCGTATTACTATAAGAATGGACGATTTATTCTTAAAATTAAATAGCTTGCACCAAGCGCCTCAATAAAATATCTAACTATAAGGTGTGTTGCATTCCTATTAACAAACAATGTTTGAAAATGCATATGCCTCAACACTGTAACAAGTACTACCTTCATATTGCAATTGACATTTTGATTTATTTATTTCAACACCTAAAACCATTTCCCCCACAACATCAGATAATGTAATGCAGCTGTTAAAGAAATGTGAATATCAGCAGGTTATCAAACAAGCAAGGTCAATTAAGTGTTACTGGCATGACCTCATATTAGATAATATAAACATCAACTGAGATTAAACCAAGTAATTATTTTGATTGATGATGGGTTTTGACATGGAATTTTGATATTCAGCAAAAAAGCTGCAAATTAGAAAAAAAAGGTTTGTATATTTTGTTTAAAAATAATGCATATTGAAATAAATAATTAATTTTCAATTCAATTATACTTAACTTTTACATTTTAATTTACGTTTTTAAAATTGATATTATAACATAACATAATTATTTACGGTACAATTGTTTTTTTATTAAACCTGTTTCTTAAGAAAAAAATATTTAAAAAGATAATAAATTAAATATGTTTGTATCTTTCTAAATTTCATTAGTAACAATAAGCGCATGTTTTTTGTTTGTTTTTGCAGTCGCCTCTATATTTTTTGAGACAAGAGAAAAAAGAAAAAAAAATGTATGCCTACAGGTATTATTTGGTAAGTTTATACGGAAAAAGTAATATATTGAAAAATGAATCAATTTTTTAATGTAACATATAAATTAAGTATCTTAAGTATATTTTTTTAAATACAAAATATAAATCGTAACATATGACTTTTTTTTAAAGATAAATAGGCTGCATAAGTATGTAACAAAATATATATCTATTTACTATTTTAAGCATTTCGAATACAAAACACTTGTACACGCTTATCTCATATATATACAAAAATTATGTAACATTTAATCTAATAATACTAGATTATGTTTTAACGAAAAATGTTTGAATGAAAATATCTGAATTACATTTCGTATCTGTTGTAGATATAAAATAAAAAATATGGCAGACAAACAGTGGTCCTCAGATGATAACTTGGAGGAAATATTGATACGGAATCAACTATCCAACAGGCTGATGTCACTGTAAACCCTGATACGAAATCAACTATCCAACAGGCTGATGTCACTGTAAACCCTGACACGAAATCAACTATCCAACAGGCTGATGTCACTGTAAACCCTGACACGAAATCAACTATCCAACAGGCTGATGTCACTGTAAACCCTGACACGAAATCAACTATCCAACAGGCTGATGTCACTGTAAACCCTGATACGAAATCAACTATCCAACAGGCTGATGTCACTGTAAACCCTGATACGAAATCAACTATCCAACAGGCTGATGTCACTGTAAACCCTGATACGAAATCAACTATCCAACAGGCTAATGTCACTGTAAACCCTGATACGAAATCAACTATCCAACAGGCTGATGTCACTGTAAACCCTGATACGAAATCAACTATCCAACAGGCTGATGTCACTGTAAACCCTGACACGAAATCAACTATCCAACAGGCTGATGTCACTGTAAACCCTGATACGAAATCAACTATCCAACAGGCTGATGTCACTGTAAACCCTGATACGAAATCAACTATCCAACAGGCTAATGTCACTGTAAACCCTGATACGGAATCAACTATGTCACTGTAAACCCTGATACGGAATCAACTATGTCACTGTAAACCCTGATACGGAATCAACTATGTCACTGAAAGTTATAGAAAAGACGAGAAAAGGTCGTCCCGTAAATGTAATGGAGATACCTAAGAGATTTACAGCTAAACAGACAGTATCTGCTGCTAAGAAGAAAGATTTACTGAATCTTTGTAAAACTGGTGTTATTCCAAGAGAGTACAACAGCCTCTACAAAGGATTACAATCTGACAACAAAACACCAAATATACTCCCAGATCCGGATTTTGAGGAGGATGAAATTGACTCCGAAAAAGAATAATGATTAAGACTGGAAACTGCATCAGTTGTCTTCAAAACAAATACAATATAACAATCTTGGTTTATCTGTTATATTAATACAACTTAAGGGAATATTAGGAAGAAGAACAATTGCGACATTTATAACATTAACTGATATAGTGAATTATGCATTTCATTTTCCATTCACGTAACCTTAGGAAACTCATTGATTGTTGCTGTGTTATATTTTGTTGTAATCAAGTACATAGAATTATTTTAGTCTAATTGCCACTTATGTCGAATTAAGGAAACATAAGAAAGTTTTCAATTTTGGAAGAAAAGGAATATTCTAAAGGGAAAGTTTAAATAAGCCTTTATTCCTCCATTATTATTTCAATTTTGAAATTACTATATTTTGTTTTATTAACAACATCCAATCTTTTTCTATTAGAACTTTTGTCTTTTCTTCTTTAAGATTCAGTGAAAATGACTTCACACAATACATTAATAAATTCAATTTCTTTATGAAAAAAAATAGTATTTATTATAAAAATAAAAAGGATCCATTGCCATAAATTCTTTTAAATTAAATGTAACCTTTTAAAACAAAAACAAAAAAATAATTGGAAAATAATTCGTCAAAAAAAAAAAATGATTTTGTTCATGAATAATTATATATTTTTTTTAATTCACTTTCCGTGGTTACTTTGTGTATAGTTTTCCCTGTAATTACATCATCTAATATATTATTTACTTTAACTTAACAATGTTTAATTATTTTGAATTTGTTCACAGTATATAATTCAAAACAAATAATTAGTTATATTAATTAGTTTTTCAAATTCAACAATCTCTTATCGCTTGCAAATGCAATGATGCTTACCAAACAACATTTAGAATATGATATACCACACAGGTTTAAATCTGTTATCACTAGTAATGACCTTGTGACACAAACATCTGTATTACTTTTTAATCATTATGGGATGCATATATCCGTTAAACGTTTCAAGTGCAATTATATCTTTTATCTGACAACCAATTAGCATCAAATTATAAAAGGATAGTAACTATGTCTATTTTTGCAATCTATATTAATTTGATACATTTCTGTAGTAAAATAGAATTTACATTTACAGTCAAACTTTGTATGTCGGTTTCTGAAAAGTCACTACTTTCTAGATACGAGATTGTTGCATTAACCCATCGAAATGTATATAAAATATTCAGTTTTTTGTTTGTTTTAGGGTATGTATAATCAAATCCATATATGTAAATGTATGGTTATGATGACACAGAAAGTGCCAGCTTGCCAACCAATGCCACCATAAATGTAAATGGAACAACAGTAACTCTTAGTGAATCAAAGCCATACGGTGAGTACTATGACTTACTAATCCTTAGGGTTCTCAGTAATGGTCATCATGTAAACATATATTTCTTGTCCCTTCTGATCCTGCTTTTTGTTTTTAGATATAGAAGAATGGAAAGACAATGATATGTTACTATTTCATTGATCTTGTACTTGTGCTTTAAATTTTTAGAATGGATTATACAAATATTGCCAGGTCCTATAATGACATCTATTCTTATCTAGACTTAAAATGAACTAATTTTGTAAGCAACATTTTCTTTATAGTAGGTCCACACAATGTAAATTATACTAAATAAGTGTGACAGAGTCTTTAAAAAGATGAAATCTGCAAGATCCTGTATACTGTAAATTCAGAAATTAATGTGATCTTTTTAATAATATTAAAATTTGCAATCAAGTTTTATAACAATGCATTTCAGATGAGCCACCATCCTGGAGAACGAGAGTTACTTTAACCACCAGCCACACAGATTCAAGTAAACTTGATGGTATACACAGAAATATTGTGTCATTATTCGAGGGTCAAAATCTCCATTCAAATTTAGTTCAATTATGGAAAGAATTGAAAAAACAATACAATGCAGTTCTACAGAAACTTTTGACCCAGGCGGGGTCACATCAAATTGTTTTAGACATGTACATGTTTTCCAAAAGAGGGCATGAGAGCTACAAGAGAGAAGTATCAGACGGACGATTTTCTAGAATTTTAGTGTTACTATTCGAAGAAATGAGTGAAGGGAATATTGATAGTACTACAGACACATCATTTAATGTGAGAACTGACAGGGATGAAAAATTCACAGATCCAACACCACCAGAATCTCCAACATCTACCACAATATCCATTGGTGAACAGAGTTTAGATTCATATAGTTCATTTTCAGAATCAATGGCTTTTGGAGGTTTTCCAGATGACCCTTATGGAACTGTGCAAGTAAGTCAAAAATGTAATGTATATCATTGTATATATAATCTTTTAAATGCTTAAGGTCATGCCTAGTGCTTATAAACTTTTCTTATTACAAATGTACTTACAAATAGAACATTCACTGTTTATTTGTAGATTTTTAAAGTAGATCATATGTGAGCCAAACCTGCCAAATCACATCAGCAGAAAGTATTCTTTATCTGGAAAAAATTTCCTCTAGTTTAAGACTACCTGTCAAGGGAAGTCTGCAAAACTCCTATTCACATAAATCATTCAAATTTCCTCCCATTTGATACCATGGAGGTGATTGCATTAGAAATAGTAATTTAAAAGAATCTTATAACAATGTATTATGCAGAAAAAAGAAAAATTGCACTTCTTGCTTTGTTATTTTTTCATGCTTATAAATACATGATATATATTTTCTACCAGAAGAATACATCGTCAGTAATAGATTGACTTAATCACCAATTAAAATATCAGAAAATTAATAGAAAAACTTGATATCAACTCCTTATTTAATTTCAATATGATAATAAAATTATCCTTCAGCGAGTTAAATCAAACTATTTAAATTAAATAAAGAAAGTTGATAATCATATCAAGCGATATGCAATTCTCACACAAGTTGTTCAACCTTTTTCTCTTGTGGTCAACACTCTTGTTGTGTTGAACTAAAAATTCGGTGAATAGTTTAGTTGATATAGTCTTTTGCACATTCCAGTATGAAGTCATATGTCCTTTTCTGGTATCAAACTTTAACATCAGACATTTTAAGATTTTTTTTACACTTCAGAATGTAATAAAATTGGACACAAAAAAAATTGTCAGGCGAAAAGTGTGAGTGCTTTATATATTATTGAAGAAAACAGATGTGTCTGGTGCCATTGACGAAATGTACATCGTGGCAACCTTTGAAAGTCATCAGTGACCTAACAATAACAAATGGAAATGCCATAATACTGTCTTATGATGCTGTTGTTATAAGTGAATCAAATAAATGCAGATTTTCATAACACTTTTTCAAAGCACACTCCATGCAATGTGATACAAGAAATATCTATTCATGCAAGAAATAAATGATTGGCCATAACCATAAGAGAATATAATTTAATTATTCTAACATGTGATCTCTTTTTCAGGAATTCCTAGAAAGCACACCAACTGAAACTCCTTTAGTATCTCCAATAAAAGACACACAGAGGTACTTTGTTTTCTTGTTTGCCCCCACCGACAAATTAGTCCTCATCGATGTTGATGGAGACTTCAGTTTGCACTCTGTTCGTCTGTCCGTCAGTCCAGCAAATAAGTTTTTCACACTTTGGATATTTGTTGTAATTTTTTATAACGACAAGTTACAGATCAAGTTTGATGATTTTGTGCAGAATTATGGTCTTTGAACTTAGAAAATTTACTCAAATAAGTAGTTTTTCCACAATTTTTTTCATCATGCTTGACTACTTGATAATGCTTTGAAAAATGATATATAGTTTTATCATCACAAGTTACAGAGCAAGTTCAAATTTTGATCCAGTCTGATGGTATTGTGCAGAGTTATGGTCCTTGGACTTAAAAAAATCATTTCAGTTTCTACACTTTTTTTTGTCATTCTTGAAGATTTGGACTTGATTTTTGTTATATATATGATATATAATATAGTTGAAATCAATACAAGTTATAGATCAAGTAAGCATGTTGTTCCAATACAATGAATTTTTAGCCAGTAGGGGACTATGTTTTTGCTTGTTGTTCGTTGATATTGTAGAAATTGAAGGTTTGTTGATCCAATCGATTCAAAATGGTATCACTATTTAGTAACGACACGTCAACTGTGAATTTAATGGTTACTTTTAGCCAATAAATAAGAAATTATAAAAATTGCATTAAAATGTTTAATTACATACTTGACTGCAATAAAAAAAAAAAAAAGGAAATACATTAGACAAAAGACCTATTTTGTGTTTCAATTTTTAGGGTGTTCTTTGAAATAGGAATAATACATAAATTCAGGGTTTTTTTGTCTCGTCTTTGGCTTTTATTGTTAACTATATACAGTATATATATCTGATGAGTTTTTAACAATGTTGAAAGACAAACTAAAATTCATTTGGATTTTGATGTAAAATGTATAGTTGTCTCATTGGCTGTGTTTTGCTCTTTGGTAGGGTTGTTGTCTCTTTGACACATTCCCCATTCTCAATTTTATTTTAAGATACATATATACTTCTGATAGAAATTATTTTTGATGAATCCAATTTAAACATCATCCTTTTTATAAATCATTCTACATGTAGCAGCATTAGAACATAATTAAGTTACTTAAATAAATAACAAAAATATTCTTAAGTATTAGTTAGTTGATGCAACATATCCAGCTTAGCAAAATGCGACAGTATAATGTTTTTTTTATATTTCACAGGCATGATAGGAGACAAACAGTCATGTTGGTGGAAGCTGGAGCACAGACCAATGCTGGTTTATCAGGTATTATAACAACTTTCAGTCAATACAAAAGGCAACCATTATTCTCATCTCCTGGCTTTCTTTCTCATGTCAAAAATGACATTAAAGCACTGGTGTTATTTCCTAAATGATAATGAGTTACACACATTTCATTCTCATGATACCATCACTTTGCTTCTTAGTTCAAGAACTTTATTTTAAAACAGTTTTTTAATTTTCATGAATAAGGGCAGTGAATTCATTGCATGATGTTTTTTCACACATGACACTGTTTTAGGATATTTTGTTTTATTTCAGAAGTTATGGTCTGTGATTTATGGGAAATTGTTACTGACTATGTCCTTCTGGTCGAATAGTTTATGAACCATTTTACCAATGCTTTTCAAAATATTGTTAATGATGACAAAATAGAGGTCAAATTCGTTATATAGAATTTTCACTTGTACTATTCTGTAGTTATGGTCCTTGATAGATTGTAAAATGACACGTTGAACAGTTTCTCTACAAAAACTTATTAACTGCTCAACAAATGCTTTTAAAATTTTAATATGTTGTTTAATTAATAACAAAATGGTCAAATGCCATATTGACAATTTTCACATTTCTGTTCAGGAGTTATGGTTATTGGAAAATGGCACTTTATGTCGTTTCAGTGCATTAACTTATGAACTATTCATCCAATACTTTTAAAATTTTAATATTTTGTTACTGATAACAAAATGGAGGTCAAGTTAAAATTTGATTATTTCCACTTTTGCCGTTTAGGGGTTATAGTCCTTTATAGATTGGAAAATAGGCACAAAACATGGCAATGGTCAAACAAGCCTAAAAGCGCCTTCAACATGTTCAAGATACAGAAAACTTGGTTTTGTTGTCAATTTGGCAGCTCATTTCATGTCGGATATTCTTTGTCATCCATATCCAATTTTAGTGTGTGGATACAAGCAGTAATATTTTAATTCATTGATGTACCTTAACTATTCGTTTATGCAAACATTAGATAATTTATATCTGATTTTTTCCCCCGGTGTTATAAATGAAGTGATATGAAATGCTTGATAAGAACAAAATTTGTTAATTTGTTTTTCTCTCAAGTTTAAAGGCTCATGCTTTAAGGATATTATGCATTAAAGACAACTTTTTAAATTGCTTTGACTGGAATGTATCAAGCTTAAGCTAAGTGTAGCAACTGGATCTCAATTCATGTTTATTTATATAATTTTCAGAAATGCCTCACCCATTGTCTTCAAGACAGATGAATCCAATGTCTTCAAGACAGATGAATCAAATAAAAAATCAGCTTGAAGCATCCTTGACCAGAAAGCTGACTGATGTGAGAAATACTCAAGCAAAAGACAAGATGGATTTTGTGCGAAGAATTGACAAGTTAGAAAAAATTATAAAGCAGAGCAATGAAACATCTGAGCTGATGCAGGCTTCACAGAAAACAGCTATAGATGAAGGACTTGACCAAACTCGCAGAACTTTACATGGTCTTTCTGAAAAAATGGAAGACATGGAAAGGATGTTTGAAGAGAAATTGCAATTAATGACTGAAACAAGGTCAGGTCAAAGAGATACAGAAAAAATTCAAGATTTAACTCAAGAGGTGAAGGACTTTAGGAAAAACTTTGAGGTGTATCAAGTAGAAACAACAAAAAGGTTAGATCTTGTTGTAAATACTGTAACCGAAGTTAAATCTGCGGTAGAAAAATCAGTGTTAGATATTAAAGAAGCATTTACTGGTTCACATTATACCAAAACACCACCAAGAACTCCTCCTAGCCCCAGATCTGATACTCATGTTCACTTGCAATCTAGTCGTCAGCCTGAACATCATGATCACTCATCTACATTACCCAAAACATTAAGTGGAGATTTTACTAGACTATCAGGAAGTACGCGGAGAGTTGACAATTCACAAGATTCTGCTGATTTTTCAAGTACCGTTAGACAACGTATCCCATTGCGTGTTGAAGGGTTAATTCAAAGAGATGATAATGTCAATAACGTCCATTCACAGTCACCACAAGGATATATCAGACTGTCTCAAAGTAGGCCAGAAAGACAAGAACAGAATCCCAGATTTGAAATGCATAGTGATATAACAAGATCTTCTTCTTCCTTATTTCCAAATACTCCACCAGAGCTTGAAGAGGCATTCAAAATGGCAGAAGAAGAAGGGATTCTGCCGAAAAGTGGATCAGATGAAGAAAATCTTGAAAGAGAGGAAAGAGAAAGTGTTCATTTGCCAACAGTTGAAGGCGCTACTGGTTTTAGTGATGAACATATGTTTGACAATGGGCAAACTCAACCACTGTCACCACTCAGTACATATGGTACAGAACCTTCATTAGGTGGAGACTCACAGACTCTCCTGAATGAAGAAACTATTATGGCAGAAGTTCAAAGAACTACCCAAGCAGGTATATGTGTATTATCAAAAAAAGCATATTCTTTTTTGTCAGATATTTTAATGAAGACACCACTAATACAATTAAGGACATGACATTTTAAAAAGTGGAATAAAATATACTTTCTTTTTCTGGAACACCCAAGTTCACCTTCAGTGTGTTTATGGCAATGTTTTGTAGATTATTGTTGCCTTTTCTATTTTTGTAGTGTTGTGTTTTTTGTTTCTTTTAACCCCAAACTTTTTATAATGACCTCATGCTCACAGTATGTTTGGATCAAATTAAAATGGCACTTTATTGTTTACAACATGATAAAATGTTATCAAGTGTAATTTTTCTTTGATTTAAAATTCTGTATTTTGATTATGTTTTTTCTTTTAGATGAAGCAATTGTATTTGAAGCAAATGCACTGCAGATATCAGCTGACCTTCCATTTACTGGCACTATTCTTAAAATTTTGGTAAAGGCATTGCAAGGTAAAACTAATTGTATATTTGACTGATGTTAAATTATGCTCCCAAACCCAAACAAGTGCTATCTATTAATTTTCTTGCAATTGGTCAGTTCAATTAGGAGCTATTTAACATATATATTAAAAAAAACTGTTTATTTTTTGATTGACTGTGCGTTAGGAAACTTATAAAATATGCCTGGAGTAATTTACTTTGTAAAAGAATGATAAATATAAAATAAGTACAAACACTTGAACATATATTCCTTCAAGTGTCCCTTGGTCATCAGATGGTGGTTGAAATAGATAATTTAATGTCTACTTGGGATAAATAGCTCAAACAGATCTGAAATGGTAGAACTTTTAATTAGGGTCTGTTTACTAGAACCTTGAAAATTCTTCAGACAGCATTGCTGGGATAAAACGTTCGGTATAGTGATCTTGTGTGAGAAGTGAGAAACAATATATGTCAACTACCGGTATAACAATATAGAAAAATTAATTCTCTTCAGATACACAAACTTGGGTTTGGCAAATTTGGTATGCAGTTGAAACATGAGCTTGTTGTGTGTTGTATACCAAATTCAATCATTTTGACTTTTAACCCCTATGAAAGTTAACCCTTGTCTGATGGCTTAAAATCTCCAAATATAATTGTCTAAACACTGAATTTCACACCAGCAACTAAAATGCATGTATCTGAGGTATTTGTCCTGATATGTGGACAGCCCATGTTTTTCCCAAAGAGATCATTGTTCATGTTTGTGTTATTTTTTTTACAGCTAGTAAGAGTAATGTTCCTGATACATCTGATGGTGGAATAGATACAATACTCTGTTTAGATATATCACAAAGCACAGAAGGCAAAGCATTTGACAAGTTGATTTCTCTTTTAACAGATTTACTGAATGGTAACTATTATTTATCATATGTTTAGTAGTAAATACAGTAGTTTTGCATATTTAATAAATAGCCTGCTGTTTAATCCATATCGCGCAACTTTGATGCCTAAAGACCCTTGGGCTGATATTGATGTCTCGGGATGATACGACATATGATACGGATTTTGCCATGTATTATTCTCTATATATTGACAATTTTGATATTTATGACCTTATTTCAGAACTAATGATTGCAAAATTTTAAAACAAGAACAAGAATATATAAAAGCAGTTATTTATACAGTTACCAGTTGAAGAGGTACTGATGACATCACTTTTGCCAAAAGATAAAAGATGACAAAACAAAGTAAATAAAACACTATGCCCAAATCTAAAAATTGAGCTCCACAAATCACACAAGGTTCTTTTCTTCCAAAATAAAACAGTTTTGGGTTTACAGTGTAAGGACAACCAGCTACAAGGCTTTTGACATAGGACAGATACACACAATTTAAACAGATCTAAACCAGCCAAGTGACCACTAAACCATTCCCATATAATGTTGACCTTGTCCATACCAGTACAACAAAAGCAATCAAATACATTAAAAACAATCTACAACAAAAAGCTTTAGTGAAATAAAATAAAAGATAAAAACATTGCAATAAGTTTTTTTTTACATATGCATAATGGGAAAAGAAAACATTACTTGACTCAGTTGCTTTAAAAACTTTTTATTATACCTAGATGCAGAGGAGTTGTCACTCAACAGAGAATTGTATGAGAACATTGGAATTGTAGTATTTGGTTCACAGACTGAAATACTATCACCTTTAACAATGGACTACAGTGATCTAGTGGCTAAGATATGTAAGTATTTATTATTGCTATTCCTGGCAGTAAAAAAGAAATGTCGAAAGGGACATCCAAAATATAGCTTTTGTAAGATTCTTATTAATCACAAGATGTGCTTTTGCTTTTACTTTTTAATCTGAATTATTTATAGGATTATCTTTTTTGTTGTATCTGCAACTGCTCCTGAACCACTAGTCAGAATTATATGACACATTAAAAGAATCTTAATCACAAAAAGTACTTTTGCACTTCTTTTATCCATCTGAATGACTTTTGGGGCTTACTTTTTTTTTTTATTGTTTTCCATTCTCTTACTTTTGTTTGCCTTAAGAAAATGTTATGAAACTTATTCACAATGCTTATTACTATAAAACACATATCAAGTTTGAATTATGTGGCGTTGTTTTTACCTTTTAAGAGTTTTGCCCCTTTACATATGGGATTTTTTTTTTTTGGTTTCTGTTCTCTCAGCCAAATGTTATCAAACTTAAATAAAATGTTTATTACCATAAAACACAGGCCAAGTTAAAATTTTGTTTGCTTTACTTTTACCGTTCTAGAGTTATGTCCCTTTGCAAATGAAAATATTATTTTCATTTCCATTCTTTGACTTTAGATGCCTCAACCAAATAATATGAAACTTATACACAATGCTTATAACCACAAAACACAGTTCAAGTGTGAATTTTGATGGCTTCACTTTTACTGTTCTAGAGTTAAGTCCCTCTACAAATGGAAAAATTACTGGATTTTTAAACGACCGCAAAAATTCAAAATTTTTTGGTTGTATATTGGTATCACGTTGGCCTCGTCGTCCAAAGACATTTGGTTTTTATACGACCGCAAAATTTTAATTTTTTGGTCGTATATTGCTATCACGTTGGCGTCGTCGTCCTGCGTCGTCGTCGTCGTCCGAATACTTTTAGTTTTCGCACTCTAACTTTATTAAAAGTGAATAGAAATCAATGAAATTTTAACACAAGGTCTATGACCACAAAAGGAAGGTTGGGATTGATTTTAGGAGTTTTGGTCCCAACATTTTAGGAATTAGGGGCCAAAAAGGGCCCAAATAAGCATTTTCTTGGTTTTCGCACTATAACTTTAGTTTAAGTGAATAGAAATCTATGAAATTTTGACACAAGGTTTATGACCACAAAAGGACGGTTGGGATTGATTTTGGGAGTTTGGTTCCAACAGTTTAGGAATTAAGGGCCAAAAAAGGGCCCAAATAAGCATTATTCTTGGTTTTCGCACAATAACTTTAGTATAAGTAAATAGAAATCAATGAAATTTAAACACAAGGTTTATGACCACAAAAGGAAGGTTGGGATTGATTTTGGGCGTTGAGGTAACAACAGTTTATGAATTAGGGGCCAAAAAGGGGCCCAAATAAGCATTATTCTTGGTTTTCGCACCATAACTTTAGTATAAGTAAATAGAAATCTATGAAATTTAAACACAAGGTTTATGACCATAAAAGGAAGGTTGGGTTTGATTTTGGGAGTTTTGGTCCCAACAGTTTATGAATAAGGGGCCCAAAGGGTCCAAAATTGAACTTTGGGTGATTTCATGAAAAATTGAATAATTGGGGTTCTTTGATATGCCGAATCTAACTATGTATGTAGATTCTTAATTTTTGGTCCCGTTTTCAAATTGGTGTACATTAAGGTCCAAAGGGTCCAAAATTAAACTTAGTTTGATTTTAACAAAAATTGAATCCTTGGGGTTCTTTGATATGCTGAATTTAAAAATGTACTTAGATTTTCAATTATTGGCCTAGTTTTCAAGTTGGTCCAAATGGGGGTCCAAAATTAAACTTTGTTTGATTTCATCAAAAATTGAATAAATGGGTTTTTTGATATGCCAAATCTAACTGTGTATGTAGATTCTTAATTTTTGGTCCAGTTTTCAAATTGGTCTACATTAAGGTCCAAAGGGTCCAAAATTAAACTAAGTTTGATTTTAACAAAAATTAAATTCTTGGGCTTATTTGATATGCTTTATCTAAACATGTACTTTGATTTTTGATTATGGGCCCAGTTTTCAAGTTGGTCCAAATCAGGATTCCATATCAAGTATTGTGCAATAGCAAGAAATTTTCAATTGCACAGTATTGCACAATAGCAAGAAATATCTAATTGCACAATATTGTGCAATAGCAATTAATTTTCAATTGGAGTTATCTTTCTTTGTATAGAATAGTAGTTGATTATATATGTTGGAAATTTGCCAGACATGACTATGATGTCATTTTCTATTTTTATTTGCCAATAACTTTATGTAAATAACTTCATTGGAAATTTGCCAATATAAAATGTTGCTGATGAAGCTTTTTTTCCTTATCTTATCTAAAATGTTTTTAGATAATGTATGTTGGACATTTGCCAGACATGACTATTTACATTTTGGATATTGAACCATAATAGTTTAATATTAAATTTAAAAACTTTAAATTCTAATTTTCATTTCTTAAACCAAATTCATAATGTGACATAAACCTATGTTGTGTCAACTATTTAATCACAATCCACATTTATAGCTGTATCAAACTTAAAAGTTGTGTCCATACTTGTTCTCATTTCAGATTTCATAAATAAAAAGAAAATTTCTTCAAACATTTTTTTGACAGGATTAATATTCAACAGCATAATGAATTGCTCAAAGGCAAAACAAATTTTAAGTTCATTAGACCACATTCATTCTGTGTCAGAAACCTATGCTGTGTCAACTATTTAATTTTAGATTTAAATAAGTTTGAAGAAGAAATCTTTAATTGATTTGTAAAATCTTGACATTTGTTTTGTGTAAAAAACCCATATAATGTCAAAAATTTGATCACAATCCAAATTCAGAGCTGTATCAGGCTTAAATGTTTTGTCCATACCTGCCCCAACTGTTCAGGGATCAACCTCTGCGGTCGTATAAAGCTGCGCCCTGCGGAGCACCTGGTTGCACTCTAACTTTAGTAAAAGTAAATAGAAATCTATGAAATTTAAACAGAAGGTTTATGACCATATAAGGAAGGTTGGGATTAATTTTTGGTGTTTTGGTCCCAACAGTTTAGGAATTAGGGGCCAAAAAGGGCCCAAATAAGTATTTTTCTTGGTTTTTGCACAATAACTTTAGTATAAGTAAACAGAAATCTATGAAATTTTAATATAAGGTCTATAACCACAAAAGGAAGGTTTGGATTGATTTTGGGAGTTTTAGTTCCAACAGTTTTGGAATTAGGGGCCAAAAACAGGTCCCAAATAAGCATTTTTCTTGGTTTTTGAACAATAACTTTAGTATAAATTAATAGAAATCTATGAAATTTTAACAAGATTTATGACCACAAAAGGAAGGTTGGTATTGATTTTGGGAGTTTTTGAGCCGAACGAATTAGGGGCCAAAAGGGGCCAAAATTAAAATTTGTTTGATTTTATCAAAAAATGACTTATTGGGGTTCTTTGATATGCCAAATCTAACCGTGTATTCAGATTCTTAATATTTGGTCCTGTTTTCAAATTGGTCTACATTAAGGTCCGAAGGGTCCAAAATTAAACTTAGCTGGATTTTAACAAAAATTGAATTCCTTACAGGGGTTCTTCGATATGCTGAATCTAAACATGTACTTAGATTTTTGATTATGGGCCCAGTTCAAAATTTTTTGGTCGTATATTGGTATCAAGTTGGCGTTGTCGTCCAAAGACATTCGGTTTTCACACTCCATCTTTAGTAAAAGTAAATAGAAATCTATAAAATTTAAATAGAAGGTTTATGACCATAAAACCTAAAAAGGAAGGTTGGGATTAATTTTGGGTGTTTTGGTCCCAACAGTTTAGGAATTAGGGGCCAAAAAGGGCCCAAATAAGCATTTTTCTTGGTTTTCGCACAATAACTTTAGTATAAGTAAACAGAAATCTATGAAATTTTAATATAAGGTCTATAACCACAAAAGGAAGGTTGGGATTGATTTTGGGAGTTTTAGTCCCAACAGTTTTGGAATGAGGGGCCAAAAACAGGTCCCAAATAAGCATTTTTCTTGGTTTTTGCACAAATACTTTAATAGAAATTAATAGAAATCTATGAAATTTTAACACAAGATTTATGACCACAAAAGGAAGGTTGGGATTGATTTTGGGAGTTTTTGACAGAACGTATTAGGAGCCAAAAGGGTCCAAAATTAAACTTTGTTTGATTTCATCAAAAAATGACTTATTGGGGTTCTTTGATATGCCAAATCTAAAAGTGTAATCAGATTCTTAATATTTGATCCTGTTTTCAAATTGGTCTACATTAAGGTCCGAAGGGTCCAAAATTAAACTTAATTTGATTTTAACAAAAATTGAATTCCTTACAGGGGTTCTTTGATATGCTGAATCTAAACATGTACTTAGATTTTTGATTATGGGCCCAGTTTTCAAGTTTGGCCAAATCAGGGTCCAAAATTATTATATTAAGTATTGTGCAATAGCAAGAAATTTTCTATTGCACAGTATTGCGCAATAGCAAGAAATCTTCAATTGCACAGTATTGTGCAATAGCAAGAAATTTTTAATTGCACAGTATTGCACAATAGCAAGAAATCTTCAATTGCACAGTATTGTGCAATAGCCAGAAATCTTCAATGTACAGTATTGCACAATAGCAAGAAATATCTAATTGCACAATATTGCGCAATAGCAAGAAATTTTCAATTGCACAGTTTTGCGCAATAGCAAGAAATATTCAATTGCACAGTATTGTCCCGTTTTCAAATTGGTCTACATTATGGTCCAAAGGGTCAAAATTTAAACTTTGTTTGATTTCAACAAAAATTGAATATATGGGGTTCTTCAATATGCTGAATCTAACCATGTGTTTAGATTTTTAATATTTGGGCCCAGTTATCAAATTGGTCCACATTGAGGTCTAAAGGTTCTAAAATTGAACATTATTTAATTTCATCAAAAATTGAATTCTTGGGGTTATATGATATGCTGAATCTAACCATGTATTTAGATTTTGGATATTGGACCATAATAGGTAAATGTCCAATTTAAAATTTTTAAGTTTTTAAGTTTAAGTTCTTAGACCACATTCATTCTGTGTCAGAAACCTATGTTGTGTCAACTGTTCAGGGTTCGACCTCTGTGGTTGTATAAAGCTGCGCCCTGCGGAGCATCTGATTCATTTCTGATCTCTATGTTTAGTTTGCCTCAAGAAAATATTATGAAACATATACAGAATGCTTATTACCTCAGATCAAGTACAAATTTGAGTAGCGTCACTCTTACAGTTCTTGAGTTATATCTCTTTATAATATTAAATGCAATCATTCCCAGTTATTTTACACTTCAGTACACGTATGGGAGGGGATAGTTTGCAACTGCTTTAATTTTTTGATTACAATTTATTGAAATTATCAGACAATCTTAACCAGATAATGCTAACAAAGATTATTTTGTAGATCAATTGAAACCTGAGGGAGCATCAGCACTACATACAGCTTTAGTTTTATGCAGTATTGCTCTCAAAGAGAAAGGTACACTTGTAGACATTTTTTTTTTACATAAAATTATTAATTTATTGAATTTTGCTCTATTTACTAAAAGCCTTAAAGAAAAGTACAGTTAAGTTTCATTGGTCAGCATTTTATGTGTGAATGTGTCATCGCCCATAAAAATTTCATAAAAAAATAAAACATTTTTGTATTTCATTACAAATTTTATTTATTACTTTATTAGTTGTTACTTTTATCATATGGTACAAAAATCATTCACAAAAAATAATTCGTTTTGGCCCCAGATGACTTTTAAAACGACATATTAAAAAGGCTCCAAATTATCTCCCTTTGGTGCAAAAATGTAAAAAAAATTTGCATTAAAATTGAAATATCTTTTTTAACTCATCATAAGCTGTACTTAAACTAAACTATTGTTAAATTTGTGAGATTTCTGTAATTTAGTTCTTTTTTTATTTCGATATTACCTCTATTTCTCCTATTAGTTCAACACAAAAAAAGTACCTTTACAAAAATGTATGCTTCTTTCGAGGCAGATTGTGAGCGTAAATGAACGGTGAACCCATTTTTTTATTTTATTTTTCTATTAAGTATTAGATAAAGTTCATTTATAGAAAAATATAGCGAAATCCTATATTAAGAAAAAAAAATGATTTAGACCCGCGAGCCTCCTTAAGTAAATCTTTACAGACATTGTCTGTTTTTTTCTGTTTTTCATTACAAAAAAAATTATACTTTGTGTAATAAATATATAAAGTAAGAATTTGATAAAAATGAGAAATTGCTTTAAAAAGAAAAGCAACATAAGATAAGTACACTGATATTTTACAAAGCTGCTCCAAGATTTTCAGGATGACTGGATTTTGTTTTTTGTTTATTCAGGAGGGCCTATGTCAATGGGAGGATATATTGTACCACCAAGAATTGTTGTTTTCTCGGATGGAAGACCTACTGATGATTCACAAATGCATGACAAATTATCAGAGAATGCACAAAAGCCACCTGAGGTAAAGATGTCAGACCACCAATTTACCTACTCCAATTTTATAGGAAATATATGTAAAAGAAGCCCTTCTCAAAGAAATAGCTAATGAAGTTACATGAATGTAACTTTCTGATTAATGAAATATATTTTGATCATTTTAAGCCCAAATTTACTAGTGCATGAACAAATTGCAATACAATTTTAAGATAGATGTGCCCAATTACATACTAAGGAAGATTGTTATGGCCCCACAATGAAGTTGTTGGTGCCATATAGTTTTACCCTTGTCTGTAATTCTGAAATTCTGTAATTCAAAATTCTGCCATTCTGTCATTCTGCAACAAACCATTAAACAGAGATTTTTTCTAAACGCCTTCAGATATTGGGCTGATTTTTTGTATGTGAGTTAACCATGATGAGTTACAGATCAAGTTTTAGTTTTGTTCTACTCCGCTAATTTTGGCCGAAATTACGGGCTTTGGACTTTGATAAATTGTTGAAATTCACAGTTATACACACTTTTTTTCTGAACTTTTTCAGATAATGGGCTGATATTTGGTATGTGAGTTAACCATGATGAGTTACAGATCAGGTTTAACTTTTGTTCTGGTCTGCTAATTTTTGCCAAAATTACGAGCTTTGGACTTTGATAAATTGTTGAAAATCACAGTTATACAGACCTTTTTATACGACCGCAAAAATTTTAATTTTTCGTTGTATATTGCTATCACGTTGGTGTCGTCCTGCGTCGTCGTCGTTGTCGTTGTCCGAATACTTTTAGTTTTCGCACTCTAACTTAAGTAAAAGTGAATAGAAATCTATGAAATTTTAACACAAGGTTTATATCCACAAAAGGAAGGTTGGGATTGATTTTGGGAGTTTTGGTCCCAACATTTTAGGAATTAGGGGCCAAAAAGGGCCCAAATAAGCATTTTCTTGGTTTTCGCACTATAACTCTAGTTTAAGTAAATAGAAATCTATGAAATTTTGACACAAGGTTTATGACCACAAAAGGAAGGTTGGGATTGATTTTAGGAGTTTTAGTTCAAACAGTTTAGGAATTAGGGGCAAAAAAAGGGCCCAAATAAGCATTATTCTTGGTTTTCGCACAATAACTTTAGTATAAGTAAATAGAAATCAATGAAATTTAAACACAAGGTTTATGACCACAAAAGGAAGGTTGGGTTTGATTTTGGGAGTTGAGGTCTGAACAGTTTAGGAATTAGGGGCCAAAAAGGGGCCCAAGTAAGCATTATTCTTGGTTTTCGCACCATAACTTTAGTATAAGTAAATAGAAATCTTTGAAATTTAAACACAAGGTTTATGACCATAAAAGGAAGGTTGGCTTTGATTTTGGGAGTTTTGGTCCCAACAGTTTAGCAATAAGGGCCCAAAGGGTCCAAAATTGAACTTTGTTTGATTTCATCAAAAATTGAATAAATGGGGTTCTTTGATATGCCGGATCTAACTGTGTATGTAGATTCTTAATTTTTGGTCCTGTTTTCCAATTGGTCTACATTAAGGTCCAAAGGGTCCAAAATTAAACTTAGTTTGATTTTAACAAAAATTGAATCCTTGGGGTTCTTTGATATGCTGAATCTAAAAATGTACCTAGATTTTTGATTATTGGCCCAGTTTTCAAGTTGGTCCAAATCGGGGTCCAAAATTAAACTTTGTTTGATTTCATCAAAAATTGAATAATTGGGGTTCTTTGATATGCCAAATCTAACTGTGTATGTAGATTCTTAATTTTTAGTCCCGTTTTCAAATTGGTCTACATTAAATACCAAAGGGTCCAAAATTAAACTAAGTTTGATTTTAACAAAAATTGAATTCTTTGGCTTTTTTGATATGCTGAATTTAATCATGTACTTAGATTTTTGATTATGGGCCCAGTTTTCAAGTTGGTTCAAATCAGGATCCAAAATTATTATATTAAAAGTATTGTGCAATAGCAAGAAATTTTCAATTGCACAGTATTGCACAATAGCAAGAAATTTTCAATTGCACAGTATTGCGCAATAGCAAGAAATCTTCATTTGCACAGTATTGTGCAATAGCAAATATTTCAATTGCACAGTATTGCACAATAGCAAGAAATATCTAATTGCACAATATTGTGCAATAGCAAGAAATTTTCAATTGATTGGAGTTATCTTTCTTTGTCCAGAATAGTAGTTGAATCAACTTAAATCATTGTTTTATACAATATACAATGTATATTCACTTTTACTACCAACTGATAAATTAAAACAATCTTTACCATTCAGTGATAACAAGCACTTTTTGTTACATTTTAATATTTTATGATGTATTTAAATGAGTAGTTATTGTTGCTAACTCCATTAGAAATTTGAATTGAGATCAGTTTTGAAAATAGGGAAAGGGGGATTTGAAAAAAAAATGATGGGGGGGGGGGGGGGGGGGTTAAATTTTTCTCATTTCAGATTTCATAAATAAAAAGAAAATTTCTTCAAACATTTTTGTAAGAGGATTAATATTCAACAGCATAGTGATTGCTCAAAGGCAAACAAATTATTTTAAGTTCATTAGACCACATTCATTCTGTGTTCAAAACCTATGCTGTGTCAACTATTTAATCACAATCCAAATTTAGAGCTGAATCCAGCTTGAATGTTGTGTCCATACTTGCCCCAACCGTTCAGGGTTCAACCTCTGCGGTCGTATAAAGCTGCACCCTGCGGAGCATCTGGTTTCTAAACTGTTTTAGATATTGGGATGATTTTTGGCATGTGAGTTAACCAAGATGAGTGACAGATCAAGTTTAAGTTTTGTTCAGCTCAGTTAATTTTTGTCAAAATTACGGGCTATGGACTTTGATAGATTATTGAAAATCATAGTTATACAGACTTTCAAATATTGGGCTGATTTTTGATATGCGAGTTGAACTACAGGTCAAGTTTAAGTTTTGTTCTGTTCCGCTAATTTTTGGAAAGTTTGCTATAGCTTGCTATTGCTACTTTCCTTAGGCGTCGGCCTCAACTTCCGGTGAGACAGACTATCCCAATGTTCTGCTCCAAGATAATGTAGTACTAGTGTTCGATTTCTGATTCTTGGATACTTTGAGTTGCTACTCTTTTGAAAAGATTACAGCTTGAATAAAAAAGGAATGAATGTTCAACGACAATTCAGATGAATTTAGCTTCATATTGAAAATAAGTATCACAAACACTACTTTGCGGATCGGCCATTGGCTGAAGAGAAAATCAAAGAAATCGACGCGAGACAGCGTTTCATTCATGAATATTTCATGAATGAACATTTTCCCGCATTATTTTTTACTATGTACGATATTTACAACTGTTTATTATTGAATAAGTAAAAGCCCGAGTGCATCGAAAGAGTCCGGTATGCGAGAACAAGTTGATATTTGACAAAATTGTCGGATAATTGACAAGTGATAATGGTTTGATTTATTTTAACAATACACAGGTGATAGAATATAAAATAATCGATAATTATATGGCTTATGTCTCACGCCAAGGATGATTAAAGGTAAATACCGGCTTATAGAAATAAATAGAAAAGTGCATTGTTTTTGTCAAACCGACATCGATCTGAAAGTTTTGATGCCAAAAATCATTTGAAAACTTTTAATTCGTTAAGTACTAGCTGTTTCACATTCCAATGTGGATATAAGGACCTTCACTCGTTCAGCATGTTCAAGTGGATCAAACTGACAACAGAAAAAACATTGTCTTAATGACAATTAGTATCATAGCATCCGTATAATTTAAAAGCAACTGAGTCATCAACTACTTCTAAGAATATTATAGTTCAGTGTATCAAGACCGAGATCAAGCTAAAGACAAGTGCTGTAGAAATTATTAAAATGATTTAATAACATTTGTCCATGTACTAGCAAAATGACTTTCTTAGTGCTTAACAATGCAGTGGCGGATCCAGAACTTTTTATCCTCACTTTATTCCTGGGGCAGTATGATTTTTTTAAGATTGACCTATAATTAATAATGTGTCCCCACAGAGGCAATGGTTAAATAAATGGCTTAAAACAAAAATCTCAAATGTCATTGCCTCAATGGCAATTACGCAGCAGCAACTAAAATGTGTTACAGGGTTATAAGCACCTCAGATCAACATTGTATGAATCTAGTGTATATAAACTTTTTTATTCCTGAGGTCATACTACTATTGTTATGCCCCCACCATATTGAGTTTTATCCTTGTTTTTTTCTGTAAGTATGTACGTCCCTTACTTGTACGTACGTCCATACATCACAAAATTGATTTCTGTTCTCTTACTTTAGTTTGCCTGAACCAAATTTTATGAAACTTATACGCAACCACAAAACACAAGTCAAGTTTGAATTTTGTCGGCGTCACTTTTACCATTCTAGATGTAAAGGGGTGAAATTTTCAGTATACCCTATCAAGTATATATACCTTTATATATAAAACATAAACATAAAAACGGTCTTTAGATTTAGAAGTATAGATATATAAGAATGTGTCCCCAGTACACGCATGCCCCATCTGCACTATCATTTTCTATGTTCAGTGGACAGTGAAAATGGAGTAAAAACTCTAATTTGGCATTAAAATTAGAAAGATTATATCATGGGGAACAACTATAATACTAAAATGACGAGGTCCAATTTATCAGCCGTCATGGGGTAAAAACGACAAATCAAAGAATTCAATTTTATATATATCCAATATAGGACAATGGTATTGATTAAAAATAACAGCACTCTTCCACATAATTAATATTCACCTGTTACCTATTACCTTATCGGTACGTTTCTCATCTGACAGGCGCACCACCAAACAGTGTATTTCGGATTTTGCCATGTACACGGGTCATAGTCACAGGGTTGACACTACTAAATTCAATCATTGTCAAATTGTTCCCTATTGTAGTATTTTAAGCAGTAAGACTTTCTAAGATGACAATACGAGTACTAAAAATCTGGACTTAAAATAAGGCGTATAGGTACAGTTTTCAATTTGTTAGCGGGCATGACATAAAACAGCGAATCAAAGAATTCAACTTTATTTATAACTAAATTAATAAATATAGGACAATGCTGTTGATTAAAAAATACTCCATTCCAGGACCTTTTGTTTTCAATTAATATTACAAATAATTGATAAGTTCCTGGTCGACGGGTTCAAGCAGACAGATTTTGAAAGCAGAGAACACTGTGCATCTTATAATCGGCATGACTTTATCAGATGGCAATCCCAATACTAAAATAAGGCGTAGGCATAGTTATATACTTTAATTCAGTCACAGACCCGCGATATCACCGGTGTGTTCTAGTGTGTACTAAGTTTCAAATTGATTGGACTTCAACTTCATCAAAAGCTACCTTGACCAAAAACTTTAACCTGAATGGGACAGACGAACGGACGGAAGGACGGACGGACGAAGGGACGCACGGACCAGAAAACATAATGCCCATAAATGGGGCATAAAAAGTGATTTTTGTTTTTGGAAATTGCTGGCGAGACAATGGTTTAGTTTAAAAAATCAAAACAGTGATTTAAATACATATTTAAAATAATACACGTCAATAACCTATTTGAAATAATACACATATACAGTTGCAAACTTTCCAGAGGTGCTATCCAGCACTTTGATTAGCTCACCTGGCGTTTATCTAGTTTAAAAAATGTGTCTGATGACCTGGCCATCCAATCAAGATGGCCGCCATGGCTAAAAATATAACACAGGGGTAAAATGTATATTTTGGCTTAAATCTTTGAAACCAAAGCATTTAGAGCAAATCTGATATGGGGGTAAAATTGTTGATCAGGTCAAGATCTATCTGCTCTAAAATTTCCAGACGAATCGGACAACCTGTTGTTGGGTTGCTGCCCCTGAATTGGTTATTTTAAGGAAATTTTGCAGTTTTTGGTTATTATCTTGAATACTATTATAGATAGAGATAAACTGTAAACAGCAATAATGTTCAGCAAAGTAAGTCCTACAAATAAGTCAACATGACCAAAATTGTCAGTCAACCCCTTCAGGAGTTATTGCTCTTTATAGTCAATTTTTAACAACTTTTCATCATTTTTTGTAACTTGTACAAAAATCTTCTTCTCTGAAACTACTAAGCCGAATTTAACCAAACTTGGCCACAATTATCATTGTGGTATATAGTTTAAAAAATGTGTCCGATGACCCCACCTACCAAACAAAATGGCCGACATGGCTAAAATTAGAACATAGTGATAAAATGCAGTTTTTGCTTTATATCTGTGAAACTAAGACATTTAGGGCAAATCTTTCAAGATTAAAATGTCCATCAGAATAAGATCTATCCCCTCTCAAAATTTCAGATGAATCTGAGAACCCGTTGTTGGGTTACTGCCTTAAAAATGGTAATTTTAAGGAAATTTTGCAGTTTTTGGTTTTTCTTGAATACTATTATAGATAGAGATAAACTGTAAACAGCAATAATGTTCAGCAAAGTAAGACCTACAAATAAGTCAACATGACCAAAATTGTCAGTCAACCCCTTCAGGAGTTATTGCTCTTTATAGTCAATTTTTAACAACTTTTCATCATTTTTTGTAACTTGTACAAAAGTCTTCTTTTCTACAACTATGGGCCAAATTTAACCAAACTTGGCCACAATCATTACTAGGGTATCTATTTAAAAAAAAGTGTCTAATGACCCCGCCTACCACCCAAGATGGCCAACATCAGTACATACAGTAACAGGTGAGCGACACAGGCTCTTGAGAGCCTCTAGTTTTCTATATGCCTCCAGATTTTGGGCTGATTTTTGATATGTGAGACTACCATCATCTTTGTGTCCACATATGTTATTGAAATTGCAGATTTTTCAACTTTTTGAGACGGGGCCATTCGTGTCGCTTTGACACATCTAGTTAGTAATGAAACATGCTATTTTTAGAAGCAAGGCACTTTCCTATCATCAAGTGTCACTACATGACTTTAACCATTTGTTGAAAATTGACATAAAGATAGTTGACACATGCATAAATCAGAATATGCATGGTTTTCATGAAGTTGAACCTACGGGAAAATTTTAAGAGATCGCTGAAAAATTACAAATAATGGCTGATTATAGAGGGATTTTTTAATAAGTGGTCCTACACCTAAAGGTTGCATTTATAATTTGTTTTGTTATTTTCTTCTTGTTTACTTTAATTCAGTCAGAGTCAAATGTAGTAATTTAATCTAAGCAGATAGGGTAATTGATTCCAAATGAAACAACTATCAATCATATGACTTCACATTTATAAAAGTTAAAAAATGTGGTTTTTGTTTTAGATAGGAGAGAGAGTGAAGGCTATGGTTCAGAAGTTACACCACCAAGGATATACAGTGTTTACTGTTCCTGTTGGTAGTCATTTTAATAGGGTAAGTTGTTGTTCAGAAGTTACCCCACCAAGGATATATAGTGTTTACTGTTCCTGTTGGTAGTGATGTTAATAGGGTAAGTTGTTGTTCAGAAGTTACCCCACCAAGGATATATAGTGTTTACTGTTCCTGTTGGTAGTGATGTTAATAGGGTAAGTTATGGTTCAGAAGTTACACCACCAAGGATATACAGTGTTTACTGTTCCTGTTGGTAGTCATTTTAATAGGGTAATTTGTTGTTCAGAAGTTACACCACCAAGGATATATAGTGTTTATGTAACGGTTTATTTCTTCCTCTGTGATATTTTATCCTGAGGATAATTTGTCCCGGTAATTTCTTTCCAGGCATGGTATTTCACAGGTTGATTTTTTCCCGAGGAGTGAAAATCTATCTGTGTTATGCGGATAGTATGTACCGGTATAATTTGCCGTACTATATTTCACAGAACCGTGTGAAATAGAGTCCCATTAACTACTATGTAAGTTACTCACAATCAATATATACCTGACTATAATTATAAAATGTTTCACAAAGGTAGACTAAATTTGCATAATTTATCAAAGGGAGGTAATTATGAGCAATTTATATTTTAAAGACATTAATATAATATATTTCTGAATCTATTTTATAGCGAAATTTTTATTTGAATCTTATTTTTTATATATTCATTTATATAAAAAGATGACTTACAACTTGATTTAATAAGACAGATAACATTTCACAGGTAAAAACTATCCAGCTGTTAAACTTGCTATTGTTCCAATATATTGTTATGCTATGATTTATCTGATTTCCATATAATCAACAACTACATCTCTGTCCCCAGACAAAACTATTTATATAGTTAAAAATATCATCATAATCAAATTCTTCGATTACTGTTAACAGTAGCAATATGCAACTATATTTCTACCTTACTTTTAAATTTATATTTGTACTGAGATCTGAAAATAACTCACTTTTACATGAATTTCACTAACCTTATTTAATTATGATATTATTTTCACAATTACGATCTTTGAAATTACTTCTGATTTTCTTCCCTATGTTTCATGATAATATTCTTTTTAAAAGGATGATATTGACTTAAATATTTCAGGAAATTTTTTCAAGGACAATTTGTGAAATTATTTCCCATTATAATATATTTTTTTTTAACAATTTTGCTTTATTTCAAATACACTATTATTATTTCATTGTATTTTTAAAGGATAATTTTTTTCTAATAACTATTCAATAAGTTAACTACCCAGATAGAATTTCATGGCAAAGGATAAAATATCCTAGGGAAATAGTTTCCTCCGGATAAAAAAATAACAACAACTACTGTGACATTTTTTCCTGCGGATCAAATTTCACCCGGATATAATTTTGTTTTACATTTACTGTTCCTGTTGGTAGTCATGTTAATAGGGTAAGTTATGGTTCAGACGTTACACCACCAAGGATATACAGTGTTTACTGTTCCTGTTGGTAGTCATGTTAATAGGGTAAGTTGTTTTACACCACCAAGGATATACACTGTTTACTCTTCTTGTTGGAAGTTAATAAGGTTAGTTGTTGATTATGTTTTAAGGCTTTTTCACCTGAGGAGAATAAGTGACTAAGAGTAAAGAGAGGAACATAAAAAGCTTCTCTTTCAGTGAATGATTTGTTGTTATACTGCTTCAAAAATTAATTCATTTACACATTACTGTATATTTATTAAAGTATAATGTTACAGGTAATAGGAAAAAGTTTTCTACAAGACCAAAATAAAATAAGAAGAAAAAGTCAGAAAAAGCTACCCAAAAAACTGAGTATGGTTTGCTCTATCTACTAATATTCATGGTTGAGTCCTATTTCAAGACAATTGTCTCATAAAATATGTTTTTGAGACTCAATCCACTCAGTATTCATCATTATGTCTATAAACTTTGAAAATTTTTATTGAACCAACATTCTTATGAAAACAAATATTACTTGTTTTAACCCCTTGTTATCGATGGCAGTATACATAGCTGTTGTGGTTGTTTGTGCGTTAGTTCATGCAGATATTTGTGTATTGATCATCTTAACATACATCTACACTTATCTACACTTAGCAAACAATAGGAAGTTTTTAACGACCTTGACTGGCTATACAGCCCTTGCACGGTAGGTCTACACTTAGTTTGCATCTTCTCTTTCACTAGTGATAGGATTTCAATGAACATTCCATAAAATACTCAGTACTATAGGCATCGTTTATCATTTGAATGAGTTTTGGGGCTTCCCATAGGAAAATGTGGACTACTGTGGATTCATTTATTTTCGTGGGTACCAATTTTCGTGGTTTGAGGAAAACTTGCATATTCGTGGATGTTTAATTTCGTGGTTTTGACAAAGTATGCATATATTCCTTTAGAAAATTTGAAATTCGTTGAATATTTAAATTCGTGGTTTCCCGGTACCCACGAAATCCACGAAAATTGGTATCCAACGAATAATAATGAATCCACAGTATGCAATATATTACTATGTATGGCAGGATATCCATTGGCAACTTGTATCTCCAAGTCCTCGTTAATAACTCTAGATTGAAACATTTCAAGAAGTATAGTTCTTTCATAATGCCATCTTATTTATTAGGTTTAGTTTTTTATCTGCATTATTTCTGATCAAAAGATTGACTTTTCCCAGAACTCTTAAAATGAATAAATTAGAACCTAAATCCCATTCTTTGAGAACATGGAGTCTGTTTCAAAATAAAACTTACAACTAAAATTGATCATAAGTCCTGAACAATTCATTATATACTTATGATCAATCTCAGTCATATGGTCTTTTGTGAAAACGACTCATGTATTCTCATGTATTTCACATAAAACTGATTTTGGCTATATAAAACAGAAAGAAAATTTGAATGAAATGTTGTTTTTTTTAATTTTTTATAAAATTTATTTACAGATGTTTCTGCAAGATATGGCAAAAATAGGAGGTGGAAAGTTGATAAACATGGAAGATGCTAGATTTATTAAGAAATACTTTCATTACCAGGTCAGTGAAATACTTTATCAATTAAATGGACAAGAAAGGATATTATGTATCAAATCAGGTCACCGAAAATCACTACATACACAAGAAAAAACCAAAGCAAGTATTAAAAAGTGTTTTTGTTTCCGCTCTTCACCACAATGTCACAGTGAAGCCTTTATCAGATCTGGATTATTTAACAGTGATTAGGTGTTGTTAATACATGTACTGTTAATTCAGAGTTAAATGATTACTGTGAAAGTACTTTAATTCGTGGGTATCAATTTTCGTGGTTGGAGCAATATTTACATGTTCTTGGGTTTTTTAGTTTCCTTGATTTAAGTTTTCCAAAAAAAAAAAGGAATTGAAAAATTAAAGGCTTTAGAAACGAAGGTTACAAATAGTCTGGATTGAAGGAAATTGCAAAGTAAACATTGACCCGTGTAAATCGTAGCGATAACACTAATCAACCCATAATAAAGTGATCAACAGATTAAAGACCTAAGAAAACATTAACATAACAAGTGCTATTTACGTATCTTGAATTGTCAAATAATTCTTATAAAATCAAGCCAAGCATGAAATTATCATTTCCCATATGTACGAGAACTATATATATGTGGATATAAAATGAACACTTTATCATACTAGCATATCAGTACCAGAAACTTCAGTTTCATCGATCAAAAATTAAAAGATCAAAAGTTAACAGTTTAGGTTATTAAAGATTAAATGGGTATAATCCTGCATGCGGTTGTAGTTCTCAGGGGCAGATCCAGACATTTATAAAAAAGGGGGGGGGTCTCAACCCAGGACAAAGGGGGGTTCCAACTATATGTCCCCATTCAAATGCATTGATTGGCCAAAAAAAGGGGGATTCCAACCCGAATATTCTCAGATTTGGCGTTATGTTCAACATATTCTCTAGATCATATCAGTAGTCAAACCTACCGATGGGGATCTTTGAAATTCCATATCTGGATTTTGGACAATGGTTGTTATATTTCCTTGGACATTAAAATTCATGGATAAAGTCATCCATGAAAGCCACGAAAATTGGTACCCCACGAATAAAAGTACTTTCACAGAAGTTGGTGTTAATACTGTTAATTCAGATTTTTTTGTAAATAGGTGTTGTAAATACATGTATTGATAATTCATACGTTCTTCTTTTATTTTAACAAAAAATAAACATCACATTAGGACATTGTAAAGAAATAAATTAATTTTTAGGAGATTTTACTTGTGCAGACATGAAAATTATAAATTCCGGAAATGTATACATTTATTTTTGCCCTTGTATTATTTCATTTGTTAGGTTGTCGCTGGTAATGTGATACAAAAATGCCATGAGACAGGAAATCCTAAAAGTTATCCAGAATATATACAAAGAGAAGTAAATCAACAAGAATCTGGTCTCGACTCAGATGATATTGTAAGTGTTTTATTCTGTCGACTCACTTTCATGTGATACCAATCTTTACAAAAGGACTCAACTTTCTCACAATTCCCAAAATTTGTTCTCTAACTTGAGTTTGCCTCAACAAAATGTTATGAAACTTACACACAATGCTTATTACCACAAAACATAGATCATGTTGAATTTTGGTGTTATGCCCCTTTATAAATAGAAAAATTACAAAATTTTTTAGTTTCCATTCTTTAACTTAACATTATGAAACCTATACACAATACTTATTACCACAAAACTCAGATCATGTACTAATTAGGGTAGCAACCAGGGCTTCCAAAATTTTTGGAAGCCAGCCAGAAATTTTATATCTGATCTTGATTTTAATCCCTTAGACTAAGTCACAAAAGGCAATTATGGTAATCAGATGGCCATCCCAATGATTGACATTAGATGAAAAAAAAAATGTTATTAAACTTTACTTTGATATGAATTTGATGGTCTGACGTAAACTGTTAAAATTGGCAGTGCATCATTCAAAGTGAGCACATTAGCATGCTCATATCTGCCTTAGACTCTTTATTTGTGCTAAATGACATTGTTAAAAACTTTACTTTCGTTTTAAGTCACATTTTCTAAACCAGATGTTGACTTAACAATGGTAAAAACAACAACAACAATATTTTATTTTAAGAGGGTAACACAGTTAGCTATATTACTAATCTTCCCTGAGGCCCTCATCATGAAACATCAAACAAAATGTAAACCTATACATTCATTAGTATAAAAAGTCAAGTATGATAATAATGTTCAATAGAGCTTGATAAAATGTGATGAAAAATGTGATGAAAAAATAAACATGATGACATAAATATTATTTATACAGCTAGGTTGATTTCAATAAATGATCTGTTATTTTGTATTTGAAAGAATTAACATAAGTGATATTTCTTAACGGTATTGGCAAATTATTCCACAAGAATGGTCCAGAATACATAAGAGATTTTTTGAACAATTCTGTTTTTGGTTTAGGGAGTATGAGGTTTCCTTGAACAGCATTTCTCAAGGGGTATGGATTTCTGTCTGAAACATAATGAAACTCGTTGGTAAGCTATGATGGGGCATCATATTTAATGCACTTAAATGTCATCACAAACTTGTGATATTTTATTCACTGTTCATCTGTCATCCAGTTTAAGTGTTTGAATAAAGGTGCAGAAGGAGCGAAAGGGTCTGTTTCTAGTATTAATCTAGCAGCTCTCTTTTGTAATTTTAATATCCTTTTTAAACCCTCACAGCTACAACTACTCCACACTATACAACAATAATCAATGAGTGGCAGGATTTATACAATATAGAATAATTTTCTGCAGTCTAGATTTAGAAATTTTTTAATCTTTAATAGTAGATATAGTCTAGATGATATTTTTGAGCCGATCACATCAATTTGGTTTGTTCATGTAAGGGCAGGGTCAATTTTATTGCCTAAAAGACTTTCGCATGTGGAAGATTGTATCACTTGATTGTTTTAATAGTTAAACAACTCTCATTGTAATGTGGCATCACTCTTTGCTTCGTTCCAATAATCATATATTTTGTTTTATTTTAATTGATGAACATATTGTTATCATTGCACTATTCCTCAACACCATGTAAATCTTCTTGTTAAACATGGACCATAAACGGATATGTAAAATCCGTGTACGTTTACAAAGCACAACTGAGTGAAGAAGCTCTTTCCACGTTATTTCTTCAACAAAATACTTGAAATGAATGTTAGATACAGGTATCAATTATAATTTTAGCATTTTTGAAGAAATGTAGAATGCATAATTAAATTTCCCACCTGTGCACATGTGCACACGTGTTCTTTTTCATACAAAGTAGTTCTGACGATTTTTCATTTAAAACCTTTTTAAATGTTTCATCAAATCATAAATTATAAATTTATTAATTATAATTCTAATCTTTTGGACTAAAATCAATTAGATACAAACTGCTGAATTGTATGAAACTAATTGCGAATAGACCGATTAATTTATACCATGTCCGGTACTGAAAATAGTTGACCTGTCACCTGCACAGGTAGTTTTCAGCTGTCCAACAACTAATTAGCCTTGATTTAAATTAGAAAATATTGAAGTAGGGGTTGTTTTTATAGTAATTAGTCATCATGTCACTTTTATGACTGGAAATATGTGGCTGTTAAAGGTGTCTTCAACCTATGCCAACATTTGATAAAAAGATATTCAACCTATGCCTACAAACAAAATGCAATAGGTGTTGTTATTACAATTATTAATTAAAAAAAGGTAAACTACAGTCAGTATATTTTAGCATTAAATATCACTCTTCATAATTATAAGTTAAAAATTCAAAACAAAAATAAAGTAATTTGAAAAATTATGTTGTAGTAAAAATGGAAATATCAAATAAATTCTAAAAGACAAATTTGTAAAATAAAACCCTTGCTACTAGAAAAATTGAGTTAAACTAAATATTATTATAAAAATTATAAAGAAATAGACTAAATTTCTAAAATTTAACATTTAAATATAACAATACTTGAGAAAAAAAGAGAAAAAAGCTATTTCATTTGTGCAAATTTTTAATTTTTGTTCATTATTTTGTTGTATCTAATATGAAGCATACTTTAACAAAATTGATAATTAGATAATAATAAGATAATTTGCAAAATTAATATATAAAATGAGTAATTTTTATAAACAAACTCTCGTGGAGTCATTACTTTGTGACCAACATTAAAAGATGCCCAAATTAAGGACCACTTTGTAAAAAATCAACTAAAGACTAGAATATGCCGTTTAACCATCCTAAGACATGTCTTACTCCTGAGATAGTTTTGTGAAACTGGTGCTAGAGACTCAAGGATAAAGTTGAACATGACACCAGTTGATTGTACAGATGCAGCATCATAATAATTATATCTTATAGTGTGACTATTCATATTAGTGAAACTCGCTTTATTCTCTGTATGTTTTGAAATTAATAGTGAACATTTAACTTAGATATTTTAAATGAGTCAGTCTTTATGAAATACCCAAACTAATTCCTTTGTGAAATAGAGATCCTCATCACACTCAATTACCTACATTTTCACTAAACTTGACTTAAAAAATGTATATTGAGTATTCTTTAACGCTAGTTTTAAACTGGTTGTAGATTGATTAGCCCCTAATTCATTTATGTTTTTAAAACACTTAATCTGTAACAAATTATTCAACCTATGCCAACATTTTTTCACATAATTTTATAACTAAATTTCAAAATGTTGGCATAGGTTGAATGAACCCTGTTAAAGGCAAAAGTTTGGGTCAAAAAGATTGTGAATTATGTTAAAATGACAGAAAAAGCCTTGAAAACTAAGTAAAAAAAAAAGTAGATGACCGTTTCATGCTTTGCCCAGCTGGACTTTTACCCGACATTATACAATTGACCGGAATATATGACCGTTTTGGAAGCCTTGGTAGCAACTCACTTTTGTCGTTGTTGAGTTATGTCCCTTTGTTATGTTGTATGCAAGCAGAGGCATCATCTGTGTCCATGGGGACACATTCCTCATTTATTAATTCTAATAATCTTAAATAGGTCATTCAGTTAATAATGAATTTTCTTGTTTAATATTTTATTTGTAGAGTCATATAACAGAAATTATCCACAATTCCAAAGAACTTGATGATGAGGAACATGACAATTTACCCTCTCTTGGTAGCAGAGTTCAGATATTATCATCAGAAGCCACATCTGAACCTTTACAATATGGAACAACGGTACAGAATCTCCCTGATGGTAAGTCTGATAACAGCAAAGGTGACATTGAGAGAAAGAGGGGCAGAAGGACCTTTTCTGGACATCAGTATTAGGCAAGAATTTTGATTGGGCCTTTATTTTAGTTGGAGTTCAGGTAGATTATTGATTATTATTTTTGTCATGATCCAGAAAAGAATGCTTTATTTTTCAGGGAATTCTGGATCACATCCCTTCCTACCGCCCTTGTGAAAGTCTTCTAAACAGCTTTCTCTAATCTTATACAGTCGACTCTCGAAGTCAGCCGGACCAGAGAAATATTTCGAGATACACGTAGTTCGACTCAAACGAACACCGGAAGTTCGACAATCTAAGGGACACAACTCTTGCTTAGCTTGGTAAAGCTAAACTAAATCCGGGTGAATATGGCAAGGGGATCGATATTCTAGTACCAGATCGATGTATTTGTATGTCATAGTCTTTTATTTTTTTTTACTTATTCAATTGTTTCAATTAAAAAAAAATCCTATGGCTTTTCCAAGAGAGTAATTTCCAATCGACAGTTTCGTAATTCAGGTCGCTAATAGTTGACAAAATTGTTTATTCTCGGATACAAGAGATTTAAGAAAATTTTGATTTCTATTCATTTTGTTTTATCTCACTCTTTCTTTTCAAAAGAATATATAACAAGATTAAAAACGCCATTTGAGTAGTTTTTAGGTGATCATTAACAAAAGCCATAATCCTCACTTTATACATACCCAAGCTCATTAGTGTAAATTACAAATTAATTGTTTTGTAAACAATTTAAATACTTTTTCATGAACATTAACAATGTATCACTAATTATTTATAAAAATTCTATAAAAGATAATCTTAGGTAAACACTCATGGAAATAGCATGTCATAAATCAATACAGTGGTCAGTGACCGGAAATTTAATTACACGTGTATTGTCAGATTAACTCTTCAATCCATTTAAATGCCGGAGGTGTATTAGTTCGAGATAAAAAATGAATTTTGAATGCTTTTGTTAACCTTGGGACCGTAAATTTAGCTCGACTCAACCGAAATTTCCACTCATCTAATTTCGACTCCTCAGGAGTCGAATTACATACTTTTATATGGAATAAAGTTCGGGACCACGTGAAAACTTCGACTCATCCAAATTTCGAGTCAACCGAGTTCGAGACAACGAGAGTTAACTGTATATTGAAAGATTCAAGGATCATTGATAATAAATAAATTTATAACGTTAACAGATGGTGTGACTTTTCTCCATTTTCAATGGTCAGTTGGACTATTCTTTGAATTGTAATTAAATTGTTTGCAGGACTTATTTATTTTTTAGAATTTAGATAACCATGTTATTATGTTGTTTTCAAACCAAAATGAAAATAATGTTACTAGTAGTGTATTCTCTTATGTATTAGAAATTGATAGTAACAAAACTTTTACTGATAGTGTTTGCAATTATAACCTCAAAAAAGCATTACATTCTGCAGGTATGAATGGTGAAAGTTTTTTTATATATTTATCTGACAGAGTAAACTATCAAATTTTATACCAATGCAGTATTTATGAAGATCTGCTCTAAATATTCATTAGCAATAAAACCTTAGTTGATTACCGAAGTGATTTTAATTACAGGCTGGATAAAGGTTCAGTTAGATAATGGATTAATCAATTTTTACCACTATGTAAATGGTGACAAAGAGGATGTCAAACTAGTCAGCGTACCACGTCTGTTAAAAGAGGATCAGCTGATTGAAGTTGGAGTATTTGTTTGTGAAAAAGGTAACCGTAACTTAAGTCCTTTTTGAATGAGAATAGTGTATATATATTCTTATAGACTGATTACTTAAACACCAAATTTTATACATCCATACAATTTCATGGCAGTCAGTGATGTTTAAATCAACTATAAATGGTTGCTCTACTAACTTTCAACATGTAAAAACAGAAAAATCATCACATTCAGCTAGATTGCATGCTTAATATGGTATTTTAACAAATATTTTAGCAAATTAAAATATTACTTCCTTCCATATCCATTTCTGGTTTTAGTCTGATTGTCTACCTCCACTTATCTGCATGTCCACTGAACACTTAGATTTGATAGTGTCACATGCTTCTTAATGATTAAAAAATCTCTTAAGATGGTTCTTTCTTTTCCTTTTATTTTTTAGCTCACCTGACCTGAAAGGTCAAGTGAGCTTTTCTCATCACTTGGCGTCCGTCGTCCGTCGTCCGTCGTCCGTAAACTTTTACAAAAATCTTCTCCTCTGAAACTACTTGGCCAAATTCTACCAAACTTGGCCACAATCATCCTCGGGGTATCTAGTTTAAAAAATGTGTGGCTTGACCCGTCAAACCTACCAAGATGGCCGCCATGGCTAAAAATAGAACATAGGGGTAAAATGCAGTTTTTGGCTTATAACTCAAAAACCAAAGCATTTAGAGCAAATCTGACATGGGGGTAAAATTGTTGATCAGGTCAAGATCTATCTGCCCTGAAATTTTCAGACGAATCGGACAACCTGTTGTTGGGTTGCTGCCTGTGAAATGGTTATTTTAAGGAAATTTTGCAGTTTTTGGTTATTATCTTGAATACTATTATAGATAGAGATAAACTGTAAACAGCAATAATGTTCAGCAAAGTAAGACCTACAAATAAGTCAACAAGACCAAAATGGTCAGTCGACCCCTTAAGGAGTTATTGCCCTTTATAGTAAATTTTTAACAACTTTTCGTCATTTTTTGTTACTTTTCTAAAAATCTTCTTCTCTGAAACTACTTTGCCAAATTTAACCAAACTTGGCCACAATTATCATTGTGGTTTACAGTTTATAAAATGTGTCCGATGACCCAGCCTACCAAACAAAATGGCCGACATGGCTAAAATTAGAACATAGTGGTAAAATGCAGTTTTTGCTTTATATCTTTGAAACTAAGACATTTAGGGCAAATCTTTCAAGATTTTAATGTCCATCAGAATAAGATATATCCCTCACAAATTTTCAATTGAATCGGACAACCTGTTGTCGGGTTGCTGCCCTAAAATTGGTGATTTTAAGGAAATTTTGCAGTTTTTGGTTATTATCTTGAATACTATTATAGATAGAGATAAACTGTAAACAGCAATAATGTTCAGCAAAGTAAGATCTACAAATAAGTCAGCATGATCAAAATTGTTAGAGGACCCCTTAAGGAGTTATTGCCCTTTATAGTCAATATTGAACAACTTTTCGTCATTTTTGTAACTTGTATTAAAATCATTTCTAAAACTACTTGGCCAAATTTAACCAAACTTGGCCACAATCATAATACTAGGGTATCTTTTTTAAAAAAAGTGTCTAATGACCCCGCCTACCAACGAAGATGGCCAACATCTGTAAACACATTAACAGGTGAGCGACACAGGCTCTTGAGAGCCTCTAGTTATTATTTTTAGGGAAGGGATTTTTATTTTCTTTATGCCCCATTTATGGGCATTATGTTTTCTGGTCTATGCGTCTGTTCGTTTTGTCTGTTTGTCTGTCTGTCCCGCTTCAGGTTAAAGTTTTTGGTAGAGGTAGATTTTGATGAAGTTGAAGTCCAATCAACTTGAAACTTAGTACACTTGTTCCCTATAATATTATCTTTCTAATTTTGATGCCAAATTAGAGATTTCCCCCCATTTTCACAGTCCACTGAACATAGAAAATGATAGTGTGGATGGGGCGTCCGTGTACTGGGGACACATTCTTGTTTAAGTGTTAAATTGTCAGTTAGTGAAAGATTTAGCTCCTGTAAAAAATGAAAAAAAGAAAAAAGATCCATCATGTTTATAAATCATAAAGCAAATAGATATTTAGTAAAAATTAATTATGTCATGAAAGTTTGATATACATGTATAGTTTCATTTTAATTCTAGGCAAACCTCAGAGAAAAGGAATAGTGTTTAGAGTAACTAACTCTGGATTTGTTGATGTAAGTTAAGTATAGGTATTATACAATTCAGATAAAAACAACTTTAAAAAACTTAAAAGAAGCCTGAATAGAAAATCTTTGAATGATAATGAAATGAAATGGGATGTGGTTTGTTTAGATGTCAGAAACATTACATGGACATTTATCAATTATTTTATGTAATATAGGTAAAAGAAGTATTTGTCAATGAGACATCAACCTAATTACAAAAATAAACAAAGTGATCTATAGGTTAACATACAGTCTTCAACTGTAGATGAATGTTTACACAATATATCAAGCTCCAAATGTCCTAATTCCATGAATGTTGGGAATAGATTTAATCAAAACATTCAAAAATTTTCCATGAGCACCAAGTTCTTCAAATGATAAAAAAATATTACGATAAGACATACGATCACCACTGACAAAGTTCCTGGTTTGGGACTGTCACATAAGAATTTTATATGTTGTTATTATCAAATCATACCAATAATTTCACATCTTTATTTGATACAAATACAGGTTCGATGGGAAGATGGTAATAAATCAAGACACAAGTATGGAGCAGATGGAGAGTTCCAGCTTGAAATACAGTAAGACATAAATTAAAAATGATTTATACTACAACAGATTGAATGACAAAATAAAACATCTAGCAAATTGTGAAAAAAGGGGTTTATAATGTTTGAAACTGATTCTTCTTCTTGATAAAAACAGAAATGAATAAAAAAAATTGTACAGTCAATAACAAATACTCCATTAAGCATGTTAAGTCTGCCAAATCATACACAATTTAATTGGTGAATTAAATTCAAAGATTTATTTCAATATCAAATTGGTAAATACCTACATGTATCAAATTATTTTGATACACCATTTCAGTTTCTGTTTTATATACCTGTCTAACAAATGAACTGTTGTTTAATGTCCATCCAATATTTCTCACAAGAACTAGAATATGCTTTAACCGATCTTATCAAATTTTGAATTGAAAAATTCCATGGAGACTGGCTACTTTTTGACTTAATGATTTTTGGATTAATGGTCTGCATTTAGGCAATTTTCCTTGTGTTACAAGTCTGCAAATGTTTCAGCAATATTGATAAATCTTCAACCAATTCCTGCCATGCTTGAAGGTAGGAGACAATGTCAAAATCTGCCATCATATTTATCGCTTGTTTTGTTGTATGCAACAACTGTTTTACTTATGACATCTCTAGTGGGTTAACCAAACTCTAAGGAGAAAGTATAAAATGCAAAAGATGATATTTATTTACTCATTAGAATTGTTATACTTTTTATACGACCCCAAACAAATTTTGGGTTCGTATAATGGTATGATGTCGTCGTCTGCGTCGTCAGCGTCATCTGCGTCGTCCTCGTCCGAAGACACTTTGGTTTCCGGATAATAACTTTAGTTTAAGTGAATAGATCTTAATGAAATTTTTTCAGAAGGTTTAATACCACAAAAGGAAGGTTGGGATTTATTTTGGGGATAATGGTCCGAACCGTTTAGGAATTAGGGGCCCAAAAGGGGCCAAAACAAGCATTTTTTCTAGTTTCAGGATAATAACTTGTTTACCAGTATTTCAATTGCTCTGAAAGTATACTGCAATGTTTAAAATCACATGTAGAAGGTTTGGATTCATTTAAGGGGTTATGGGGCCAAAGTTTAGGAATTAAGGGCCAAAAAGGGGCCAAAACAAGCATTTTTCTAGTTTCCAGACAATACCTTGTGTGTAATTGCATGGATCTCTCTGAAATTGTACCACAATGTACCATATAACAAAGGGGATGCTGGGATTAAGTTTTGGGTTAATTGCCCAAAATATGTTATATATATATAAGAATTAAGGGCCAAAAAAGGGCCAAAAAGAAGCATGTTTCTAGTTTCCAAACAATCATGACAATAACTTGTGTTTAAGTGTATGGATCTCTCTGAAATTGTACTACAAGGTTCAATATTACAAAGGAAAGCATGGGATTGAGTTTAAGGGTTATTGCTCCAAGGGGGATCTCAGTTTACCATTTTTTTAAGAGATTTTTTTTTTTCAACATTTTTCAAATTTCAAATTTTGAAAAGTTTCAATAAGAAATATTCAATTGCACAGTATTGTGCAATAGATGTGTTAGATCTTGAACCACATTTATTTTGTGGCAAAAACCTATATTATGTCAAAAATTTGATCACAATCAAAATTCAGACAGTATCAAGCTTGAATATTGTGACCAAATTTGCCCCAACTGTTCAGGGTTCAACCACTGGGATCGTATAAAGCTGCGCCCTATGGAGCACCTGGTTAGATTCATTTAGACATTAATAAAATATTGGCAAAAATTGCATTTTATACTTAGAACATTCATTAACAAAAACGCAGACAACACTTATATTTAAATAATTAACATGTATATATAATTCCTGATGACAATCTGAATTAATACTATAGTATCTATTTGAAGTGACTTATAGGTCCATTGGGCCGGGTGTAATTAAATTGAAATATTTCAATATTGTACATAATTTGTTATACACAATGTCACTATAATAAACATAGTTGTATTGTATTGTATTGTACAAAGAAATCTGCATGAAATATTTGATACTATATTTGGACTGGTTTTTGTTAGCTAATTCATAAAGGATTCAGAAAATTGTTTTTATAAATTTTATAAATATTTGTCTTTTCTTTTTTAATTCATATATATATAAAGAAAGAAATTTTCTTCAATGTTTATATATATATTTTACTTTGCAGCAATGAAGTCAGTTATAATAAAGGTATGTTATTTGCAATATATGTAGACAAATCTACATTCTGTCTATTGGGGTATAATATTTCCAATCCAGTAAATTAACTTAATTACCACATTGTAGTTAATATTTATAACCCCTTTTACTCCTAAAACCCTTGTCAGAATTTGATGAAATTTTCTCAGAACCTTCAATATACATGTAATTTGATTGTGCAGTTATTTTATTTTTGATCTTGTTTTTTTTTAGGTCTTTCCAGCTTTCCATGGAAAGATTTATTGATTTTGTTCTGATTATTGTTTTTTTTTTCATCCGCCTAATTTTTTTCTTGCGCTGTAAGTGTCATTGTTTTATAAGATGTCACTTATATATTTGGAATATGATATCGTATAGTTTATACGCTTTTGAAAAATCACTGCTTTACCAAATTGCTCGTTATATCTTCAGGATTAGGTTGGCCATTTGAACCGAAACTATCCAGAGACTCCATATGAGAGTTATTTCCCTTTATGTTTTTGATATAAGTGATATGCATTTCTAATTGGTAAACCATAAGTGATTTGAGATCCTTGGTCCAAAAAAGTGAAAATCAGATCAAGGTCAAAGGTCAAGGTCATATTCTACATTTTGATTTTGGCTTATTTTCACTAATTTTCAAAAAACTTATAAGATATCAACCAATTAATTTTACTAAATTGTTAGATGCTACATGTCATAACAGGTAAATTTTTATTGCGAGGGTACATTGACCGTATAGGAGAGTTTTCTACCTTTTTATATTAAAGATTACATGTATGGTGGTATAAATCATTTACCAAGTATATTAAAGACCTAGGGTAATTTGATTGAAGGTCCTTGGTCTATGACCTTGAAATTGAGCTCAAGGTGATAGCTGAATTTGACGTTCTAGATTTTGACATTTGCTTTAAATTCATATTTAAACACGATAAAGCCATGGGACTTTTTTCTTTTGGTTGCAGTTTACATTACCTTGATAATAATGGAAATGACTTTGTGCAAAGGGGAAGTAGCTTTGTTTTGTACTTATTTGATGCAAAAATATATAGAACCATATATATTTGGAATCAGTGTCAAATAAACTATCAAATAATGCCGGAAGTGACATTTTTAGCTCACCTGGTCCGTCGTCGTCGTCGTCGTCGTCCTGCGTTAACTTTTACAAAAATCTTCTCCTCTGAAACTACTGGGCCAAATTTAACTAAACTTGGCCACAATCATCATTGGGGTATCTAGTTTAACAAATGTGTCTGGTGACCCGGCCAACCAACCAAGATGGCCGCCATGGCTAAAAATAGAACATAGGGGTAAAATGCAGTTTTTGGCTTATAACTCAAAAACCAAAGCATTTAGAGCAAATCTGACATGGGGTAATATTGTTCAACAGGTCAAGATCTATCTGCCCTGAAATTTTCAGATGAATCGGACATTTCGTTGTTGGGTTGCTGCCCCTGAAATGGTAATTTTAAGGAAATTTTGCTGTTTTTGGTTATTATCTTGAATATTATTATAGATAGAGATAAACTGTAAACAGCAATAATGTTCAGCAAAGTAAGATCTACAAATAAGTCAACATGATCAAAATGGTCAGTTGACCACTTTAAGAGTTATTGCCCTTTATAGTCAATTTTTAACCATTTTTCGTAAATCTTAGTTATCTTTTAGAAAAATCTTCTCCTCTGAAACTACTGGGTCAAATTTAACCAAACTTGGCCATAATCATCATTGGGGTATCTAGTTTAAAAAATGTGTCTGGTGCCCCGCCCAACCAACCAAGATGGCCGCCATGGCTAAAAATAGAACATAGGGGTGAAATGCAGTTTTTGGCTTATAACTCAAAAACCAAAGCATTTAGAGCAAATCTGACACACAGTAAAATTGTTCATCAGGTCAAGATCTATCTGCCCTGAAATTTTCAGATGAATCTGACATTACGTTGTTGGGTTGCTGCCCCTGAAATGGTAATTTTAAGGAAATTTTGCTGTTTTTGGTTATTATCTTGAATATAATTATAGATAGAGATAAACTGTAAACAGCAATAATGTTCAGCAAAGTAAGATCTACAAATAAGTCAACATGACCAAAATGGTCAGTTGACCACTTTAGGAGTTATTGCCCTTTATAGTCAATTTTTTAACCATTTTTCGTAAATCTTAGTAATCTTTTAGAAAAATCTTCTCCTCTGAAACTACTGTGCCAAATTTAACCAAACTTGGCCATAATCATCATTGTGGTATCTAGATTTAAAAATGTGTCCGGTGACCCGGCCAACCAACCAAGATGGCCGCCATGGCTAAAAATAGAACATAGGGATAAAATGCAGTTTTTGGCTTATAACTCAAAAACCAAAGCATTTAGAGCAAATCTGACATGAATAAAATTGTTCATCAGGTCAAGATCTGTCTGCCCTGAAATTTTCAGATGAATCGGACATTCCGTTGTTGGGTTGCTGCCCCTGAAATGGTAATTTTAAGGAAATTTTGCTGTTTTTGGTTATTATCTTGAATATTATTATAGATAGAGATAAACTGTAAACAGCAATAATGTTCAGCAAAGTAAGATCTACAAATACGACAACATGACCAAAATGGTCAGTTGACCACTTTAGGAGTTATTGCCCTTTATAGTCAATTTTTAACCATTTTTCGTAAATCTTAGTAATCTTTTAGAAAAATCTTCTCCTCTGAAACTACTGTGCCAAATTTAATCAAACTTAGCCATAATCATCATTGGGTATCTAGTTAAAAAAAATGTGTCCGGTAACTCGGCCAACAAACCAAGATGGCCACCTTGGCTAAAAATAGAACATGGGGGTAAAATGCAGTTTTTGGCTTATAACTCAAAAACCAAAGCATTAAGAGCAAATCTGAAAGGAAGTAAAATTGTTGATCAGGTCACGATCTATCTGCCCTGAAATTTTCAGATGAATCGGATAATCGGTTGTTAGGTTGCTGCCCCTGAATTGGTAATTTTGAGGAAATTTTGCTGTTTTTTGTTATTATCTTGAATATTATTATAGATAGAGATAAACTGTAAACAGCAATAATGTACAGCAAAGTAAGAACTAAAAATTAGTCAGTCTGACCAAAATAGTCAATTGACCCCCTAAGGAGTTATTGCCCTTCATAGTCAATTTTTAACAATTTTCTTAAAATTTGAAGATTTTCAATAACATTTTCCACAGAAAGTACTGTTATAGATAGAGATAATTGTAAGCAGCAAGAATGTTTAGTAAAGTAAGATCTACAAACACATCACCATCACCAAAACACAATTTTGTCATGAATCCATCTGTGTCCATTGTTTAATATTCACATGGACCAAGGTGAGCGACACAGGCTCTTTAGAGCCTCTAGTTTAGAATAGAAGTAACAAATTATTTCCCTTATTTTAACAAATATTTTAAGATACAAAATATTTTTGGTATCGGCGTACATTAAGGTATCATTTGACACAGGAAATGACATTTTAAACCATATTTTAATATTTTCATATCAAAATGAATTGTGAGAAGGGAAAGACCTTCAATTGTTCTCTGAACAATTGGTTTTTAATTTGTGATTATTTCCCTTACCAAAGAATAGACTTTGCAAAGGGCAGGATTATCATTTTGTGTCCCAAGTATCTCTAGACCAGGTTATGACAATTTTCTCAACCGAAAAATTCCTGGAATTGCAGCTTGCACAATAAAAGATGCCACCATGGTCACATCAAATTATAAGCTCTTTAAACTAATTAAAATATAGGTTCATTGAACAAGATAACAAAAAATTGGTAATATGAGAAAGGTACTATATATAGAAGCAATACAAACTATTTTTCAGATACTACCAAATATTTCTTTAACAAAAGCGATTGATTTGATATTGTATTTATCTATTTGTAGAAATAATGAATTTGGTTAAATACTCAAAATGTATAATCTTTTAATACGAATTCACTTATGCAGCACTTTCTCTCTTGCAGTCTCATGGAAATGGCAGGAGCTGAGTATGCAGCAATGGATAAGTTTTGACGATGTAAACCAAACAAAAATAGAGCAAGCATACCAAAAGAATGCTAAAACATGTGTGATAGATATGGACAATAATAGGTACAGTTGATAAGTGCAGTATTAGTTGTGATATTATTGTACGTTGGATTTATTATTATTCGTGGGATACCAATTTTGTTGGATATCATTTGAATCGGTAGACCACAAATTTTATGTTCAAATTTTCTATGGGTTGAAGTTTGTATAATTATCAGACTTAGGGAAACCATGAAATCAAATATCAACAAAAAACAATTTTTGGGGGTAGCCCATGAAAATGGGTACCCACAAAAATAAATAAATCGACAGTTCTTATCCCTGTAGTATATAACTTTACTGTAAGCATGCTTATCAAATTAGACACAATATATGGATAATTATGCATAATTCTCTATCTGCTAGATAAAATGAATTGTGGTAGCACAGTTTTCAGATGAAAAATCAGAAATTGCATAAATACTGAAAAATGTGTAGTAATTGAGAAAAAAAAGAAGGTATTTATTATTTTTTGTAATAGTAGGTTTCTAGTAATAGTAATATGTAGTAGGTTACCTTGAAGGTTTTGAATCATTTAATAAAGCTGTTATGAACTAATTGTTTTTAAATTGACTCTGGTACAGCTTTTTCAGCTGTATATTTCCTATACTCTTCCAATCTCTTGGATAAAAGCTAGTCTTTAATGTATACCAGGACCAATGCAGAAACAGCTAGTGAATAACACTATTGTTTTGGCCCAATGCAATATTGCTTGAAAAACGCCATCAGTAGGTACCGGTATATATATATGATGTTCTTATCATTTCACTGCCTCAGTTTTGATGAATATTAACACTTGTAGAATATCAAATGCACTAACAAGTTTATGTATGTGCGACATAACATTTTTCTCAGGATTATATTCACAAATAATTATATGTGCAATAACCCAATGATATAGATACAATTTGTATTGGTAGGTGTATATTATTGTATAGAAAAGTGATGCATTATTAAATATTTTCATTACAGAGCAAGAATTGTATTTGATAAAGGACACCTGAAATTCATGGGAGAAGATAATATTATTTTACCTGTTAGAAGATTTGATGACAGCTGACAGATGGAAACTTTAGAATAATATTTTAAATTTGATAACAACACTAAGTAAACACCTGAAATGATGTGATGAGATACATAAAATTGTTTAAGTATATTGTTTACAATATATATTTATGCTGTACATTTTCTTTTGAGTATGAAAAATATTGTTTTTAGGATTTTTAAATTTGATTACTGAAATGTAAATTATATGAATGAAAATATGACAAAAAAGAAGTTTTTCAATTTGTAAAATATGTGTGTTTGCTTTTTTTTGTGATTGCGATTTTGATATGTAATTTTATCTATAGCATACTAGAAATCTTTAAAAAATATTTTATTTAGAAATTTTTACCTTTTTTTTTTAATAAGTTGATTGTTATTTCAGTTCTACAATGCAGAAATGTTTTATGATTCCTTTGCATATTGACAAGTTGTAAACAGTTATTTGCCATTAATGAAAGTATATTATTAATATAGCAACCCTTATGTATTAAAAAAAAAAAGGCAAACTACACATAAGCAAAATAACAACAAAAATTTACATCTTTTAATTTGGTGCACTTTTGTACACTTAAAAAGTATAACTAATCAGTTTCCTCCATTTGTTGTTGTCTGGTGAAATTATTTAGTTCACTATATTAATACAACTATGACATTGATCAAAATTAATTAATAATCTAGAAATGTTGAATCCTGATGACCTTGGGGGAATTACCTTTTCAATTTGATATTGATATAATATTTTTTTTTATTTAAATGACATATATGCATGTTCACATTAATTGCTCATCAACTCCTGATACTTATAGCCAGGGTATATATGAGCAATGGGTTAACCGTTCAACTTCTGTTATTTGGTCTATAAAAAAAAAAACATTCAGATAAATAAGTGGGTCTCATTGGGGTTTAAGTGTGACGCAGGATTGCCGATTTTTTGTAAGCGTGACACGTGAAAGTCAAATTATTGTAACGAAATGAGGTCTAGCGGGACCCGGGAAATGACAAAAAAAATGAGAATTGCTTACGTACATAGTGTAAGCGGGATACGGGAATCCGACAAAACAGTAAGCGGGATCCAGGATCGGATCCCCCCCCCAATGAGACCCCTAATTAAGAAAGTTTTTTTGTCATTTTATCAAAATATATGAGAGTGTCATGCTTGCTACAAGCACTTTGAGGAATTTGTAGTTGACCTCTTAAAATGTGAAATATTTAAACCTTTCAAAATACCCTTTAGTTACATAAATGGTCATTTCCCTAATTTTTAGTGATACTCTATTATATTTACAACTTAACATGCAGAGTTAAATCAATCAATATATAAAAACTCATCATAGATACCAGGACTAAATTTTGTTTATACACCAGACGCATTTCGTCTACAAAAGACTCATCAGTGACGCTCGAATCCAAAAAAGTTAAAAAGGCCCAAAAATGTACGAAGTTGAAGAGCATTGTGAACCAAAATTCCTAAATGTTTTGCCAAATCCTGCTAAGGTAATCTAATATTATTGTATGTTATGTAAATGTATAGTCAATAGTCAAGAGTGTAATCAAAAGTAAACATTGAAAAATGTATACACATTCAAGAAAAAAGAAATTCAAGCATTATCAGTAGTAGCTCAAATATACGATATTAGAAATGATTCATTTTGATATATCATCATCAAGATACTATATGTCACATGCAAGAATAGTTTTTCTTTGTTCTACTCTAAAGTGGTGGCTTTTATGCTGATCCAAATAATTATTTTTAGTGCTCTGTACATTTTTAAACATTTGTTCTTATTTTATGCTAATTGCCTCGGTGGTTTTGTGATCGTGAGTTTATGTCAAGTGAGAAGGCAGTGGGATTTTGAACAGCTAGACTTATCGACACACGTATTTGCTGCTTCTCCCCCAAGCATGAAAAAAGATTAGTTATCTCAGAGTCATAATAATGTGTCTTAGGGGGTGACATGCCTTCCTTTGAAATTATACTTTAACCGATAAATTTTTACCTACTCAGAATAGTTAGCAAAAAGGTGCTTGTGGGCACCAAAGGGGTGTAAAGATTACAAGACCTGTATTTTGACAATATTTGTAATTGAGTTATCTCCCTTTCTTCATAGTAATAATAATAATAGGTAGAAGTTGGAACTGATACACTAATTCACTAATTTGTGTAATTTTCAATAAAATGTGTTTTTCCTAACAAATGTATACTCATAAAATTATACAGATGATAGCTGAAATATAACTTATGAGTTTGACTGTCCCTTTGGTATCTTTCGTCCCTCTTTTATTGGTTAGATGGTCATTACATAGAGATTTGATTGCTTTAATGCAATTCTTACCCCTAAAAGACTAGCATCTTCATTTTTTAAGTTAACAGTTTAACCATCTGAACTTGTGTATGTAATATTTACCACAGGATCATTTAGGCTAAAGAGTAAATTGAAATGGCATGTACAAATATTATATTATTGGTTTTCAAAAGATATGAAAAGGGTGAGGTACTGGGTTTCTTCATAGGCTCTCAGCTGCTTGATTCTTTCCAAAAGGATGGAAGGTCCCCCTTTAATTGCATAGAAAGTAAAACAAGCTCTATGTAATATAATATCCTACATATATATGTTACATTAGAAACGTACATCAAACTATAGTTAAAATAAAATGTAATTATTTTTTATACTTATACAAGATACAAGATATATGGGCATTTAACGCTTATTACTGCCAAAAAACATAATTTTATCATGTTTTGTTATTCGATCTAGTTTACCTGCATCCTCATTATTATTTATTTCAATCACCATCATATGTATGGAAGTAAATTAAAGAACAAAATGATATAGAAGCAAGTATTTGAATAATGTATGCAGATGTCATGTATCGGTTGTTATTGTAAGTTTCAGTATACTATGGATTTATTTATTTTCGTGGATATCAATTTTCGTGTATTGCTGAATTCTCGCATATTTGTGGATATTTGATTTTGTGGTTTTGCTTGTCTCTGTATACAAAGCCTATTTAAAATATCTTTTTCCTTGAACATTTTAATTCATTACAAACGAAAGTGAACCAACGCCTGGTGTGTCTGTAGTACGGTAGAGTCCATAAAGTGGATACCCGAGGGTATGCAGGGTCGTTATGATAAAAAACATAAAATGTAGAGAGTCTTATAACAACAACACTCTAGGGACTGCTGCAGAAAATTTATTGATCGACATGTTTCGGTGCCTAGGGCACCGTCATCAGGATAAAAACAATACATTTTAATTCATTGTTCACCTGTACTCACGAAACCCACAAAAATTAGCATCCACGGAATAATAATGAATCTGCAGTATTTAGTCTCTGACTGAATTAAATTTGATTTTAGAACACTTTTTTACATAGATAACATTCAGCAATACACTTGGAATTTTATCTGGTTTATTTCATCATTTTGTTTTTACTAATATTATTAATGACTTTTGTTTAATTGCTACTTTTGCAATTTTCTCATTCTCTTGTTTATATTTGTATTTACCAAGCCTATGTTTCTAGTATAGCTAATGTAATGCAGTATCAATTGTAACAGAATTTTTGCTGACCTTGAAAGAGAGATGATTTTACACAATATAGCATGTAGAACTTGTGAGCTTGATTTTGCCCTACAAAATTTGTGTAAATTGATCTGATCCAATGTTTTTTTATATACTCAGATTGTAATATCTTGATCTATCAACTCCAATTGATGATTATGAATAGTTTGTTCAAATGTGATTTTACACATTGTGGTTCAATTTTGATTTTTTATGAAATAGGCAGCCATAAAGTATGTGTATTCTTTAATAATTTAATTTTTGATGTAAAGCGTCTTCTGATTGGCTGTCGTTGTTTTGTTTATCAGCTCATAGACATTATTTTGTCATGTGTTCGTGAAGTCATCAGTGGTTTTTATACGCCCATCAAAATTTTGACAGGACGTATTATGGTATACAAATGTCCGGTGTCGGTCCTTTTGTCTGTCCCGCGTAAACATGTCGCACTGTAACTTGAGAACAACTTATCCAAATTTCATGAAACTTAATAAAGTTGTTTCTTATAATGGTCAAATGATCTGTATACTTTTGGTGAAAATAAGATTTAAACTTTTTGAGTTACGGCACTTTGTAACTAAAACAGAGTTTTTTTGTTTTTTTTACATGTCGCACCGTATCACAAAAACGATTCTTGATTATTGCTTCAAACTTTACAAACTTCTTAGTTATATTAATCTTAATATCTGTATACTTTTTGGTGATGATTCAAAATTTCATTTTTGAGTTATTGAGTATTTTGTTAAAAAGGGGGAGGGTTTTTTTACATGTCGCACTGTATCTCAAAAACGATTTATGATTATTGCTTAAAACTTTACACACTTCTTTGTTATATTAATCTAAAGATCTGTATACTTTTTGGGGATGATTTAAAATTTTATTTTTGAGTTATTGAGTATTTTGTAAAAAAGGGGGAGGGGTTTATACATGTTGTGCCGTATCTCAAAAATGATTTATGATTATTGCTTAAAACTTTACACACTTCTTTGTTATATTAATCTTAAGATCTGTATACTTTTTGGTTATGACTCTAAATTTTATTTTTGAGTTATTGAGTATTTTGTAAAAAAAGGGAATGTTGGTTTTTTTTTACATGTCACGCCGTATCTCAAAAACAATTTATGATTATTGCTTGAAACTGTACACACTTCTTTGTTATATTAATCTAAAGATCTGTATACTTATCTGTATCTGTAAGGTGGTACCCAACACTTTAACTAAAATTAATTTGGCTCGTTTAATTTTCATTAAATTTTGTCAAAGTATTTACTTTGACCCTTTAACAAAAATATAAAAATTTCAAAAACTTTGAACCAACCGTTTTGTCAGAAAAATTACACTGGCTATATAGCAGTTTGACAAACTACAATTTTGATCATTGAAAAGCTTAATTTCCCTTTTACCTCACAACGTAATTAAAACATGTAGATGACTTTACAGAGTTATATCCCTGTAGTGTTAGGTACCACCTTAAATCAAAAGAAATGATTGTGATATTTTTGTCTGTCTATTCAAAATAACATAAAAAATGTTGTGCACACTTTAGAATAACCCGCTTCACAGGTTATTCAGTGTGCACCACATTTTTGATGTTATTTCGAATAGACAGAAAAAATATTACAGTCATTCCTTAATTAGGTATCACAGTTACACATTTAAGAAAAACCTTTGAGAACAATATTTCTATACAATTTTGAATTGTTTTACATTTTTTTATGATTCAGCCTTTTTAACAAAATAAAGATCAATAGCTGACTATACAAAATGGGTTTTGTTCATTGTTGAAGGACTTGCAGTATCTTAAGTTACAACCAGGTCATTTTTAACTCTGATAGATAGTTGTGTCATTGTCAATTATACATACGTTTTATGGCCCCAAAACAAAGTTGTTGGGGCCATATAGTTTTAATCTTGTCCCTATTTCTGTAATTCCATAATTCCATAATTCCGTAATTCTGTAATTCCATCATTCCGCAACAAACCATGATATGGTTTTTTTCTCTAAATGCCTTCAGATATTGGACCGATTTGTGGTATGTAAGTTAACCATGATGAGTCATAGATCAAGTTTGAGTTTCGTTCCGCTCCACTAATTTTTGCTGAAATTACAGGCTTTGGACTTGATAAATTGTTGAAAGGTGTCAGACCACCAATTAAAAATCCCTATCTGTTCAACCAAATTTTGCAATTTTCACAGCTTTCTAAATATTTAACCTTAAGTTTAACTTCATAGAAACCAGGTATACCCTTAATTGTACATGTATCAGCTTTCTACATGCCAATTTTCACCATACCTTTAAAGCCTTCTAACAAAATAACTGACCATCAAATAGAGGTACTCCAAAACAAAAACCTGGTTTTCTGGAAATCTAAAATTAGTATACTATGGAGCGCATTAATCCTCAATTTTTAATGCAAACTCATAGACAAGTAAATTTTGGCTCAAAATGATCTAGATATATTTCTCTTTCACCAAAAGTTTCATTTCTGCAAATTTGTTGGTTAGTTTATGTAAACAAGGACATCAAAAGCACTATTTTGTGTCAGAGTAGGGCTACTTTTACATACGTTCTAAATTGGAGGGAGTAATTGGTGGTCTGACACCTGAAAATCACAGTTATACAGACTTTTTTTCTAAACGCCTTCAGATATTGGGCTGATTTTTGGTGTGTGAGTTAACCATGATGAGTTTTAAGTCAAGTTTATGTTTAGTTCCGCTTCAATAATTTTTGTGGAAAATTATGGGCTTTGGACTTTGATAAATTGTTGAAAATCTGAGTTACATGGAGTTTTTTAAGCCTTTTGATTTTGAGCAGATTATTATACGACAGCAAAATTGACAATTTTTTGGTCGTAAATTGGTATGACATTGGCGTCGTCATCGTCGTCCAAAGACTTTTGGTTTTCCCACTCTAACTTTAGTATAAGTAAATAAAAATCTATGAAATTGTACAACAAGGTTTCATATATTACAAGGGATCTGCTGGGATCAAGCTGCAAGGGGGGATTTAAAACATTTTGGGGTGTTCCAATTTTTTCAAAGGGTTCAATTTTTTTTCTCAAAATTTCTAAAATTTCAAATTTTTTGAAAAGTTTCATGAACAAATCTTCAATTGCACAGCATAGTGCAATAGATTTTTAAGATCTTGACATTTTTTATGTCAAAACAAAAATTTGATCACGATCCAAAGTAAGAGCTATATCAAGCTTGAATGTTGTGTCCATACTTGCCCCAACTGTTCAGGGTTCAACCTCTGCAGTAGTATAAAGCTGTGCCCTGCAGAACATCCGGTTGGCTATTATCGTGAATATTATTATAGATAGAGATAAACTGTAAACAGCAATAATGTTCAGCAAAGTAAGATCTACAAATAAGTCAACATGACCAAAATGGTAAATTGACCCATTAAGGAGTTATTGCTCTTTATAGTCAAATTTTTAACAATTTTTCGTAAGTTTTTGTAATCTTTTGCAAAAATCTTCTCCTCTTAAGGTAGATTCATGGTATACCGCCATCTTGGATTGTACAATCACAGTACAAAATCGGTCTAGTTATTTGCCCAAATCAGCAAATTTGGAAACAGATTTGCAATTTAATGGTTAGACTGTTTATTTATATAAAGAAAACTTGCTGATTTATTGTATTATTCAAAATATCTTAACAAATATCAACCTTTTTGGTTTTTAAAATCATTTTTTTCAAATGAGCCATTTAAGGGGAGATAACTTTTTTAGCACAAAATTTATACTGGGCTAATAGGGAAATTTTTTATTTTTACTTGTGGCAAGAAAACAAGTTCGGAGACACCATGTTTTCTTTTTATTTTCTTAAAACATATTATAAAACCTATCTTCTCACAATTTTTTTCAAAATTCTATCTCATAAAAAAAATTTTATGCACTGTTATGTGTTTTTTCATGAACAAACTAACCAAATTTAGGCAATTTTCAACGACTCATAGCTTGAAAAATAGCACGGTGACCCATACTTTTTATTATATTTTTGAAAACAGCATAAGAAAATCTTCATTTTGTCAAATTATAAGAAAATTCTGTCTCAAAAAACATTTACTTATGATCTACCTTAAACTGCTTAGACAAATTTTACCAAACATGTCCACAACCATCATTAGGGTATCTAGTTTAAAAATGTGTCCGATGACCCCACCCAAGATGGTTGACATGGCTGATAATAGTTCATAAGGTAAAATGCAGCTTCTGGCTCATATCTCTGAAACCAAAGCATTTAGACAGGATAAAATTGTTCATGATCAGTAGTTCACGATCTATTTGTCCTGAAAATTTCAGACCAACCAGGCAACCTGTTGTTGGGTTGCTGCCCCTGAGTTGGCAATTTTAAGAAAATTTTGCACCTTTTGGTTATTATCTTGAATATTATTATAGATAGAGATAAATTGTGTACAGCAAAGTAAACCCACAAATAAGTCAACATGTCCAAAATGGGCAATTTACCCTTTAAGGAGTTATTGGCCTTTACAGTCAATTTTTATCAATTTTTGTAAATTTCTACAAAATATTTTTTACTGTAACTACTGGGCCAAGTTCGTTATTGATAGAGATAATTGTAATCAGCAAGAATTTTCAGTGAAGTAAGATTTACAAACACATCATCATTACCAAAATAAATTCAATTGTGTCCTTTGTTTAACATGCAAAAGACAAAGGTGAGCTACACAGGCTCTTAAAAGCCTCTAGTTATTCTTGGATTTATTATTGCTTCCACAAATCGTTTCACTCAAGTTTAAGCTCACTTCTGCTATGTCACATACCAAGAAAAGTGAGATAAAAAAAACAACTGGGAGAAATATACACAAATAATGTGAACTATATATGTGACAGGTCAAGAGAAAGACTATACCAGCTCACAGTTTGCTCCAGTAACTAACTTTTACTTTTACTTAGTTGTTCAGATCTCTTTGGTGATTATATTCACATACACTTTCTGTCTATTGGGTTTTCTGCATGCATTTTGATATTGCACAATATCAAAATCGATCGTTTCTGTTATTGAGCACAGCAAATTAGTTTATAAAGAGCTTCATTTTGTGTTGAGTAGCTGTTTTTATACGACTGAAAAAATGTTTTTGAGATTGTATAATGTTATGATGTCGTCTGCGTCTTCAGAAGACACATTGGTTTCTGGACAATAACTTTAGTTTAAGTGAATGGATTTCTATGATTTTTTTAAAGAAGGTTCATAACTGCAAGGAATGTTTGGATTGATGTTGGGGATGATGGTAGCAATGGGTTAGGAATAAGGGGCCCATAAGGGGCCCAAAACAAGCATTTATCTAGTTTCAGCACAATAACTTGTGTTTAAGTATTTCATTTGCCCTGAAATTGTACCACACAAGTAGATTTTTTTTTTATTTATTCTAAGGGTTATGGGGCAAGTAGTTTAGGAATTAAGGGCCAAAAGGGGCCAAAGCAATAAAATTGAGAATGGAAATGGGGAATGTGCCAAGGAGACAACAACCCGACCATAGAGCAGACAACAGCAAAAGGTCACCAACAGGTCTTCAATGCAAGAGAAATTCCCGCACCCGGAGGCGTCCTTCAGCTGGCCCCTAACAAATATATGCTAGTTCAGTGATAATGAACGCCATACTAAACTCCAAATTGTACATAAGAAACTAAAAGTTAAAATAATACAAGACTAGCAAAGGCCAGAGGCTCCTGACTTGGGACAGGCACAAAAATGCGGCGGGGTGAAACATGATCTCAACCCTCCCCCTATACCTCTAGCCAATGTAGAAAAGTAAACGCATACCAATACGCACATTAAAATTCAGTTCAAAAAGTCCGAGTCTGATGTCAGAAGATTATAGAAAGGTATCATTTCTGACGTATACATTATGTCCTCATTCTCGCTGAGCGCAATCATCATCTTACTTTCCAGTCACTTATAATTAAGAGTCATTGTAATTTGTGATCATTTGTATAAGTCCTAGATCGGTGAACGAAATATTCGCCACAGGACTTTCCAGTGTTCAGCGAACACAACAATTAATCACTAGTCAATATAAATGATAAACAATGTTATAATCATCGTTATGATAAGCAAATCTAAATATCAAATGTAAAATCACAAATATCGATTTTCAAATATAGTTTCAGTTCAATTATATATTTCGGAGTTTAGTATGGCGTTCATTATCACTGAACTTGTACACATTTTTATTTAGGGACCGTCATTTGAAAGTACGCCTCCGGGTGCGGGATTTTATGGCAGTTTTCTGCTCTTTGGTCGAGTTTTGACTCTTTAACACATTCCCCATTTTCATTCTCAATTTATATATCGAAGTACGAATCTCAAACGATCCCTCGCTGTACAATTCTGTATTATTTGTTCAAAGTCATCCAATAGTCTGTACCCAGCATATGCGTATATCCATATTTGAATTTGCAAGGTTGAAAATTTGCTTGTATGCAAATTCTAGCAAAACAAATCATCGTGGTAGTAATGTATTGTATACAAAGGGGCATTAGCTGTCAAATTCATGTTTACCGATTTGACTCAAATTCTCATATTTCTCATATTTGTTTATTACATGCTAAGACGTATAAACAATCAATAAGCCTGAAATAGTAAAAATGCATGTACTCGATGAGATGAATAAGATGTTGTGTATATTTAGACTTGACGCCATCTAATAGTCTATCATGATGACCTCCGAAGACTGCCAACGGTCAAAATGAAATTCTTTTCTTTTTAACACGACTAATATCTGCACAATCAGTCTCTAGCTAATGGGTTGAATTGAAGGTCACAGGAATACGGTTTCAATGAGGTCGAATTATTCACTTGCAAGTCAATAATTCTGAGTATCGATTTTTCTTTGCTTATTTTGACAAAATTGAACCAAATAGCTGCAAAAACCGAATTATTAGTTCAATATTTCACTTTTATAAATGATTGAAATAAACAAAATCATATTCTTACTTGTTTCATATCTCGTAGCTTATTTCCCTTTAAAGGTCAAAAATGTATTGCCACGAACCAGGACAAGTTTTCCCGCAATGAGGAACATGCACACCACTTTTGAGAACATCTTTTGGAAAAAGGAAGGATATAGGATGCTTGTTAGAAAAACTTGTTAATTTCACCGAAAAAGCGCTTATGCCAAATATTCTCTGTCATGCGTGTCTGTAGCCATAATTTCTAAATAAAATTTACTTTGATTTTTTGCACTTTCTTTTATTAATAAAATATTCAGACAAAGCTATTCTTCTGTCTCCTGCTTTTAATATCTGAAAAGAGAAATAATTGCAAGTAATTAAAAGGGCTAATATTATATTTTCCAAATAATTATACCGAGAAGTGTCGTATATTGTACCATTACGTATTACCCATATCATTGTTTTTGCTAAATATATAGAAGTATAAAAATGTAATTGATTTAAATACAATTAAAAATAAGATTTATTAGTTTATTTGTTGGTTTTGCATGGTAAATTTCCAGTGACTAATAGTATGCGTAATTAATTTTGGGAAAACATACCGTACGTAGTATTTCTCTATATTCCTAATCCTTAGATTTTTGTTTTTTTCCTAAGTTTCTTGTCCTTTTTCTTGTCAAACAGTCGGTACCGTATTCTGTAAATCTAAAAATACACAAGACTTCAATTTAAAGTCGCAAAAAAAGAAGATTATCAGCTTTGAAGATATACATTTTTTTTTAGATGTAAACTTATATATTGCTGTGTCATGTTGGTCTCTTGTGGACAGTTGTCTCATTGACAATCATACCAGTCAGAATTGGTGTCTTCAACGTATATATACCACATCTTCTTTTTTATATTAATAGCTAATATGGTTTCTATTTTACGATATTTACAATATTTATTAGCGAGAATAAACAATTGAACCAAGAAAAGGGTCGAAATACTGTACAACTAAAACTAATTTCTAAGTGATCGAAAGTTTACATTGCATGTATGCATTGCGGTATTCATAATTACAAACAAATGCGGGATTCGTTGCTCTCAAAGCATTTAATTTCCTAGATTATCCTTCACATTAAAATGTACGGAAAGATGACAAAACAGCTATATATAGTCAGGTATCCCAATCAAATAACAGACTTAAAAAGTTAAATCTGCTGTATCCGTTAATAATTTAAATTTTGTTGTCCGTTTTTTCCCTCTGGTATAGTGTTACGCATATTTTAAACCATTTCTTTTGAAACTGTGCTCAATAGTCAACATTCTTCTGTTTAACCTTGCTAAATTATCATTTACATGGTTCATACAAACTTACCAGACGAACAAGAGGCCAACAAAAGCACCCTTCTGGTTGTACCTGCTCTACTGGAGTAACATTTTCGTTATTGGCAATACTGGCGTCTGCTGTCCACGGCATTACTGCAGATGACAGGAATCCAGACATTTTCACAGGAGGATGGACTATAGCATCCTCGGCTTCTGTCAGTCTTTCATCCAAGGCGAAAGTTCCTGTTTCCGTTGTCTTGGAGTCCGTTATAATGTGTCCAGAAACAATCGGTAATAAGGAAGATTTATTTTCATTTGCAACTTGTTTTAGAACAAACTGAGCGCAATTTCTTCTTCGTTTAATATTGTTTTCAACTTCATCATTGGTAAAATCTTCTATATAACGGTTGTAGTTAGTATTCACGAAATCATGAAGCTTTAATGAAAAGTTTAGCCATTTTGATGTTACCTCAGTGGCAAAGCTTTTGGCGCCTTCGCCTATTTTTTCGTCCTCTTTATTGATTTGTAATCTAGTCTGAATATTGTTGTCCTTATTTTCATCGTGTTCTTTCTGTTCATCGATTTCGAAACATTCACTTCCACAATATGCTATTTGAAAACTCATGACTGCTGCAAAATGAACAACGTACAACAAATGTTTGCAGACTATTCATAAAGCCTAGGCAACAACAATCGACGTCGTTGACCATTACTTTTATGACGTTCGGTCATTATAACTCTTCATTAAAAGCACAACAGTTTGCATCTGTATAATAATAATAATAAAAATAATAATAATAATAATAATAATAATAATAATAAATTCTTTATTTAAAAAGGGTTACCTCAATTAGAACTAGTATAATTTTCATTGAGGTCCTCAAACAAACTACATGCATACAGTTAACATTCATACATTCTTGCATTAAAATACAATATATATTACTTTCTATATATACACTATTCAATCCTTCAAATATACAAATGGTAATATTTGATAAAGTTTTGTTTAATTTTCCTCTTCTTACAACAAAAAAAGGAAGCAAATTATTTGATTTGCATATAGTTTTCAAGAAAATGATTACAACAATGTTTCTTGCATAATTCCACATTACGACATTTGTTTATCTATTTATTTTTCAATATGCGGCTTCTGCAAAATTTTCACTTATATAAATAATGTTGTTTAACCCTATTTTACACGATTTCCAAAGCATCAGTAAATCCAGGTGAGCGACACGGGCTCTTAGGAGCCTCTAAATTTATTGGTAAATATGTCTCATTGATATTTAATTAATTATTACATTCTATTAACCTATCCAATTTGATTATTGGGAATTTGATCAAATCTGATTAATGATGCTGATGCCCTCCCTTCATGTTTAAGAGCTGTAGTTGTTCCGGCTCAATCTACCTCATCGTCAAATTCTAGATGTAATTCAAGATATGAGACATACTTAACTGTATCTGTTCAATGTATGTTATGAATAAATACTAAAATCTGAGACTAAAATAAACAAAATTAAGGTTAGCATTTGTACTTGGTAATGTCATTACATATTATCCATGTAGATTCAGGAAAGAGGAAACTCGCAATTTTCCGTCATGATTGCTTCAGTTCTGAGAAATATTTGCCACATTTCGACTTCAAATCAGGACCAAATGAAGATAGTTTGTAGAAGATGTGTTCAAATTGAATCTTGACCTTGACCTCATTTCACGGATTTAATAGTGATAAAATATGATTTTTTTTGTGATTAGCTCTATTTCGTCAGATACTATAAGCCAACAGAAAAGCAACTCATAGGATAGATGGTGAATGGGATCGTTTTTGTTGAGCCTGCGGCTTTGGTCACTTGAGAATTAGCTCGACATAGGGCCGTGATAGTGATCCGGCAGCTATGGGCCGGCGTCGTTAGCTAACTTCTTAAAGCATTATATTTTAGAAGGTGGAAGACCTGGATGCTGCCTTCAAACTTTGTGCTTTGTATATGGATACCTCATGTTATGAAGTTTCCTTCAGTCACATGTCCAATGTCTTTTATGGTTCTAGGAGCAAGAACCCCAACACTCAATTCCAGCCTTTTCTTTGTAGTAAGAAACGTTGCAGTAAATTTTCAGAGAGATCCATACACTTAAAGTTATTGTCTGTAAACTAGAAAAATGCTACTTTTTTACCCTTTTTCGGTCCCTTATTCCTACATATTCGGGGAAATAAACCCCAAACTGAATCCCAGCCTTCCCTTTGTTATATGGAACCTTGTGGTACAATGTCAGAGAGATCCATATACTAGTAGTTACACACAAGTTATTGTCCGAAAACTAGAAATATCCCTGTTTTTCGCCCCTTTTTTCCTAGACTGTTTGCCCCATAACCCTTAAAATAAATCCAAACCTTCTACTTATGGTATTAAAGATTGTGCACAATTTCAGAGCAATTGAAATACTTATACACAACGTATTGTCTTGAAACTAGATAAATGCTTGTTTTGGGCCCCTTTGGGTCCCTAATTCCTAAATCTTTGGGACCATAACTCCCAACCTTCCTTCTGTAGTTATAAACATTGTGTTTATGTTTTATTGCTTTATATTTACTTATACTATCTGTCTTCGGACGACGCTGACGACGTGATACCAATTAATATACGACCAAATTTGTTTTAATTTTTGCGGTCGTATAAAAAATGACCACTTTTCTATTTTGATCCATTCATCCTCAAGAAAACTTACTACAAGTTAACATCATATACAAGTTAATTGACCTTGTATTGATCTAATGCTGCCAAAATTTCTGACATTTGCGCCCTACATTTGTGTGTTAAGTTAGAGAACAGAAATGAAAAATTCAACAAATTTGTCCATTTGTAAACAGGCACGACTCTAGAACGGTATAAGTGACTGTCAGCAGACACCACCAACATTTAAACTTGATCTGTATGTTGTTGTAATAAGCATTAAGCACAAGTTTCATAACATTTGGTTGAGGCAAACTTGAGTTTGAAAACAGCATTTTTTTTCCATTTGTAAAGGGGCATATAACTTTAGAACGGTAAAAGTCACACCACCAAATTCAAACTTGATCTGTTTTATCATGTCTTTTATATGATATATGACATATAAATAAACATTATATATAAGTTTTATATATTTTTGTTATTAAAGCAAACTAAATTTGGAGAACTGAAACGAAAAATTCAGCAATTTTCAATTTGTAAAGAGGCATAACTCTAGAACAGTAAAATTGACACCACCGAAATTCAAACTTGATCTGTTTTGTGGTAAGAAGCATTTTGTAGAAGTTTTATATCATTTGTTTAAGGCAAACTAAAGTTACTTAGAGAAAGGAAACAAATTTTGGGAGACATAGAGACAATGGTATAACTTAATGTCCCCTCCCTAAAAGCGGGGGTCATAAAAACAGACCATCTCGAACTAAAATATGTTGAAAGCTTAAAGTAACCTATCTTATGAAATCATCATCTGTGTCTAGTACATTTAATCATAAATATCTTTATCTTAGCCGATTATAGAGCCTTCTGTAAAGTCATTCTTTTGTGGAATGTTCTGACTTTCAAGTTTCTACATAAATTGTGCTGTGCCAAATGACCCTTGTAATCAGTTTGTTTTAGATTTATGAGTTTGACTGTCCCTTTGGTATCTTTCATCCCTCTTTTTGTAATAAATCATCTTCCTTTTATTGTTACATTTGTTCTCGTCTTGAATAAACATGAAATATATATGCCTTAGGATGTTCAAACATGACCAATGAAATAGAGAAACATTCTGCTGGAGGTTTTCCCCCTAGATGCCCCCTTACCTAATTATCTGTATGTAGGTCTCTTAGGGTCTTTAATTTGGATTTAAATGTATATAAATATAACTTCATGTAGATTAATGTTTCAATTTTTCTAAAGATATAAAAAAAAAAATTGGTATGAATGACAAGGAGACAACTCTCCGCCAGAGACTAAAATGACACAGAAATTAACAACTATAAATGCATTCTTTAACTGAGTTGTCAACACCTGTCTATTGTTGAAGACTGCACGTTTTACTCGAAATGGCCGCAAGTTATGTTGTTTGTGATTCTTTTTTGCAATAATCTAATGACACAGAGAAGTCTCCATTTTGTAATTTTGATGGTATAATGAATGAACCATGACTGAAGGTGCAGGGTCAAATAACCTCCAATGAAATGTGAAATGTCAATGCTTATAAAACTGCATTTCAAATACCATTAACTTTATACCATAAGTAATTCCCTTTAAACTAATCTAAACAAAAACTAGTAAGCTATGTAAAAGATCCAAAATCAATAGATCATGATGAGAGGGTGGGGTCATATAATCTCCATGGAAAAAGGACTTTACAAATGCCAATACTCTTGAATACCAAATATCATCGACTTTGCATTACTTATTCTTCTTAAACTGACGTAAAACATTCATTCAATGAAGGGGGGACCACAAAATCTCCTTGGATGTGCCAATACTCTTATGGCAAACTTGTTCATGTTAACACTAAACTAAGCATTAGTTTCAAATCAATAGTCCAAGGGGGAGGAGCCAAATAATCTCTATGATGGAAATGCTATTACAACTGCATACCATTATTAGTACTAGTGGTTCCCGATAAGCTTGAGCGAACCACAAACTCATATATTGTAGGGGCTTATGCCGTAAGAAACAGCAAACCTATGTATTGCTTTTTTATACTTTGTCAAGACAAATAAACAGCTGCGCCATGAGCGCATGATATGCCTGTCCCATATTCTAAAGTTCAATAACTTCTCAATGTCATGCAAAAAAAATGTGAAAAACTAAACAGCTCAATTGATATAAAATATTTACCATAGTTAAATGAAAACTGCTCATAGCAGTTTAAAGTTATTGTCCGAAAACTGGAAAAAATCCCATAACTCATAACTAGGAAGTGTATAATCTAAAATTTATAAAAATTGAAAGGGAGCTTACATCAATAGATATAAACTGTTCTCCTTAGTTTCATGAAAACTGTTTAAAAGCATTTTTTCAGTTATCGTCCAAAAACTGGAAAATCCCCCTTTTTTTATGAAAAAACTCCATAACTCAAAAATGTAAAATCTAAAGTTTATAAAAATCAAAAGGGAGCTCATATCAATTGATATAAACAATCAACCAAAGTTTCTTGCAAATTAGTGAAAGCATTTTTGGAGTTATTGTCAGAAAACTGGATAATCCCTGGTTTTTTTAACGAATAAAATCCAACAACTCAGAAACACAATATCTCAAATTAATTAAAAACGAAAAGGAGCTTATGTCATTAAATCATTAAATGAACAATTCAACACTAAAGTATTATGCAAATTGGTTCAAGCATTTTTGAGTTAATGTCATGTTGACAATGGACGGACAGACAGACGGATAACGGTATAGGATAATACATCCCCATAAACGGGTGTATGAAGAATGTCACAAACAAACAACAAATCCAATTCTAAGATTTAAAACTTTACTTTTTTAAGACAATGATGCACAAAGATAATGTATATATATAAATGCTTTCTTAAAAAAAAAATCCAAATGAGTGAGTGAGCTTTCATTCAGTACCCCAGATAAAAGTATATAAAGATGACTTGAATCTTCAAAGTTCATTTGGGTATCTATCCAATAATGCAGAAAACTTTCTCATAAAAAATAAAAGTACATTTGATTGTTTTAAAACTACATAACTTATTGATTTGTAAGTACAATGTATACTACTTTCCACAATTTAACACTTTTCAAGTCCCTTCGCAAATTATAAAAAAAAGTTATGAATCAAATGATATAAGTTGAGATTTTTCAAGTGCCAATTTCCAGTGTAACTCACTCACTGATTCATGTGATAGGTCCAAATCTAAGGATTGAAAATGGTAAAACAAAATAACTCAGAAAAAAAGCTTTGAACCTTACAATGATAACCAAATTTGAGAATGATCTTGTTTTTCTAATTTATTTTAACAAATATTGTTAATAATGTACCTGAATTCATGAAATTGGATCTCATACAGACACTTTTACATAAAAAAATAACTACAGTATACTGTATAAAAGAGCATTTAAGATAATAAAATTTTCAGTCTACAATTTATAAATTATGATAAAAATATAGTTGTCACACGAATTAAAACATGAATAGAAACATGATTTTTCAACATAATAAATTATGATATAATGTTTTCTGTTAGTTAACAGCTAGTGGTAACATATGGCTGTTCCTCTTCAAATCCTGCCTATCTGTTGTTGTTGTTACAGGGTCTGGCATTCACCTACAAGATTGAAGAAAAAAATTAAATTCAATAATATCAAAATGCAACGATTGGATTCCAGACTTGAGTGGATTAATTCTAAGTCTCTACACTTGGACCGATGACAAATGCTAGTTTGTTTGGATATGTACGTACACAGCTTCATAAAATTCACTTGATTGTCTGACAGATAAATATACATTGAAACCTTTCTAATTTAATCAGAAGAGGTTCGCTGCTTGGAAGCAAAAGTGAAACCTTTCAATGACATTTAGTGTCAAAAAAGAAATCATTTTGTTATGAAATTTTAGCGAGTTATAATATTCTAATATGCTGCTGACTTAAAAACAAAGATAGACAACAGACTAAAACAAAACTATTTCATGATAAAAGTAAAACCAATGCTTTAGAACCTTAAAACAAATTCTGTCTTTGTTACAAATTCTGGACACAGGTTAATGAAAATTACTTTAAAGAAGAATGTTGTTCGATTTGAGAAAGATGGATTTTTTTCACTATTTGCTGAACTCTAGAAAAATGTTAATTTAACATGTCTTCTGTTCACATTCCAAATTTATTTTCCAAATCAAGTAGTATATTTAGACAGATTTCACTGTTAAATATATATATATAAATCCTACTATTTTCTATAAATGTGTGTCAGATAAGCAAGTTACTTATGTTTATGATGCTAAATCCTATACAAACCTTACTGCAAAGTAAAATGCACAGCCTCAATTATTCTTAATTCTAATCTGTACATTATCAGCTTCTTAAAAAGAGTTCATGACCTTAGAGGTCAGTTTTAATGTTCTACCTGAACCTCGTAAAAAGGACTCTTTAATTTTGAAGTGTAAACAGCCGTTTATTCAAGATCAAGTCCACGCATCTTAAATTAACACGAGCTTTACCCTTCGTTGCTGTTAAGCTTAAACACGTAGCTTGATATTGCCTTGTTCTTTCTCCCTCCTCTCCGACAGGCATATTATTCTTTAGGGAAGCACCTAAATAATAGTAATTAATTTGATCTACATTGTATTTTTATTTCTTATGATCAGTCCTGTCACAATTTTAAGCTGCAAAGAAGTCTCAGATTATTTTCATACAAAGGTAAACATATTTGTGTTCAATATTTTCTTTGTTACTGGTGTATTATAAGTTACCATATTTATATTTATAAAATTATTTGAAATCTTACAATGGGATCTATTTTATTAGAAAAATTACGATTTCTTATCCATGATAATTTTTATATTCCACTTACCAGTTTTTGGGAAAAGAACAGCCCATTCATTGTCATTAGAAAATAATACATGAAAAAGGAAGATAAAAAGGAAATTGAAGAACCCATTCTTATTTTAATATTTGCAAAATCGTCTTCCCAATCACTGATGTGAAGATGTATTTATAATTTTTATGAACCAAATTAAAAATATTTATAGTTCACCTGCACATTTTATCAGTTAATTTATTTAAACCCAGTGATAAGTTAAAATTGCACTAGCACTTTACGAGAGAAATGATATTACTTTTTTCTTTTTATATCTTAAAATAATTTCTTCTCAATTAACCTATACAGCCCTGTGAATTTGTTCAGAAAGCATTTTTATTTGCTAATCAAGAACTTTTCAAATTGTTGCATAAATCTATTTCTTATAAGTTTACAAAAAAGTAACTTTGGCATGGATTTATCTTTCCTTTTTAAATTAATAGTAGGTCAGTGTTTGATTGTTCCCATAATCATAGAAGGCAAACTGGTAAACCCAACACTCTCGATCATGTATATTCCCCAATATCAATTTCCCTTGCCAAAACTAATTTCTTAAAGACCTTAGCAAACAGGGATGTGTGTCAAAGCCAAGCATTTGAATATTTAGTTATAATGTTTAGATATTTACCTGTCTGCCATCAATCGTATGCTGTCCTTCATGGAGTACTTCATCTACGCATTGTGGATCACGGAAAGTGACAAAACCAAACCCCCTTGATCTTCCTGTCTGTCTATCCATGATGACAACTGCGTCACTGAGTTCTCCATATCTGCTGAAGTACCTCCACAGCACATCTAGATAAAGTAAAAAGTCATTTTTTTTCTATACACAGCATGCCCCATTTCAATATTTTCTAAACTTTTCTTTACATGAAAGAAAATACAAACATAGATTTTATTTTGGATCCATGTAAACAAATGTTTATCATCTCCTGACATGGTCACAAAAAGACCTAGAATACATAAAAATGTCTCAACTTTAAAAAATTAGAAATAGACCATACTGATTTAAGTTGCTGTTATAAGTAAGTATATACATATGGTATTTTATCATGTCACATGATGTGTACATGTATATGAATGTATTATGAAGGTATATACATGTATATAGCTACATGTATATCATGATATATGGTTGTGTTAAGCTGGATATTATGTAACATTTTCATAGAATCAGTTTTGTTTCAAGAGCTTTATGAAAACCTAATTCGGATTAATAATGTTTTTTCACGTTATTTTTTTTTCTCTGTACAGGATGCCCCATTAAACTCTTTTAGAGACGATTTGTTTTGATCTTCAATTCTATAAGAATCAAAGTTCATCATATGCAACACATAATAAAAAAATAAATGAGCTTTATTTGGTGTGGGCATAGTAAACAAATGTATTATTAGCTCCAATAAACATTTAACTGACATACATGTACACACTCTGTCATTATCAAAGTCCTATTAATTTATATCTTACCATTGTCTGTGTTCCAACTGAGGTTTCCAACAAAAAATTTACTGAAAAATAGATTTTTTCATATTTACATGTTTAATATAAGGGGACAAGCTTTTACAGAAGAAAAATCAATAAAAAGTTTTTGTTTTAAATCTATATACACCTTTATCTTCTTATTATATGGGGACGGAGTCCCCAATAACAGTAGAAAATTCAATAAAAAAAAAATACGGGAAAATTTCCGGAATTTTTCATTGTACTAATGAACTCAAAATCGTTCAAATTTTTTTTGTCGTGTTTTGAAATCCTGGACCTGCGCAGAAATGTACAATGTACTTCTTTTTTCCGGTCTCGTTTGTATGAAACTTTTAGTAAAATATATATTTATCAGTCTAGTATAAAATAGGAAGGAACGCGCAATACCAATTTCATTTTTAATAGTTCCTTGATATGAAAAAACGTTACCCGATGACAGCGTTTCTTTGTTTACATTGCATATGACATCATAATTTAAATAACGTCACAACTAAATCCCTAACAACAGAACCAAAATCGGAAACGTTACGGTATTTCCGTTTCTTTTTTTTTAAACAAAATTTAATATTTAAGTTACAAAAAAATAATTCATACAGACTTCGTCCCCATTTACAGGTAATGCCTGCCTCATATTATTTATAGAATTTTGAGAATTTGAGGACATGTCACGGATGTCATTGTCTGCAAATTTAAGGAAATTCTGCAGCAATGGTTCAGTAGCATGATGTACATGATGTACAATCGATTACAAAGAATTACGGTACCATTAGTTACCTTATTCTTTATCAACATTTAATCATTGTAATTCATTAATTTCTGTTAAATGTTATGCAACAATGAACATTTCATCTCGTATTACATCCTTTTGTCGGTTTTTATGCATATTCTGAGAATATTTCTATAAATAGATTTGATATGAACAATATGAACACTATTCTCAACTTTATTCTTATCAAATGATAATTGATATATAATAAGTTGGACTTTTTGTGTTCTTTTATGTTAATATACGTTCATACATGTACAGTTTTAATTTTTTTGGCATTGGTAGGCAAAATTTATGTTTTTACGGGGATTTCCCAAATAAATTCCGTAATATGTACTCCGTTTATTTTCCATTTCCAAACATCGGAATCGGCACAAAATATTAATAGTATCTTACCCTGGATCGTCTCTACCGGCCATTGTGATGTTGGTTGTGTTTTAGTATCTTGTTATTTCTTTGTTTCGTTTACACAGTCAAATGACAAGAATGTTCTTGTAAATCAATGGCGTCTTGTGTAATGATATAAGCAAGATCGGAATGTTTCGGTAAACTTCGCTGATTTGTCGAAAAATAACATGGACAAACTCGTCCATGTAATTTTCGTCCCATTGACTTGTAGTAATTACGGTGAGCAACCAGGGAGAGGGTATTGGTTTTTTTTTTGGTATGTGTCTAAAAACAATATTCGCGCAAACCGCTTAGTTTTTCGTATCAATCAGTTTATCTTTTTTTCTAAATTTCATAATATAGGGGCCTAAATGATGGGCCGGAAATCTGGATACAGCCTTACTAAGGTTAAATTGATATATGTTTTTTTTTGGTCATCAGCTTGACCTCAATATTTTTTTTTTTTTCATTAAATTGGGGATCAGAATATTTTCATAAGAAGAAAAAAACCTTTCAGGTTATATAGTCCGTTCCTTTAATACTATATTTTAAAACAGTATGGCAGTTATGTAAATTATATTATCTTCCCTGCCGAGATACCTACACTTTTGTAGAACTGACGTGTGGCTTTCCCACGGTTGCATCCGTTTTTTTTTTTTTTTTGGTCTATATATAGATACACTACTGTTTTTTTATTATTAATCTCTCATCTGTAAACCCCATCCAGCCCCTCGGGCATATGATAAAATCAGAGACATACATGTATGTATGCATGCATGAATTCGAATCCCGGCTCTCAGGGGGGAGAACAAAAATTTGCTTTCGAAAATTGACAGATCTAACATTTTTTGAGCTACTATAGTATTGAGACGAATTATATATACAGAATGTGTTTTCAGCCTTGTATCACCCATGTTTTTTTTATGATCCAAATTGGATAAAATATGTCGCCCAGTAGAGTGTTCACTTGTTCAGACGTTATATATTATATGTATATAGAATAACCATACATTAATATTGTCTCGAAATATAAATGATCATAAATTTCAATGCTTCTTATCTGCTATATATTTATGGGGATATGATTCGTTATAAAAGAGACATAGCTTACAAAAAGAAGAAAAAGATCAGGAGATAAAAGAGACAGTGTTAATCCATATAAAGACCAAAAGAGCAGAAGCCACTGCCAGAGAGAACTAAGAAAGGCGCATATTGGAGGTATATTGAAGACATAGTTACTACGAATCGGACAGAGGTACTGACTGCATGAAAAGATTCGGGACGTACATAAGCATAAACGGTCAGATGGGAGTAGCATACCACATCTTATATCAGCAGGTCTACTAAATGACGACTCATGAACTGACAAAGCCAACATCTTTTGAACATGTTGAAATGGTTCCAATACTCCAACTAGCCTTTAAAAGATCATACGACACATGAGTGGTACCAAAGGAAACAGTTTGAACTAATCAACTTCAGACCAATATCGTTAACCTGTATACATATGTTGTAAGTTAATGGAGCACATAGTCACCAGCAATATCATATGCCATGCAGATCAATCTAATTAAAATATAGATCTCCGATTTCGTTATACTACGTTACTACATATGAGCATAACGAAATCGGAGATCTATATTTTAATTAGATTGGGTTTAGCGCTGGCCAACATGTTTAAGCCCACCACTATTGAATTCTGAATGTGCCTGTCCCAAGTCGAGAACGTGTACTTAAGTGGCTGTTTATCATATTTGTATTTAATTCATTTTTAACATAAATCAGACTGTTACTTTTCTCTGAAATTGTTTTACATTTCTATTTTGTGGCCTTTTATAGCTCTCTATGCAATTTTGGTTTTTCTCATTGTTGAAAGCAATATGGTCACATTTAGTTGTTATTCAGTTCCATGTCATTTGCTCTCTAGTGGAAAGTCGTCTCATTTGCAATTATAACCGCATCTTCTTAACAAAGTTATTTATGTATAAAAAATGTATTATATGTAAATGTTCACTGCAAAAACTTAAGACTGAATAATGAAAAGATATATTTGTAAAGTTTGCTTCAAATAATATCTTACTTACACCAATTTTAAGCAAATCTGCCATCTACATTCTAGGACTGTTTGACTTAAAAAAAAAATTATGCATGAACCCAAAAACGCAATCTTCATGTTTATATAAAAATTACAAAAGACTCAGACCCTATGAGTATAATATAGCAACATGAAATAAAATATTCTGCACTGAATATCTTCTTTTGATCATAAATTATTTTTTTCAAGAATTGTAAAATAAGAAATTTCACCAAGAGATTGATGTCCAAAACAAGCTGAAATGTGTTTCCTGCTAAAATGATTTATATTATTAGTCTAACAGATAAAAGTTTACTACAAGTTTAAAGATATTAATGATTCATAACAATGAGGTCAAGGTCTGACAGATAAACCAAGCCTGACATACTTGTACACCTTGCAATCATTCCATAAACCAAATAGACATTTAGAGACATTTTGTTTCTAGTATCTTAGAGGAAGATCCACCATTTGAAAAGTTATACTGATCGACTTATGAACCATGAAACAAAGACAGATGATGTATGCCAGCCAGACATGTAAACTTTACAATCAATCTAAATAAAAGCATCTTTAGGTTTTATTATATTTCATTACATGTAAGTAAATGTTGTCACTTTTATAAAAATTGTAAACTCAACACAGTTTTAATCATTTTATAGTTCATAACTTTTTGGTTTTTTACCATTGAAAATATCTACAGCTTTTACTTGTTCAAAGAATTAACTGTCATCGTTGTATAAATTTCATCAATGCATCCAAATTTGATTAAGTCATCATCCACAGCAAATTGCAAAAATCTCTCTTAGTCCTGAAACTTCTCTCTTCTACTGTTGATAGTAGAATTAGCAAGCAATAGTAGTTTAATGTAATCTTTAGGGCTAAGGGTTATAGCTCTGAAGACCATTGTAAATATCAGTTTCATGTATACACTTCATGAATGGTTCTCTGCATCGTATTTCCCTACAAAGATATGACACAAGTTCAGACAACTGGTTTATTAATTGGCGACAAACATTATGTATTTAAAGAATTACTGCATATGTTTACTCTTTTAATTGTTTGGTATTTGACTGTAGGGAGCATTAGGTTTGATTAGACAGTTAAAAAAAGTATCTTGATATGTTCCTTTGGTTATTCATGTAGTGGGGTTGCTGTCTCATTGGCATATACCCACATCTCTTCAAACAGTGTAAGTTCAATGTAATGATCTTAAAAAAGGTTCATACGAAAGCGTAAATCAAAAAGTTATTGGTATAAATTAAGTGCTTTATTTCTTCCAATTAAAGAAATTATAAAAATGCATTGAACAAAGTTAAAACATTATTTACATTTTTCTTAAAAATATGTCTAAATAAAAAAGTTAAGACTTAAATTATACTTAATGTTTTTTATGGAAGCTTACATTCTTTATTCCAAAAGCAATACTGCTTATAGGTATCAAGTACAATAAATATTACATTAAATATAATAAGCAACAAATATTACAATAAGGTAATTCATTAATATGCAATTAATACAATTAAAAACAAATGTAGGAGCATGATATTAATTAGCATTATTTAACAATCTTAGTTAAAGTATGATATACACATTAAGACCAGACCATATACATATACATTAGGTTCTTAAAGCCTTACAATTTCAGCTTTTAAAGTCTTGAGGCATGGAAAGTCTCCTGTCCTTTGACAAATGAAATAATTCTCCTTTAGTTGTCCATAGAACTGTTGTAATTTTTCGCAACTCCATCATGTTAAAAGAAGTGCTAGAAAATACAATAATGGAATAATCATTAGTTAAAAACTATAAAATGTTATGAGTAGCAATTAATCATTATAAAAGGTAAATTTTAATAAGTATACAATGCCGGTCTCCAGATCTGTTTTAATTTGCAGGGTTGCAAAATAACGAATAATAGCCCACAGCCATAATATTAATAGCAATTATGAATAAATGAAATTATATTCACTCATTGCCAAATATGGTTGTGGTTAGAACAAACAAAAAGTTACTATGGTAATATATCTTTAATTGATTAGATCATCATAAATATCTGGCAATTTTCTATGATCTGAAATACAAAAAAATCACTAACCAGTGAGTTTTGGAATGCAGACTAGAGTTCTTGAAAATATAGATGGTCCTACAAGAAAACCTGCTGGTCCTCACTATAATGATCTATAATTTCTATTGCAAAAAATAACCAAAGTCATAAGATAAGATAACTTTATTAGCACTAACACATTGACAATAAATGGTTATGGCAACAAATTAAAGACAAACTACAATAACATATATATAATGAAGGAGTGACAGCGGCTATTTATGATAGAAATATATAAAAATAAAAAGAGAAGCATATACATTATTACAGAAATCAATTACCTTTTAATAATGAATTTCTCACCAACAAGCATTCATTCAAATAGTTGACAACAATTTTTAATATTGTTGGGGAATTACTATTTAGAATTGATATAAGCAAGTTATATGATAAAGAAGTTAATTTATTATTCAATGGAAAATTATTTAATTTTTTAATGAGGGTATCTCTCACATAGTTATAGGAGGAACATTAAAAAAAAAAAAAAAAAAGTGTAGTTCATCTTCAATGTCTCCATTGTTGCAGCAAAGACATACCCTACTCTGCTTTGGTATTTTTAGATATCGCCCTCTTTCTATAGATAAAGTATGTGCACTTAACCTTAATCTACATAATGTTGATCTATTACATTTGGATTTGCATTGATCAACATACGAGGGTCTACTATTTGGTTTATATAGTAAATTAAAAAAGTTTAATTTTTTATTTTGATTGATGTCAGTCTCTTGCTTCTGGAAGGCTATATCGTTGATTCTCTCTTGAAGGGGGTTTAAATACATTTTAATATCAATAGGATTTAGATTAATAAAATGAAATCCAAGTCCTGAAATAAGATTTTTCATATTTATTATCCAAGAGTTATTTTTTTTCAGTTTCTTTATATATTTTTAGGGCAAGTGAATTATTTGACTCAATTATATGAAGCCAATATTTTATTGCTGAAAATTCTATTCATATATCAATCAGTCCTTTAAAATATTTGATTGTCAAATCTTGGAACCACCACTTTTACAAAGAGGATTCTGTGCTTGATCACATTATGAATGATTAAATCAGCTTGTAAATGAAAGAAACTACATGTACATGTTGTTATGGAAATTCTATAGGTTATTTCAAAGTCAGTTTAAAATAAACAATTATCATGATTATAGATTCATGACATTCATCATATCAAATAAAGGAAACATGCAGTTGTATACCGCCGTTCAAACAATTTCCATATTCAGCACTCATCACTTTGCTACATTCCATTGTTGTAATTTCTCTCCAAGATGTGCAAAATTAATCTGAATTAAATATTTAATCTTTAAATGACAAAATTGTAACTTTAATGATTTATAAAGGGGACTGTAAATAACAAACACTGAAACAGACGTATCTACAAAAAAGTAATGCATGTACTTGAGAATGCAGTGTTTTATTTCTTTAAAGATAGTTCTTATTAATGAAGTATTTGAAAGTATATTTACAAATGCACAAATCTTCAGATATAATATTACCAAGCTTTGCAAATTTCAGGCATGGTGGTATAGTCCAAATAATTATACCGATGTTCAAAACTCGTAAATCTATGGACAAAAAACAAAATCGGGGTAACACACTAAAACTGAGGAAAACGCATTAAATATAAGAGGAGAACAACGACACAACATTAAAATGTAACACACACAGAAACGGACTAAGCATTAGACAAAATCCAATGGGAATAACAAATATAACATCAAAATCAAATACATGAATTTGTGATAGAAAAGTACCGTGACACGTTAAAAAAGCTAAATCAAGAAATTTAGTTTCAGATTGGAAAAAAATTAAAGAACTTAGAAATGAAGTGATAGATCTAGTAAGAGAGGCAAAACGTCAGTACCTGATTAATTTGCACAATTCCCTAGTCGATAACCCCCCTCCTCGGAAAGTGGTGGAGAATTGCTAAGAGTGTTTGCAAATCTAAAAAATAAAAGAGAATCAAAATTCTCCTATTTAGGTAAATGGAGAGATTCTTATCCACCCCGTTGAAAAAGCCACAGCCATATATGATTATTTTTGCTCAATATCAAGATTTGACACAGAACCCGCGCAATTGCCTAATGTCCCACCTTTGGCACCCTATGAGCTGTCTGACATACTGATAACAGAGCAGGAAGTGATTGAACATTCCCAAATTTTAAATATTAACAAACCAGCTGGACCTGAAAAGCTACCTCCAAAATTTCGTAAGGCAATGTTCCCATCACTGGTTACATCTCTAACATTCATAATTAATAAAAGCTTACAAACTGGAAAAGTTCCCAGTGATTGGAAACTTGCAAACGTATCACCTATCTACAAGGGTATTTAGGAGATCAGGACAGTGTCTCAAACTACAGGCCTATCTCTGTTACTTATTGTTTTAGAAATATTTTTTTAAAAGTCTTTACATAACTACATGCATGATCATGCAATATTAACTGATCAGGGTTCCGTATCAAGGATTCTACTATAAATCAGTTACTTTAATTATATGATGAGATTGTAAAAAATCTGGACAAAGGGAAATATGTCAGATTTATTTTTGATGTGTCAAAGGCATTTGATCGCGTCTGGCATATGGGACTTCTGTATAAATTAAGAAAATATGGAATAAAGGGTAATTTGCTTAACTGGTTCAAAAGTTATCTTTCTGAAAAACAACAGTTGGAGTAAATGTTTTTTTTTCTTATTGGAATACTGTCAAGGCAGGAGTCCCTCAAGGGTCCATCTTGGGCTCTTTTCTGCTTTTATTGTTTGTGAATGACATATTAGATGTAGTTGCAACATGTTCGGTTCACAACAATGCCAAAGTAAAAGATAACATCAACAATAACAAAATGATTCACACTAACAATATGTCCTAAGCGGGTTGTCCGTTGACATAGTCACACTAAGTTTTACTATATCCTAGGCCTAGATAATATTGAATATTCTATTTAAAGTCACAAATACTCAAATGTGCACTGATGCACGAAAGTCAGGAGAAGAAGTTTCTCGGTTCAATTAGCCATTTCTTTAGTATCAAACGTCAAATTACACAGTATCGAAAAATATACATGATATGTGCCTAATTCTAATATCTTAACTGATATGAACCAGGTGATCTGCAGGGCGCAGCTTTATACCACCGCAGAAGTCGAACCCTGAACAGTTGGGGCAAGTATGGACACAACATTCAAGCTTGAAAACAGCTCTGAATTTAGATTGCGACCAAAGTTTTGACATAATATGAGTTTCTGACACAAAACATATGTCAAGATCTTACAAATATATTGCGTAATATTGTGCAATTAAAGATTTCTTCTTTAAACTTTTCAAAAATTTGGAATTTGAGAAATTTGAAAAAAAATTTAGTTGAAAACTACCAACAAACCCCTTTTTTGTGCAATTAGTCCAAAATATGACATCTTTTTTATACATAATATACAAGTAGTGTAAGGGAGTAAATCCGAACATACCCAACATTGTATGTTAAATGTTTTAGAATTACCTTCCTTACACTGCTTTTAAATTGTCTTAATTGTCCATTGACCAGAAATACCTAGTTTTTCCCCTTTTTTGCCCCTAATTCCAAAACGTTTTGAGCCATAAGCCCCCAAAGTCAATACTAACCATCCTTTCATGGTATGGAAACTTGTGGTTTAATTTCATAGAGATTCATACACTGAAACATAAGTAATTGTTTGATACAAAAATCAGATTATTTTTGGCCCCCTTTTGGCCCCTAATTCCGAAGCAATTGGGACCATAACCCCCAAAATCAATTCAAACATTCCTTTAGTGGTATTGGACCTTCTGGTAAAAATTTATAGAGATCCATACACTTAAACACAAGTTATTGTCTGTAAACTAGAAAAATGCTTCTTTTTGGCCCTGTTTTTGGCCCTTTATTCCTACATATTTGGGAAAATTAACCCCAAACTGAATCCCAGCCTTCCCTGTGTTATACGGAACCTTGTGGTACAATATCAGAGAGATCCATACAGTTACACACAATTTATGAGGAAAGATAGGAGGGGTCCTGATCCCGAAATCCCATAGGTAAATGTACGGTCTTCAACAAGGAGCCTTTCCTCCCACAGAGCAGCTAGGTTTAAAAGGCCCCTTTTCTCCTGGCTTGATATGTTTCACATTAAGTAATGTCGGGAATTTGTATAACTGACTACACAGTATTGATTTTTCTCATTATTGAAGGCCATTATATGACCTATGGCTGTCACGGAATAGAAGTTCCTATACATAATAAAAGTTCCAAAAGGAAAAAATATTACAGTATATGTTCCTAATGGAATAAATGGTATAGAATATTTGTTCCGACAGAAATAGGTATTATGACATTGTTTATAACAAAGTTTCCAGTGGAACTTCTGTTAGGTGGAACAAATATACGTTGACAGCCTACTGACTGCTTAAAAGGAGGCCCGGTCCAGTCATGCTTTGACAGTGATTCCCTGAATAATCAACCATTTTCCCCCCACAATAAAAACGGGACGGGCAATATGACCCCCCCCCCCCCCCCCTTAATCTGCATCTGCAAACTCTTTTAACAAGTATCTGTATCACATGTACACTTCAATCTCAAATTTGGATTGTCGGAGGACCGTTTTTCAAATCCTTGACCTTTATCTGTCTTACGGAAGCCGTGTGTAATCCCCCCCCTCTTATTTGAATACACTGAGTCGACCTAGACTATTGACAAACTAATTTTGACTTAAGTTATAGTCTATGGGTCAATATTTAGTCCCAGTTTAAAGTTTAAGTGAAGTCCTGTTTTATAGTTCGTCCTTAATTTCCCGATTCATGGTTAATAAAGGCCGGCTATCTATTTATTGGTTAGTATTGTATTTGTCGAGTAAATGGTTATTTATATTAATATAAAAGTCATGATTGGAACTTCCTTATATTATCAATCGTCTTATTTTTCTTTGCCGGTACCATAAAAATGACCTAACTGCAACTAACGGCGTAATTTGATTTTTACACGTGAACGTTTATATAAATATATATATGTATATATATAGGTTCAGTGATCTTAAATGTCGAGAACGAGTTACAGCTATTTTCCTAAAGCATGTCACGTTTAAAGGTTTTAATATGAACTTGCTTGATTTGTTTGTATAACTGTTTGCTCGAGCATTATAATTAAGATTTACATGCACTCAATATATAGGTGGGACTGAAACTTGTTACATGTTATTTGATGCTTGAGAAAAAGTTTATTCAAACCAAGCAAACAAGCGAATCAAACCTTCAAACTACATGCTTTAGGAAAAAGCTCTAAAACACACGAAGATGATACAACCATTGATAACAGAAGACTGGCTGATGGTTTTTCATCCTGACACTGCCTCAAACAAGAAAGCTACCGTCAAACATAATTACATTCGTCGCAGTCATACTGTATAGAATCATCTCTTCATCATAATATCTTGATGTTACTCAACCTGATTTAAAATGGACTTGATCAACACACAAACAATATTATTGCAAATGCAAACAAAAGCATAGACTTTGTTAAAAGAAATATCAAAACATCTATCCCAAACATAAAGGACGTCATTACGTCTCAGGAATATCTACTTACGACACTTGCACATGTTCGACCAAAACTAGAGTATGCGGCTTGCTTGGTTTGGAACCCTCATACTGGTGAACAATACAATACACTTGAGATGACCCGGAGTGCGACTAGCCTAGGTATGACTAATCGTTATCATACAGGCATGCTAAATACTCTTAAATGGCCTTCCTTTATTACAACAACGCAGACTTAAAAAAAAACCCAACTTAACTCATAATGTACTTAATAAACTGAGACTACTATTATGTGGTATAAGGCCTTTAGTTTTCTGTTTGAATTGTTCACGTGACCATATTGTCGCAGTGAAATAAAAATTACTGTTAAAATTATTCCTTTTTTCCTTTAACAATTACTCAATGGAATTAACTGCTTCTAAATGCAGAGCGAATTTAGGGGGGCCCAGGAGACCCGCCCCCCCCCTTTTGAGAAAAAAAATTGGTTGAATATATAGGGAATCACTGAAGCGTGACGGGAGCGGACCCCCTCTTAATCAGCCAGTAGGCCCGGGCTCCCTCTTAATCAGCCAGTAGGCCCCCACTTATGAAAATTTCTTGATCCGCCACTGAAATGTGACCTCCTCCTCTCCCCTCTCCCACGTTAATTTCCGCTACACTAAATATTTTAGAGAAAAGTTGACACCTACAATTATCTACAATATTGAACAGTAAACCTTAGTAGGTATGTAAATAGTTTTAACCAAATGTCATGTTAGGATTTATTTATTTTTTGCTGGTACTATTCTTTTATAAATATTTTTTTTTATATTTTTATCCTAGTACGCATGCGCAGTAGTTAGTAAACACCGAACACTATGATGGATAACTGGATATCACAAAAAGAAGAAGAACGTATTTTAAGTATATTTAGGGACTTTAACCTGTATTTTGCTAAGCCGACCTTTCATTTCCCTTCTGTTTATGGCTAGATTAATGTCTTTTATTGTTACCTTCGATCCACCATATTCATTTCAAGTCCAAATTTCTCATGCCAATAAAAGTTGACAAATTCAAATGAGTCGAGTAGACTGGTAAATGCTATGATTAAAGTTAACCGATTAATATAAAAAAAACACTCTGTTGTCAATTTAAAAAAAAATTATTAACATTATTAAAAGACAGTTTAAAATGTTGCACAATTTTATATATTAGGCAGCAACCATTTGATTTTCTGGGGGGGGGGGGGGGGGGCTATGGTTTTTTTTGGAAAAAAAAGTTTGTTTCCAGTTTTTGGAGAAAAAAATAATTTGTTTTTGATTCTGAGAAAAAAAAATTGTTTGTTTCACCCTCAGCTGCCACTATATGTAATGCTAAAATTGAAAGAAATAAATTGTTTTCGACTTGTTGCGAAAAAAATAGATTGTTTTTCGCCACAGGCGGAAAAAAAAATTTGTCCAGAAAAAAAAAACCATAGCCCCCCCCAGAAAATCAAATAGTTGCTGCCTTAATAAATGAATGAAATGAATGAAAAGATCTGAAATGTATGAGGCATGTATATGTTTCATATGACAAAGCTGAATTAAATTTTAAAATTTTTGGGGAGAGGGGTGGTCTAATATGCGCACCAAACCATGGCAGTATAACCAGTTTGTTGATTATGGCTATTATCTGACAGAAGCAGAAGAAGCAATAGGACAGAAGGTTGATCTTTCATCAATTATGAGATGACAAAAAGATAGTTAATCACTTAAGCATTTAAATTCAACCAATAGATTTTATTTCAATAGAAGTGAACATAATTCAGTTCTGGTCAGTTACACCTGGAGCATGTAGCTTGATCAATTGATTTCTAAATAAAAGATTTGCATTTTTTTTTAGTTCTAGAAAAAAACAATGCTTCAGTTAATCATGCGTTGTTGTTCCTGAAATGCTTCAAGTATTTACAAATACAACTGATATGTAGTTGAAAATGCTCATAGGTAAATTTCATACCATAAATTTTAGAAAAGGAAGACCCTGTATACCTTTTCTAAACACTGGTACACTCTTAAACAGGGAATACCCCACTTTTTATACCCACGTCAAAGTTTTGACATATAATGGTATACAAATGTCTGGCTTCCCTCTGTCCGTCCGTCCCTTACTGTATTACTTTTTTGTCTGTCCAGAATCCACATTTCGCACTGTAACTTGAGAACCCCATGTCCAAATTTCATGAAACTGAAGATAGTTGTTTCTTATGATGGTCAAACAATCTTTATACTTTTTGGTGAAAATAGGATTTAAACTTTTTGAGTAACGGGACTCTATAACTAACAGAGGGTGTGTTTTTTTCACATGTTGCGCTGTATCTCAAAAATGATTTCTGATTATTGCTTTAGGTGTCAGACCACCAATTACTCCCTCCAATTTAGAACGTATGTAAAAGTAGCCCTACTCTGACACAAAATAGTGCTTTTGATGTCCTTGTTTACTTAAACTAACCAACAAATTTGCAGAAATGCAACTTTTGGTGAAAGAGAAATATATCTAGATCATTTTGAGCCAAAATTTACTTGTCTATGAGTTTGCATTAAAAATTGAGGATTAATGCGCTCCATAGTATACTAATTTTAGATTTCCAGAAAACCAGGTTTTTGTTTTGGAGTACCTCTGTTTGATGGTCAGTTATTTTGTTAGAAGGCTTTAAAGCTATGGTGAAAATTGGCATGTAGAAAGCTGATACATGTACAATTAAGGATATACCTGGTTTCTATGAAGTTAAACTTAAGGTAAAATATTTAGAAAGCTGTGAAAATTGCAAAATTTGGTTGAACAGATAGGGATTTTTAATTGGTGGTCTGACACCTTTAAGAGAAATGCGATGAAACCCAAAATTCAGAAAACAATTGATTTTTTGGTCTTAACTGATCATTTGAAATAATAGTAGCCACATTTTAATCTTTTTTGTAGCAAAAAGTCACAAATTGCAAATTTAGAGCCTTAAACATGAATGTGTGCTATTTTTAGCTTTTCCCACCCTGACAATATGCTTTCATATAAAAAATGTTATAAATTGTTATAGATGCACAGTAAGTTGTTTCTGTGGTGTTAAACATTTAAACATAGGTTGATTGCTACCCCAAAAAAATTGTCGTCATGAAGATTTGATGAAATTATTTGATTTTTACCCCTTATATCAATGCGGCATACCATGTATATGGCAGTTAACATAGCCTGATATAAACACTGCATAAACTCACAAAAATCTCATTTATTATCCCAAATTAAAGTTTTATACTTTAAATTTTATTGACTGATAGTAAATAAGACCATGACTGCACTTTTGATCAGTTAATAGTCCCATTACTGACACCAGGTGTAAAAAAGGGGGGTCAATATTCCTTGACTCTTCAATACCTTGGATTTTTTATTAAACTTATTGTAAAAATTGTGGAAAGTCTTTAAAGCAGTAGAACAAACAAGGAAAAATCAACAAAAGCTGATCTTGATATTGAAAGTTTATGTTTCTCTAGTCCAAAATGAGATTTTCAAGTATTTTCTATCAAAGGCTTACATTACAGTCAGTTTAAATTGAGCTGTGAAATTTGTTATATGAGTCGCATTATGCTCAGAAAGGATGTTTTTAACTTCAAATTGACTAAGAATTAAGAATAAACAAAACAAAAGATTTCTGATCAACTTTTTTTGCTCTTTAGGTGTCAGACCACCAATTACTCCCTCCAATTTAGAACGTATGTAAAAGTAGCCCTACTCTGACACAAAATAGTGCTTTTGATGTCCTTGTTTACTTAAACTAACCAACAAATTTGCAGAAATGCAACTTTTGGTGAAAGAGAAATATATCTAGATCATTTTGAGCCAAAATTTACTTGTCTTATGATTTGCATTAAAAATTGAGGATTAATGCGCTCCATAGTATACTAATTTTAGATTTCCAGAAAACCAGGTTTTTGTTTTGGAGTACCTCTGTTTGATGGTCAGTTATTTTGTTAGAAGGCTTTAAAGCTATGGTGAAAATTGGCATGTAGAAAGCTGATACATGTACAATTAAGGATATACCTGGTTTCTATGAAGTTAAACTTAAGGTAAAATATTTAGAAAGCTGTGAAAATTGCAAAATTTGGTTGAACAGATAGGGATTTTTAATTGGTGGTCTGACACCTTTAAACTTTACACACTTCTTAATTATTCTAATCCAAAGATCTGTATACTTTTTGGTGATGATTTAAAATTTTATTTTAGAGTAATTGAGTTTTTTGTATAAAAGGGGGGGTTGGTTTTTTAATGTCACTTTGTATCTCATAAATGATTTATGATTATTGCTTAAACTAAACACACTTCTTAGTTATATCAATCTAAAGATCTGTATACATTTTGGTGATTCAAAATTTTACTTTAGAGTTATTGAGTTTTTTCTAAAAAAAAAAAGGGGGGACTTTCACATGTTTCATCATATCTTAAAAACCAATAATGACTATTGCTTAAAACTTTACACACTTCTTAGTTATATTAATCTAAAGATCTGTATATTTTTTCCTTTTTTTACATGTCATGCTGTATCTCAAAACTATTTCTGCTTATTGCATAAAACTTCTTACACAAGACGAAGGCATATCATGCACTCGTGGCACAGCTATTTATTCTGACTTGACTATGTATTACTGGTAAATTATTAAACAAGGGATATCGTTACCATAAATTACTTAAAACCTTTCTAAATTTTTCCATAGATATAAAGATTTGGTTTTGAAGTTTGGTTGTACCTGTAGAAAACTTATTTCAAACAGGATAGCACATCCTCATTTTTACGGAAATGTTGTTAACCGTGCCTGGAAATTTAGAAATGACCCATGTTAACTTGTCGCTCCTTTAAATAAACTTATTCTAAAAGGTTACCTATTCAACACTGTAATGAGATCATTGAATGTTGTTTTTATTGGTATAAATATTGATTTTGTTATCAGTAAATTAAAAGCTAACTAAATATTCCTAGTTTGTTATATGTAAATACATATTCATGGATCTACAATCTGTCGATACCTGTAACTTGGCATTGCACAAGGTCATGTTTTTCTCTGGCTGTTTATGACGTCTTAAATACACTAAATCAATTGGATGTTGGATGTGTACGGATTGATAGTTTAGTCTTAGTTGCATGATTTTTTATTAGTTGTTAGTGGCTTTGAACTAGCTGTCAGATAACTGCAAGTACTCTCAGATCTGTTCATTGTGTCTTTTTTGTGTCAGGATGTATAAGTACCGGGCCATGTATTTTTGTCCATCTGATGAGTTAAGCCTTTTTCAACTGATTTTTATAGTTCGTTCTTATGTTGTACTGTTATACCACTGTCCCAGGTTAGGGGGAGGGTTGGGATCCCGCTAACATGTTTAACCCCGCCACATTATTTATGTATGTGCCTGTCCCAAGTCAGGAGCCTGTAATTCAGTGGTTGTCATTTGTTTATGTGTTACATATTTATTTTTCGTTCAATTTTTTACATAAATAAAGTCGTTAGTTTTCTCGTTTGAATTGTTTTACATTGTCTCATCGGGGCCTTTTATAGCTCACTAGGCCGTACGATGACCTATAGTTGTTAATGTCTGTGTCATTTTGGTCTTTTGTGGATAGTTGTCTCATTGACAATCATACCACATCTTCTTTTTTATATTGACCCCAACTTGTTACATCTAAACAAAAGGTAGGGTACATTGTAGATAGGTAGGGATTTTTAAAATTTTTTACATTGAGTCTATAGGAGCAAATTATTCCGACTTAATGAAAAATCCCCTCATTAAATCTTTAAGGTAGGCTCTTATTAAGACTAAAATGTAAAATAGGTAGGGTAACTGGAAACACACAGATTTTAATTTGGCTTCATTAATATGTTTCATTCTTAAACATCATTCTTACTTAATTTTCAACTTCACTGACTTTCATGATAATTTTCATCTCACTTCAGTTTTTGAATTTTATGTACTTTATAAGACTTGCGGTTCCCTTATATAAGAGGATAGAAATGTTCTTTAACTCAGTTGTCAAGCATTCATTTTCTGCTACTATATACTAATGAGTAAGTGTCAAGATGGTTAAAATTTGATCGTGATTTGTCAAAATATCCTAATCACAAATCATCAGAGATCTTAAATAACTAGGGTTACTGTTATTTTCTATAATGGTGGCCAATCAACTTTTTTGAAGAGAGTTATACCCCTTGGAAATTACAAATTTATGGAAAATGGCTGCATTAGCGCTCTTACAGCAATTTTTTTTGACAGATTGTTATATATGACAGCAAACAATTTTGGTATAACATTGTAGCTGTCTAAGACACTTAGTTTCCAGACAATAACTTAAGTTTAAGTGAATGATTTTATGGGTTATGTTCACAACAATTTTGGAATTAAGGGCCTAAAAAGGGGTCCAAATAAGCATTTTTCCAGTTTCCAGACAATAACTTGTGTGTAAGTGTACAGATCTTTCTGAAATTGAACCACAAGGTTCCATACCAAAAATGGAAGGTTGGGATTAGTTTTTGGTGTTACAGCCCAAACTGTTTAGGAATTATAGGGGCAAAAAACAATACTTTTCTAATATTTTGTATAAATTTCTTGGTTCTTGACTAATTTCAATGGGGTTTTATTCTTGAATTCTTGGGGTTCTTTAATATGCTGAATCTAATCGTATATTAAGTTTTTGGAATTAGGGCCCCATTTTAAATTGGTCCACATGAGGTTCAAAGGGTCCAAAATTAAATTATTTGAGTCAAAGCTTTTACTTAGATTTTTAATTTTGGGTCCCGTTTTCAATTTGGTCTACCTTTAGGTCTTTTAAGTGTTCAAAACTTAACTTAGTTTGATTTCAATAAAAGTTGAATTCTTGGAACATTTTTTAGATTTTTTATTATGGACCCAGTTTTCAAGTTGGTCCAAATTGGGGTCCAAAATTAAACTTTGTTTGATTTCATTAAAAATTAAAATATTTGAGTCAAAGCTTTTACTTAGATTTTTAATTTTGGGTTCCATTTTCAATTTGGTCTACATTAAAGTCTTAAGGGTCCATTGATTTCATTAAAAGTTGAATTCTAGGGGTTCTTTGATATGCTGAATCTAAAACATGTTTTTAGATTTTTTATTATGGACCCAGTTTTCAGGTTGGTCTAAATTGGGGTCAAAAATTAAACTTTGTTTGATTTCATTAAAAATGAAATTATTTGAGTTCTTTGTTATGCTGAGTAATAATCTTCAATACTTGAAGGATCGCTAGAAACCTAAAGAAGAAGAAGAAAGCTTTTACTTAGATTTTTAATTTTGGGTCCCGTTTTCAATTTGGTCTACATTAAGGTCTTGAGTGTCCAAAACTAAACTTAATTTGATTTCAATAAAAGTTGAATTCTTGGAGTTCTTTGATAAGCTGAATCTAAACATTTTTTAGATTTTTTATTTTGAACCAAGTTTTCAAGTTGGTCCAAATTGGGGTCCTATATTAAACTTTGTTTGAATTTCATAAAAAAATTGAATTAAAATGTATTGGGTTCTTTGATATACCAAATCTCACCATGTACATGTATATGGATTCTTAATTTTTGGTGCCATTTTAAAATTGGTCTACAGTAAGGTCCAAAGGATCTAGAATAAAACTTGAGTTTTGATTTTAACAAAAAATGATTTCTTGGGGTTCTTATATATGCTGAATCTAAACATGTACTTATATTTTTGACTATTGGCCCAGTTTTCAAGTTGGTCCAAATCGGGATCCAAAATTGAACTTTGTTTTATTTCAACAAAAACTGAATATAGGCTGAGTCTTGCAATGTATTTAGTTATTGATATTTGGGCCCCTTTATTAAATTGGTCCCCATTGAGGTCAAAAGGGTCAAAAATTTCAACTTTGTTTGATTTATTAAAAATTGAATTATTGGTGTTCTTTGATATGCTGAATCTAACTGTATTTAGATTTTTAATCTTGGGCCCAGGGTCCTTTTTCAAATTGATCTACTTTAAGGTCCAAAGGATCCAAAATTTAATTTAGAGTAATTCTTTAAAAAATTGAATTTTTAGGGTTCTTTGATATGTCAAATCTCACCATGTATTTTAATTTTAGCCTTTTTTTTTTTGAGCCCCATTATTAAATTGGTCCACAACATTAAACCTTGTTGGATTTCATCAAAAAAATAATTCTTGGGATTCTTTGATATACTGAAACTTACCATATATATATTTAGTTTTGGGTACTGGACCATAATAGGTTAATTTGTTTTTTTTAAGTTCAATTGGAACACATTCATTTTGTGTCAAAAACCTATGTTGTGTAAAATATTTAATCACAATCCAAATTCAGAGTTGTATAACGCTTGAATGTTGTCCATACTTGTCCCAACTGTTCATTAAGGACAATTTTTACACAATTTCTTTATCATGTGTTCTAACTTTAAAAAATCTCCTCTACTGAACCAATTCCAACCAAATTGAAGAAAGTATGACAAAAAACTACATTTTCAAACACTTATCAATGTATATTAAAAAAAAAAAAAACTATGATGAAATTGGACACTTACACTCTTAAACGGAAGATAAATGCCAAAAATATAAAGGTGAGCGATTCAGGCTCTTGAGAGCCTCTTGTTTTTTTTTGACAAACTCTTTAATTGGGGCCGATAAACAATTTTTAAAAGTGTTATGTCCCTTGGAAATATTGAATTTGTGGAAAATGGCCTCGTTAGTGCTCTCTTGGATACAATATTTGCCAGATTTTTATAAAATCTATACTTTGTAATTATCAGCAATATCAAACTACTTCTAAAATGGTGGTTGATCAACTTTTTAGCTCACCTGGCCTGAAGGGCCAAGTGAGCTTTCTCCTCATTTTGCATCCGGTGTGGTCCGCCATCGTCGTCCGTCGTCGTTTATCGGACAACCCGTTGTTAGGTTGCTGCCCCTGAATTGGTAATTTTAAGGAAATTATACTGTTTTTTGGCTATTATCTTAAAGCTTGAATATTATTATAGAGATAAACTGTAAACAGCAATAATGTTCAGCAAAGTAAGATCTACAAATATGTTTATATGACTAAAATGGTCAGTTGACCCCTTAAGGAGTTATTGCCCTTTATAGTTATTTTTTACCAATTTTTCTTATTTTTTTCTAATCTTTTACAAAAATCTTCTCTAAAACTGCTGGTCCAAATTTAACCATACTTGGCCATAATCATCATTGAGGTATCTAGTTTAAAAATGTGTGCGGTGACTCTGCCAACCAACCAAGATGGCTGCCATGTCTAAAAATAGAACATAGGGTAAAATGTAGATTTTGGCTTATAACTCTGAAACCAAAGCATTAAGGGCAATTCAAACATGGGGTAAAATTGTTTTGCAAGTCACGATCTATCTGCCCTGAAATTTTCAGATGAATCCGACAACTGGTTGTTGGGTTGCTGCCCCTGAATTGGAAATTTAAGGAAATTTTGCTGTTGTTGGTTATTATCTTGAATATTATTATAGACAGAGAAAAACTGTACACAGCAATAATGTTCAGCAAACTAAGATCCACAAATAAGTTAACATGACCAAAATGGTCATGTGACCCCTTAAGGATGTACACTTCTGAGGAGTCAAATTTTTCCTGTGTTAAACTTTTTAAATGGTCATTATATTTTGGAAGATAAGTGTTTTCTGAAGTGAATTCATAAAAAAAAATCATATGCTTGTGCTCTTTTTAAGAAACTATGGCCATCTGAAAAAGGGAAATTTACAGAGTATGAGAAAAATGCTAATTTCCAACAAAAACAGCAATATATGGATTTTTTCAAAATCTATCTAATAAAAATTCATTTTGGACGTTTCATCTTTTTAATACCTTGTATCATAGACAAGAAATCATAGAACACATAATATATATGAATTTTCCAAAACTGTCTAATAAATACTTATTTTGGGTGTTTCATCTTTTTAATAATCTGTCTCAAAGACAAACAAATCATAAAACACAGAGTATAAAAACATACAAATTAATAATTTTCACCCCAAAAATCAGAAATTTTCAACCAAAACAGGCCTAAATTCAAACATTTACATAAAAAATGGCACACTTCCTCTGTTCACTTTTTTCCACAGTTAATATGCAGTTAAGCATAGACAAACATTTTAAGCCAAAAAACATTAGGGGTTAGTGCACATTAAAAAAAGTTCTTAGTTATTTACTATCACAAACCCGCCCAAAAAAATCACATTTCTAACAAAAACGCAATATATGGATTTAAAAAAGAAAAATATAATAATAACCGAATTTGGGTGTTTTATCTTTTCAATACCTTTTTTTTTGTTTCATGATCAAAAATCATACATCACATATGCAGTTGAAAGCATAATTACACTTAGCATTTTAAACAATTTTAAACAATTAGATATGGGTTAGTGTGCGTTTTAAAAAGTTTCATGATATTTACTATCCTCCTATTCTTAGTTATTTACTATCACCAACCCGCCCCAAAAATCACATTTCTAACAAAAATGCAATATATGGATTTTAAACAATTTTAAACAATTAGATATGGGTAAGTGTGCGTTTTAAAAAGTTTCATGATATTTACTATCCTCCTATTCTAAAGTTTCATGATATTTACTATCCTCCTATTCTTAGTTATTTACTATCACCAACCCGCCCCAAAAATCACATTTCTAACAAAAACGCAATATATGGATTTAAAAAAGAAAAATATAATAATAACCGAATTTGGGTGTTTTATCTTTTCAATACCTTGTTTCATGATCAAAAATCATACATCACATATGCAGTTGAAAGCATAATTACACTTAACATTTTAAACAATTTTAAACAATTAGATATGGGTTAGTGTGCGTTTTAAAAAGTTTCATGATATTTACTATCCTGCCCCAAAAATCTCATGCTGTGCAAATACAGCACGTCGACTAATTATGTGTTATTAGATTAGTCTATAATTTTCAGATAAGATAGATATTTTTATTCTGAAACTCCCCCATTAAAGATATTTGTCCATCTGTCACATTTATTTAGGTTTAAAGCCTAAAAATAGCCAAAGTTATAAATTCAAGGGAAATAATCCCAAATTATATGTATATAAGACAAAGATTTTTTTCAAAATATAAATACCTTGTTCCCGCTACAGAAAGCCCAAACAAGAATAAAATGCAATAAAGTTCACCGTTAAAGAAAGACATAAAACAACAATAAAATGCAGCACTGTCATTTTATTTAGAATAGGTTTTTTTTTATATCTAAAATCAAAGATTTTTCAAGAAAACGAACCAAGACGTTAACCTTTGACCTACAACTTTATACAAGAATTATGACAAATCCTCTGTTGATTTATATACGTGTGAAGTATAAACACTGAAAGCATAAGGGTTTTCAGTTATAGAGCATACATGATCTTTACCATACATGGGACATAGGTTTCTGAACTGTAAATTAATTTAGTTAGTTTTTGACCTTTGACCTATAAAGTTGAATTAAATTATGGAACACTCTTACAGACAGATGGACAGAAAATTTTTATACAAATATAATGTTATTGCCCTTTATAGTCAACCTTTTAATAATTTTGTAAATTTTGTAAATTTTTGTAAATTTAAAAAAAATATTTTCCTCTTTAACTGATGGGCCAAGTTCATTATAAATCGACAGCAGCCCACAGTTCAAAACTTAAGTTAATTGACCTTTTCCCAAATTGTCTTATTTATGTGAAACTAAATATATATATTTTTTTCTGTTTTTTACAAATACGGGAGGGGTCCAGACCGCCAGCACAGCTCCACAGTTCAAAAGTTAAGTATACCTTTATGTAAATGGACCCTTTTTCCAAAATTGTCGTATTAATGTGGAACTAATGTGCACTTTGTTTTTTTCTTGCAGATACAGACCTACAGACCTACAGACAAGACGGAAGGGGTCCAGACCGCCACTGCGCAGACTCCCCAGCTCAAAAGTTAAGTAGACCTTAATGTTAGTGGCCCCTTTTTTCAAAATTGTCGTATTAATGTGGAACTAATGTGCACTTTGTTTTTTTCTTGCAGATACAGACCTACAGACCTACAGACAAGACGGAAGGGGTCCAGACCGCCACTGCGCAGACTCCCCAGCTCAAAAGTTAAGTAGACCTTAATGTTAGTGGCCCCTTTTTCCAAAATTGTCGTATTAATGTGGAACTAATGTGCACTTTGTTTTTTTCTTGCAGATACAGACCTACAGACCTACAGACAAGACGGAAGGGGTCCAGACCGCCACTGCGCAGACTCCCCAGCTAAAAAGTTAAGTAGACCTTAATGTTAGTGGCCCCTTTTTCCAAAATTGTCGTATTAATGTGGAACTAATGTGCACTTTGTTTTTTCTTGCAGATACAGACCTACAGACCTACAGACAAGACGGAAGGGGTCCAGACTGCCACTGCGCAGACTCCCCAGCTCAAAAGTTAAGTAGACCTTAATGTTAGTGGCCCCTTTTTCCAAAATTGTCGTATTAATGTGGAACTAATGTGCACTTTGTTTTTTTCTTGCAGATACAGACCTACAGACCTACAGACAAGACGGAAGGGGTCCAGACCGCCACTGCGCAGACTCCCCAGCTCAAAAGTTAAGTAGACCTTAATGTTAGTGGCCCCTTTTTCCAAAATTGTCGTATTAATGTGGAACTAATGTGCACTTTGTTTTTTTCTTGCAGATACAGACCTACAGACCTACAGACAAGACGGAAGGGGTCCAGACCGCCACTGCGCAGACTCCCCAGCTCAAAAGTTAAGTAGACCTTAATGTTAGTGGCCTCTTTTTCCAAAATTGTCGTATTAATGTGGAACTAATGTGCACTTTGTTTTTTTCTTGCAGATACAGACCTACAGACCTACAGACAAGACGGAAGGGGTCCAGACCGCCACTGCGCAGACTCCCCAGCTCAAAAGTTAAGTAGACCTTAATGTTAGTGGCCCCTTTTCCCAAAATTGTCGTATTAATGTGGAAATAATGTGCACTTTGTTTTTTTCTTGCAGATACAGACCTACAGACCTACAGACAAGACGGAAGGGGTCCAGACCGCCACTGCGCAGACTCCCCAGCTCAAAAGTTAAGTAGACCTTAATGTTAGTGGCCCCTTTTTCCAAAATTGTCGTATTAATGTGGAACTAATGTGCACTTTGTTTTTTTCTTGCAGATACAGACCTACAGACCTACAGACAAGACGGAAGGGGTCCAGACCGCCACTGCGCAGACTCCCCAGCTCAAAAGTTAAGTAGACCTTAATGTTAGTGGCCCCTTTTTCCAAAATTGTCGTATTAATGTGGAACTAATGTGCACTTTGTTTTTTTCTTGCAGATACAGACCTACAGACCTACAGACAAGACGGAAGGGGTCCAGACCGCCACTGCGCAGACGCCCCAGCTGAAAAGTTAAGTAGACCTTAATGTTAGTGGCCCCTTTTTCCAAAATTGTCGTATTATTGTGGAACTAATGTGCACTTTGTTTTTTTCTTGCAGATACAGACCTACAGACCTACAGACAAGACGGAAGGGGTCCAGACCGCCACTTCGCAGACTCCCCAGCTCAAAAGTTAAGTAGACCTTAATGTTAGTGGCCCCTTTTTCCAAAATTGTCGTATTAATGTGGAACTAATGTGCACTTTGTTTTTTTCTTGCAGATACAGACCTACAGACCTACAGACAAGACGGAAGGGGTCCAGACCGCCACTGCGCAGACTCCCCAGCTCAAAAGTTAAGTAGACCTTAATGTTAGTGGCCCCTTTTTCCAAAATTGTCGTATTAATGTGGAACTAATGTGCACTTTGTTTTTTTCTTGCAGATACAGACCTACAGACCTACAGACAAGACGGAAGGGGTCCAGACCGCCACTGCGCAGACTCCCCAGCTCAAAAGTTAAGTAGACCTTAATGTTAGTGGCCCCTTTTTCCAAAATTGTCGTATTAATGTGGAACTAATGTGCACTTTGTTTTTTTCTTGCAGATACAGACCTACAGACCTACAGACAAGACGGAAGGGGTCCAGACCGCCACTGCGCAGACTCCCCAGCTCAAAAGTTAAGTAGACCTTAATGTTAGTGGCCCCTTTTTCCAAAATTGTCGTATTAATGTGGAACTAATGTGCACTTTGTTTTTTTCTTGCAGATACAGACCTACAGACCTACAGACAAGACGGAAGGGGTCCAGACCGCCACTGCGCAGACTCCCCAGCTCAAAAGTTAAGTAGACCTTAATGTTAGTGGCCCCTTTTTCCAAAATTGTCGTATTAATGTGGAACTAATGTGCACTTTGTTTTTTTCTTGCAGAAACAGACCTACAGACAAGACGGAAGGGGTCCAGACCGCCACTGCGCAGACTCCCCAGCTCAAAAGTTAAGTAGACCTTAATGTTAGTGGCCCCTTTTTCCAAAATTGTCGTATTAATGTGGAACTAATGTGCACTTTGTTTTTTTCTTGCAGATACAGACCTACAGACCTACAGACAAGACGGAAGGGGTCCAGACCGCCACTGCGCAGACTCCCCAGCTCAAAAGTTAAGTAGACCTTAATGTTAGTGGCCCCTTTTTCCAAAATTGTCGTATTAATGTGGAAATAATGTGCACTTTGTTTTTTTCTTGCAGATACAGACAAGACGGAAGGGGTCCAGACCGCCACTGCGCAGACTCCCCAGCTCAAAAGTTAAGTAGACCTTAATGTTAGTGGCCCCTTTTTCCAAAATTGTCGTATTAATGTGGAACTAATGTGCACTTTGTTTTTTTCTTGCAGATACAGACCTACAGACCTACAGACAAGACGGAAGGGGTCCAGACCGCCACTGCGCAGACTCCCCAGCTCAAAAGTTAAGTAGACCTTAATGTTAGTGGCCCCTTTTTCCAAAATTGTCGTATTAATGTGGAACTAATGTGCACTTTGTTTTTTTCTTGCAGATACAGACCTACAGACCTACAGACAAGACGGAAGGGGTCCAGACTGCCACTGCGCAGACTCCCCAGCTCAAAAGTTAAGTAGACCTTAATGTTAGTGGCCCCTTTTTCCAAAATTGTCGTATTAATGTGGAACTAATGTGCACTTTGTTTTTTTCTTGCAGATACAGACCTACAGACCTACAGACAAGACGGAAGGGGTCCAGACCGCCACTGCGCAGACTCCCCAGCTCAAAAGTTAAGTAGACCTTAATGTTAGTGGCCCCTTTTTCCAAAATTGTCGTATTAATGTGGAACTAATGTGCACTTTGTTTTTTTCTTGCAGATACAAACCTACAGACCTACAGACAAGACGGAAGGGGTCCAGACCGCCACTGCGCAGACTCCCCAGCTCAAAAGTTAAGTAGACCTTAATGTTAGTGGCCCCTTTTTCCAAAATTGTCGTATTAATGTGGAACTAATGTGCACTTTGTTTTTTTCTTGCAGATACAGACCTACAGACAAGACGGGAGGGGTCCAGACCGCCACTGCGCAGACTCCACAGCTCAAAAGTCAAGTAGACATTAATGTTAGTGGACCCTTTTCCAAAATTGTCGTCTTTTTAGCATTACATATAGTGGCAGCTGAAGCTGAAACAAACAATTACTTTTCTCAGGGTCAAAAAGAATTTATGTTTTTCTCCAAAAACTGGAAATAAGTTTATTTTCCAAAAATATCAATAGCCCCCAATCCCCCCTCCCCCTCCGAAAATCAAAATGATTAGAGCTAAGAGCCTCTACTTTTATTTGGAAAAATTAATCAGGTTCAGGGCTTATATTTATAATAATTAATGAAATTTAAATTTTCAGAATTACACACTTGTAGTTCCCAAGATGTAAGTGGAAGTGAAATTATACAATGAAATGAATGAATTGATTAGATATACATGTAGATGAGACCCTATAGTTACAGTACATGTAATTGGTATGTATTTGTTACAGTCTATTTGTAGTGGTATGACAAAAATGCTGAATCATGTGCAAATTTAAAAAGGAGTTCACGCAAACTGACGAAATAAAAAAAAACACTTATCAATCAACATATCAAGGGAAAAGTTAATCTGCTATATATATGTATGGAATAGGCATGTAGTTACATTTATTTACCTCTGTAATTTTCAGTCCATGTACATTTATGAGATTAAAATTTTATATTCTGGATATCCTAAAATTTCAATTCTTATTTCATATTAATATTATTCCCATGTGCTAATTTATGCTTGTAGTTTGAGGAAAATTATCAAAATAGCACGACTAAGATTAAACAATTATTACTGATATCATGAACTAGGTAATTTTTGCCTTGTCTGAAACTGATTGTATGTAGTACAATACTGTCTTGGCAGGGTTCATTTGTCAATATAAAGTGTCATATTTTGGTCTGTTTATTGTATACTACACAAGCTATAATCAATTAAGAAATCAGCTGTTTTTGGTGTAAGCTATGATTGTAAGGGGCTAAGACATGTAAGAAGGGGGCTTGAAAATGATGAGTTGTGTTTTTATAGGTACTAAGTATGCTTATATATATACAGGTTATATGTAGTACACATATATAAGTATACTTGAAGACAGTTTGTTTTCATAAGTAATTTATTATAAATTATAAAACATGTAATGTGGTACGACTTCCAATGAGACAACTATCCACTAGAGTCTAA
>CM034355.1:59296194-59342899 GCA_019925275.1 Mytilus edulis
CATATGTACAGCTTTCAACAATGAGCAAAACTGAAACAGCATAGTGAGCTATAAAATGTCCTGAAACAGGGTAATAATTATTATTATTGGCAATTGAAAAACCTGGGTTTTATGAGTATTGCAATGCCCATCCCAGTGGGAAATACTAGTAAAAAATCTGGGTCTGGGTTTTACTAAAAATCACCGTAAAGTCACCAATTGATCATGTCGGAGCTCGAGCTTAAAATATAATACGTACAGTTTTCTTCTAATTATAAGTTTGGTAAATCATTGGTGATTAAATTGATGTAATCTTTTTTGCTTGAACCTTGACTACAGAAACAAACATTACATGTGGATTTTATTATATTACAGGAACTGTAGGAAGTTTTCCAAGAGTCTGATTGCTAAGTATGCATTACAGGATTTTATCATTGGAGCAACATCTTAGGAGGATAAACTTGTGCAAGCAGCAAACGTATGAAGGAATCCTTGAAATATACAAATAGCAATTATATGCAGAAGAGGACTCTTAAACATTATAAACAGACATGAAGTAATAGTAGTGGTGTATTCAAGAAGTGTATAAACCACCTGGAATAGACTATTGTGTATATTTATTCAACCACAAGTACTTTCAGAATATTATGTACAATTCAAATTCAAATTATTGTGTCAACTGAGACAAGTTATGTTAAAAAAATGAAAAAGCATGTTGTTTTAAAATGAAATTTGTATATACATGTATAAAAAAACGAAATAACAAAATTTTGTAGCTTATTGCATATTGTGCAGCCAAAATTTGAAATCCTTTATAATGGTATTATGCTTGTTGTTTTGTCAACATTTTCCCTAAATCTTAAGATCAGTGTTAAAATGAGAAAAACTATTTTTGCATATATGAAAGAAGAAGTAAATGGTTGTAAATTACAGAGAGACTTTCAATCTGGTACATTTGTATATCATCTTTATTTCACAGAACTTTCTATTTTAGTTTATTAGTACAATGAGATATGAGGTATACACCAATCAGACAACAATAAAACAACAAAAACACATGAAAGGCATTTAGGCGCTAACATGCAGTCCTCAACAAAAGACAGGTGTATAAAAGATATGCCATGATCTATTTAATTGATCAGAGGCTATAAACAATTACAATATGAATCAAGAATAGCCATCAACTGAACACTGAATTCTTTGAATATTTTTTTTAATTAAGATGAAATTTTGGACAATCAATGAAAAAGTTTCTGACTTTAAACGGGACATGAATATGTGGCGAGGTAAACTACTGTAGTTCTTTTCTCCAAAATCTTCTTTAAAAATTAAGAATTAGCATCTTTTGCAAGTAGGTATTTTTCATAATGTGATTGGTTTGTGTTTAAATTGATGACCACACAATATAACTTGTACATACATAATAAAAATCAATTCAGATGAAATATACATCATTGCAAACATCTTCTATAGTCAGTCCATAAATTATTTACAAAAAAGGATTGAGACTTGAACTCAATCCAAAAAGTTCTAGGAGTGAACTGAGGTGCCCTGGATATTATTCATAACCTGTGATGGATTTTCTTGCCTTCTTTATTTTAAGACCTAAAAATTTTGGATAGTAAGTAATACAACGTATATAGGAAAAAAAAATTCTGAGACAAGTGCCTGTGTTTAAAACACAATCTATTATTAAGTTAATATTAAGCTTCTCAATGATCAAAATTGGTGTTTTCCAAGTTTTTTGAAATATTTATATTTTTGTCAAATGGTCAAAGTAAATATTTTGTCAAAATTGTATGAAATTTTAACAAGCCAAATTAGTTTTAGTCAAGGTATCACCTGAAATTTAAAGGTTTCATGTTTGCTACTAAGGCCCCACCAATTTAATTTGAGCGATTTGAAAATTTAAATAAAAAAATATTTAATTTGCAAATTTTTTAGGCGAAGCTTAAAAAGTAAAGGCAAGCGATTCTAAATTTTTTTGTAAACATAAAATAGTAGATTTGTATAGTAGCACAGATATATACAGTGATGTGGGGTGCTTATAGGTTTTAAATCGTTATATAAAGGTTATACTATGATTTTAAAAACAAATGTTGAGATCTTTTTATATTTACAAAATAAACGGTGCGGGAAATGGACATGATTACATTTGCCGATGCGGGACGCGGGAATATGATAAAAATAAAAAAATTCTGTTTTGAAAAAAAAAGGTGCAGGCGGGTCTGTCGAACAAGGAATTAAATTGGTGGGCCTAAAGTTCATCTTTATATTTTCTTCTGTGACTTTAAAAGTAAATCAGATGTTTATATAGACTGTTCAGAATATTTTTAGTCTCTTTTCCACTCCTTTCTTTGAATTCAATCTTTCAATTTTTTCCTAATGACCATGTACTGAATCATCAAGTGAAGTATTCTTTTTATAATGATAAGAGTGATGTTTACTTGGAAAAGGGAGATAACCTCACATTCATTTGGAATGGCAATTTTATCATGTATGTAAAATTTCAAAATTTTTAGCTTTATAGCTTCTACCCTTGTCTGACACTCAATAAATGATAAATGTGATGTCGTTAACACTTGAAAATCAAAATTAGTATATATCAAGATGGCTTTCTATTTCATTCAAAAAATTTAAATAAAAAACAAGTCTTTTCTGCATACACCAATATCTGTCTAATTTAAAATCAAAAGTGGAGCTCAAATATTTAATATAATCTTATTTATATATTTTTTAACATTACTTAATTACTATGAATACTCAATAGTTAACAAATAAGGTATATTATTTAATATATTATTTTATTTCTGTTACATGCAAACCACATATATATTGCTTCTTTGTTCAATAAAAACATTCAAAGAGAATTCTGAAAGACAAATAATCATATTTTAAATCCTGCTATTTTTTTCCAATTGTCGTAATTTCACAATTGTTTTTAATGCTGTTATTTTTTTTAAAATTTACTGTATATTAACAAAAAAATAATAACTAGGGGGCATTATGTTTTTCTGTCTGTTTGTTCATTTGTCCATTCGTTCATTCGTATGTCCATCTGCTGTCCCCTTCCAGGTTAAGGTTTTTGGTTAAAATTTTTGGACAGTAGTTTTTGATGACGTTGAAGTCCAATCGTTCTTATTTTGATATCAAATAAGCGTTTTGACCCCAATTTTACAGTCCACTGAACAAAGAAAATTATAGTGCAAGTTATCTATTGAAAATTCTCTCTCCCCCCCCCCCCCCCCCCCCCCTTTATAAGCTATAAAGGCAACATTTTCTTTTCTCCATTTTTACAACAGCAAATTAAGGGATATCGGTATTATCCCTCATTTAGGGAGGGGGGGTTCCCAAGCTGTTATTTAGTTGTAAATCAAGCCATTACCTTTCTCGATTGAATTATTACATACTTTTCATGTCAGGGGGCTGTTTACAGAAATGAAGGCTTTTCCTCATTTTTGAAGGCTGTATGGTTTCCTTAAATTGCTTACATCCATGTACTTAATTTGATATTTGTTGAATATTTATTATTTATATAAATAAATCCCATGTCAATTTTACATGTACAACATTGAATAAACAATACTGCTATTGCTTAATGTTTGGCTCAGGTTAGCTGTTAAAAAACACAATTTACTATAGAACCCTATGGAGAAAAACAGAACTCCTTTTGTCAGAAAACACTGTCGTCCACACTTGTATTGAAAAAAACAAAAATCATACAGAAATGCACCTTATGTTTTCCTCCCCATGCTATTAAGAATCAAATATGTGGAACATAATTTATCATAATCAAATAAATGCAATTAATGTCTCCTCCATGACAGTCTTGAAATAAACTAAATATTGAATAAACAATACTGCCATTGCTTATTGTTTGGCTCAGGTTAGCTGTCAAACAACATAGTTTACTATAGAACCCTATGGAGAAAAACAGAACTCCCTTTGTCAGAAAACACTGACATCCAAACCTACTTTCCACACTAATCTGTGTCCACACAGGCATTGAAAAAAAAACAAAAATCATGCAGAAATGAACCTTATTTTTTCCTCTGCATGCTATTCAAAATCAAAGATTTGGAACATAATTTATCATTATCAAATAAATGCAATTAATGTCTCAGTGACAGTCTTTAAATAAACTAAATATTGAATATACAATACTGCTTATGGTTAATGTTTGGCTTAGCTGTTAAGAAACAGTTTAATATAGAACTCTTTTCGTGAAAACAGAACTTTTTTTGTCAGAAAACACGGTCAAACATACTATCCACATTGATCTGTGTCCACACTTGTATTGAAAAAACAAAAATCATGCAGAAATGAACTATTTTATATAGATTAGACCGTTGGTTTTCCAGTTGGAATGGTTTTACATTATTAATTTTTGGGTCCCTTTATAGTTTGCTTCTCGGTGTGAGCCTAGGCTCCTTGTTGAAGGCTGTATATTGACCTTAAATGGTTAACTTTTATAAATTGTGACTTGGACGGAGAGTTGTGTCATTGGCACTCTTACCACATCTTCCTATATCTTCTTATGTTTTCCATGCTATTCGAAATCAAAGATGTGGTACATAATTTATCATAATGAATTGATTGATTGGTTGATATTTGCTATATGTCCAGTGGCAAATATTTCATCCATGTTCTGGACGAGAACAAATTAACAATACATACAATAGGTAGATCTTGTCATAACAGTGGCCATTCAGGATTATGGTCTGGGAAATTTGGACTGCCACTGGAAAATGAGGGTATACTGGATAGGGACAGAAATTTTGCCTTGCAAAAGCCGGACTACGGACCCCTCAAAGAGTTTTTACAAGGGTTCTTAACGTGCAAAGAGTGTGGCACTCTCTTAACACGGGCATCGGATTTAACGTCCCCATTATAACCGGACGTGACTGCGAACTTGATACATCCCACACAGCCAAACGGACACCCCACTTCCGCAAGCGTTTTACTGCTTGTCGGGAGAGGCCAAGTGACCATATTTCGTATCCTTAGTCACCCTTGGGGGTTATCATAATCAAAAAAATGCAATTAATGTCTCCTCCATAACAGTCTTGAAAATAAACTAAATATTGAATAAACAATACTGCTTATAGTTAATGTTTGGCTCGGGTTGGCTGTCAAGCAACAAAGTTCAATATAGAATCTTATGGGAAAAACAGAACTCTTTTTATCAGATTACACTGACGAACATCAAAACATACTATCCACACTGATCTGTGTCCACACTTGTATTGAAAAAAAAAAGTTTTTTCAACACAAGTGTGGACACAGATTTAAACTCTTATATTTTCTCGAGGAAGAATTTCAGAAAAAGACCAAATGTTATTTTTGTAATAAAGAAATAGAAATTGTCAAAGACAACTAGTATCTTGGTGTATATTTTGCTGGAAATGGATTTATCATAATCATTTGGTAATCAAATAAATGCAATTAATGTCTCCATGATAATCTTGAAAAATAACTAAATATTGAATAAACAATACTGCTTATAGTAAATGTTTGGCTCAGGTTAGCTGTTAAGCAACACAGTTAAATAAAGAACCCTATGGGAAAAACAGAACTCCTTTTGTCAGATTACACTGACGAACATCAAAACATACTATCCACACTGATATGTGTCCACACTTGTATTGAAAAAACAAAAATCATGCAAAAATGAACCTTATGTTTTCCTCCGCATGCTATTCAAAATCAAAGATGTGGAACATAATTTATCATAATCAAATAAATGCAATTATGTCTCCTCTATGACAATCTTGAAATAAACTAAATATTGAATAAACAATACTGCTTATGGTTAATGTTTGGCTTAGGTTAGCTGTTAAGAAACACAGTTTAATATAGAACCCTTTGGGCAAAAACAGAACTCCTTTGGTCAGAAAACACGGTCAAACATACTTCCCACATTGATCTGTGTCCACACTTGTATTGAAAAAAAACAAAAATCATGCAGAAATGAACTTTCTTTTTATATAAATCAGACAGTTGGTTTTCTAGTTTGAATGGTTTTACACTAGTAATTTTTGGGGCCCTTTATAGTTTGCTGTTCGGTGTGAGCCTAGGCTCCTTGTTGAAGGTCGTACCTTGACCTTTAATTGTTTACTTTTATAAATTGAGACTTGGATGGAGAGTTGTCTCATTGGCAATCTTACCACATTTTCCTATTTATTCTTGTGTCTTCCTCTCCATGCTATTCAAAATCAAAGATGAGGTACATAATTTATCATAATCGATTGATTGATTGATTGTTGTTTAACGTCCAGTGGCAAATATTTCATAGGTAGGTCTTGTCATAATAGAGGCCATTAGGGATTATGGTTGGGGAAACTTGGACTGCCACTGGAAAGTGAGGGTATACTGGATAGGGACAGAAATTTTGCCTTGCAACAGGCCGACTACGGACCCCTCAAAGAGTTAGTTTTTGCAAGGGTTCTTAACGTACAAAGAGCTTGGCACTCTTTTAACACGAGGCATTGGATTTAACGTCCCCATTATGACCGGACGTGACTGCGAACTTGATACATCCCACACAGCCAAACGGACGCCCAACTTCGGCAAACGTTTTAATGGTTGTCGGGAGAGACCAAGTGACCATATTTCGTTTCCCCAGTCACCCTAGGGGGTTATCATAATCAAATAAATGCAATTAATGTCTCCTCCATAACAGTCTTCAAAATAAACTAAATTTAAATATTGAATAAACAATACTGCTTATAGTAAATGTTTGGCTCAGGTTAGCTGTCAAGCAATACAGTTAAATAAAGAACCCTATGGGGAAAACAGAACTCCTTTTGTCGGATTACACTGACGAACATCAAAACATACTATCCACATTGATCTGTGTCCACACTTGTATTAAAAAACAAATATCATGCAGAAATCATAGGCAGATTCAGGGGGGGGGGGGGGGGGGGGGGGGGGGCTTTCGTGGGGAAAATTTGGTTGATTATATAGGGAATCATTGAAGCATGACTGGAGCGGGCTACCCCTTAGGTAAGTCAGCAGGCCCCCCCCCCCCCCCCCCCCCCGTAGGAAAAGTTCTGGATCCGCCACTGGAAATGAACATTATGTTTTCCTCCGCATGCTATTCAAAATCAAAGATGTGGAACATAATTTATCTTAATCAAATAAATGCAATTATGTCTCCTCTATGACAACCTTGAAATAAACTAAATATTGAATAAACAATACTGCTTATGGTTAATGTTTGGCTTAGGTTAGCTGTTAAGAAACACAGTTTAATATAGAACCCTTTGAGCAAAAACAAAATTCCTTTGGGCAGAAAACACGGTCAAACATACTTCCCACATTGATCTGTGTCCACACTTGTATTGAAAAAAACAAAAATCATGCAGAAATGAACTTTTTTATATTGATTAGACCGTTGGTTTTCCAGTTTGAATGGATTTACACTAGTAATTTTTGGGTCCCTTTATAGTTTGCTGTTCGGTGTGAGCCTAGGCTCCTTGTTGAAGGTCGTACCTAAACCTTTAATTGTTTACTTTTATAAATTGAGACTTGGATGGAGAGTTGTCTCATTGGCAATCTTACCACATTTTCCTATATCTACTTGTGTCTTCCTCTCCATGCTATTCAAAATCAAAGATGAGGTACATAATTTATCATAATCAATTGATTGATTGATTGTTGCTTATCGTCCAGTGGCAAATATTTCATAGGTAGGTCTTGTCATAAAAGAGGCCATTAGGGATTATGGTCGGGGAAATTTGGACTGCCACTGGAAAATGAGGGTATACTGGATAGGGACAGAAATTTTGCCTTGCAACAGGCCGACTATGGACCCCTCAAAGAGTTAGTTTTTGCAAGGGTTCTTAACGTACAAAGAGCTTGGCACTCTTTTAACACGAGGCATTGGATTTAACGTCCCCATTATGACCGGACGTGACTGCGAACTTGATACATCCCACACAGCCAAACGGACGCCCAACTTCGGCAAACGTTTTAATGGTTGTCGGGAGAGACCAAGTGACCATATTTTGTTTCCCCAGTCACCCTAGGGGGTTATCATAATCAAATAAATGCAATTAATGTCTCCTCCATAACAGTCTTCAAAATAAACTAAATATTGAATAAACAATACTGCTTATAGTAAATGTTTGGCTCAGGTTAGCTGTCAAGCAATACAGTTAAATAAAGAACCCTATGGGAAAACAGAACTCCTTTTGTCGGATTACACTGACGAACATCAAAACATACTATCCACACTGATCTGTGTCCACACTTGTATTAAAAAACAAAAATCATGCAGAAATCATAGGCGGATCCAGGGGGGGGGGGGGGGCCTTTCGCGGGAAAAATTTAGTTGATTATATAGGGAATCATAGAAGCATGACTGGAGCGCCCCCCCCTTTAGGTAAGGGAGCGGGCCCTCCCTTTAGGTAAGTCAGCTCCCCCCCCCCCTTAGGAAAAGTTCTGGATCCGCCACTGGAAATGAACCTTATGTTTTCCTCCGCATGCTATTCAAAATCAAAGATGTGGAACATAATTTATCATAATCAAATAAATGCAATTATGTCTCCTCTATGACAATCTTGAAATAAACTAAATATTGAATAAACAATACTGCTTATGGTTAATGTTTGGCTTAGGTTATCTGTTAAGAAACACAGTTTAATATAGAACCCTTTGGGCAAGAACAAAATTCCTTTGGTCAGAAAACACGGTCAAACATACTTACCACATTGATCTGTGTCCACAATTGTATTGAAAAAAACAAAAATCATGCAGAAATGAACTTTTTTATATTGATTAGACCGTTGGTTTTCCAGTTTGAATGGTTTTACACTAGAAATTTTTGGGGCCCTTTATAGTTTGCTGTTCGGTGTGAGCCTAGGCTCCTTGTTGAAGGTCGTACCTTGACCTTTAATTGTTAACTTTTATAAATTGTGACTTGGATGGAGAGTTGTCTCATTGGCACTCTTACCACATCTTCCTATATCTACTTGTGTTTTCCTCTCCATGCTATTCAAAATCAAAGATATGGTACATAATCTATCATAATCAATTGATTGATTGATTAATAGTTACTTAATGTCCAGTGGAAAATATTTCATGCATGTTCAGGACGAGAACAAATTAACAATAGATACAATAGGTATATATGTCTTGTCATAATAGAGGCCATTCGGGATTATGGTCGGGGAAATCTGGACTTCCACTGGAAAAAGAGGGTATATAGGATAGAACAGAAACTTTGCCTTGCAACAGGCCGCCTACGGACCTCTCAAAGAGATTTTGCAAGGGTTTTTAACGTGCAAAGAGCGTGACACTCTCTTAACACGAGGCATCGGATTTAACGTCCCAAATCTGACCGGACGTGACTGCGAACTTGATACATCCCACACAGCCAAACGGACGCCCCACTTCGGCAAGCGTTTTACTGCCGGTCGGGAGAAGACCAAGTGACCAAATTTCGTTTCCCTAGTCGCCCTTGGGGATTATATTAATCTAATAAATGCAGTAAATAATTTCTCCTCAATGACACTCTTGAAAAGAAACTAAATATTGAATAAACAATACTGCTAATGGTTAATGTTTAGCTCAGGTTAGCTGTCAAGCAATACAGTTTTATATTTAACCCTATGGGGAAAACAGAACTCCTTTTGTCATTAAACACTGTCAAACATCCAAACATACTATCCACACTGATCTGTGTCCACACTTGTATTGAAAAAAACGGATGAAAATTCTTATATTTTCTCGAGGTAGACTTTCAGAAAAATAATAATTTTGTAATAGAGAAATAGAAATTGTCAGAGATAACAAGTATCTTGTATTTTTTGCTACAATTGGGTAGTTTTAACAAAAAATATTTAAGAGACCAGGGAACAAATAGAGTGTATAGTTATTTTTAAAAAATGTTGACTGTCAATTAGATATGTTTTATAAAGCCATTTTACCAGCTAGTGTTACTTTCCAATTCGGAATAGTGGGCTTTCGGAGTAATGGACTGTCGGAATAGTGGGCTGTCGGAGTAATGGACTGTCGGAATAGTGGGCTGTCGGAGTAATGGACTGTCGGAATAGTGGGCTGTCGGAGTAATGGACTGTCGGAATAGTGGGCTGTCGGAGTAATGGGCTGTTGGAAAAGTGGGCTGTCGGAGTAATTGGCTGCATGTCGGAATAATGGTTGTCAGACTAATGGGATGTCACCGTTCATGCAGCATATAGGGTTATATAATGACCAGTGTAAAACAATTCAAAAGAGAAAGACTACGACTTGATATATAAATGAAACAAACAAAAATGTAATAGGAACTTAGCAATAAAAGAAAACCATTGTCTGAACCACATCCGCGTTTCGCCATCGGAAGTTAGCGTGTCATATCCGATGATCGGACTTAAAAAGCAAACAACCATCGCACTTCCAGGGCGGATCAAGCCATTTTAAAAAGAGGAATCCTAACACATGATAAAGGGGGAGGGGTGTTCCAATCACATGTCCCCATTCAAATGCATTGATCGTCCAAAAAAGGGGGTTCCAACCTCTTGACCCCCTCCTGGATCATCCAATGACTTTAGTGTCCCGACACCATCGCACTTTAGCGTAGCCGTAGACCATCTTACTAAGCGAAGCCATCGCACTTTAGAGTACTTTCGCACTTTATAGAGTCCTACATATATTTTTTTTTCAAAAGGATGAAAATGTCTCATCTGTCCTAAAGACCTCCGTATCTAATATGGTTCTATTTTTATATTGTATATGATGATGTATATTAGATTATGACACTATAATAAACTATCGATTTACTAACTTACCTTTCTATAAATATATATATAATATGGCGCAACACATCCAACGACTGAATACAAATATACAGGTATGAAAATATATTACAGGTAAGCAGGGATTTTTTGGCGGTAACTAGAAAGCATGCAGGTAAAAAGGTGTGCTTGATTTTGAATTAGTCATGCATCTAGCATCAGTGTGATATGATGATGAATAATAATATAACATATGAAAAATACGTGTAAATCATAGAAAAACATGAATTACATATATGACCAATTTACTATTTTCTTTATAGATCTTTATATTAAACGTCCATAGAGACGTTGTTCTTCAGAAGTGATTTTTTTTTTGCACGGCGGGCTTTGGGCAGAATTGGCTTCCTTTGTTCAAGTCAGTCTGGTATTTTAAAAGCTCCTCATTCTCTTCTTCTCTGGTTATCAGAGCTTTTTTTTTAATAAATTTTAGGTTTCGAGCTTCACTTAAGACACACACACAGGAGACATAACGTCCAGTGCTAAATATTTCACGCATTATTTGAATTAAGAATGAATACTGTAGATAGGTTATCGATTTTATTGGTTCGGTGTATTTTGGATCTAGTATCGTAACGGGAATGATGGATTGGACCTAATATTTTAAGTTTATTAACGGGACTAACACTAGTTGGAGTTTTAATCTAACAAAAATTAAGAGCTCGTAAAGACCGATTTTTTTATATGATTGACTTCAGTAAGAACTTCTTCAATCTTCATTAATTTTTTTTATGTAATAGGGCCGTTTTAAATAAAAGTCGTTGAAATTTTAAAAACATGTTGCCTTCCGAAATACAATGGCACCATGAAAGAGTGAAATGCTACAAATAGCTGAGCTTGACTGCTTACATTAACATCCAGCATAGCCGGACGGACGCCTCAACACAATTTCTTAATTTGTTCACGTATATTCTTCATTCTTTACATGAATTTCTATTTTTTTTAATTTGTGAAATGTAGGCTAGTTAATTTGTTTGAGTCACGTATGGTGAGATTGCGTCTGTATAATTATTATCGATGCCAGTCAATTAGAAGTTGAATTTAGTTCCGTTTCTAAAGAAAAACTACAAGTTAGAACACCCTCTTTTTTAGAAGTGACTGACTGACTCCATCCGGCTTGAAAACTATAATATAAGATTATTGATTAAGCTTTTCTTGTTTTCTCAAGAGGTTTGTCCACTCCAATCAATTTCATGAAATCCAGCCCCTCTTTCCAGATGTTCAAAATGCATAACCAATGTCCTTCAGTTAGGGACTTATCATTATTTACCTGGGATGGGGGCTGGTCATTTTGAAATCAAATATATAAAATTTTCTTGATCCCCCATAAAATTTATCTATTTTTATTTGATCCCCCTGTAAAAAACATTGGAAAAATGTGACCCCCCTCTAACATTGTCTAATAAACATGCCAAAATTTTTCACAGAAATATTGTAAACATGAAATATTCTCAGTGGATTCAGTCCAAAACGATATTTGAGGGAAAATTGCCTTGACATACATGTAGGACTCTTCCACGAATATTAGTGGGTAGGGCAAGCCAGTGCTTTGGGAGGCTAAATTTTCTGATTTTTTTTTTCTAATTTCCTTTATCTATTGGGCTATTAAAGAAAACGTTTTTAAACAGTAAAAGCACATTATTTACTAAGAGGGATCTATTTCTTGTCATATATCATTTCATTTATAAATGTGTGATAGTAACCCCAAATTTTGATTTATTAGCCTAACTTTGAGGGAATGAGAGCTAGGTATAGATGCCCAAAGGAATCTGATATAAATGATAACAAAAGGGTACATTAGTGTGTTCCGCATCTCAGAATCATCTATTGTATCAATATTCAACTGTTTGTATACAGAATATTTGACCATTTATTGGAGAATTTATTGCTCTACATTATATTCTTTCATGATGCAGTGTGATTTGAATTTTTGGACAAAATTTTACACAAATCGCTGTAGATTTCATTTTAATTTATACTTATAATAATTTCTTTCAAACTTTTAGGCTGATTATAACATAAATTGGCAGTAATGCTTGTTATTAATGTAGTGAATGCAGTGATATTATTCGGGTTATGAAGCACCTATGCATTCTGAATGGCATAAAATGACGCAAAATGACAGCTTAATTACTACATCACCAAAGTTATGGGATATATCTTACTTATAGATACATTGTGTATGTATGGTGGTAAAATATATTTCCATTTGACTGTTGTAATGTTCTTCTTGACATTTTGTCTCTTGAAGTATTTAAACTACTTATTTCCATGTGCAAAAAAATTGATCCCCCCACTTTGAGTTTATAAAAAAATTTGAACCCCCTTTTCCACAAATTAACTTTTTTTTTATCCCTCCTGTATTTTGACCAGCCCACCCTCCCAGATAAAAAATGATAAGTCCCTTAACCCATTCAGGTCTTATTCTAACAACTTTTAGGGAAACACTTGAACTGTCCCAGATAAAAAAAAAAAAAAAAGTGAAGTTGATCACTCGCATGTTAAAACCGGCCTCACTAATCTTTATGTGCCTGTCCAAAGTCAAGAGCCTATCTTAATCTTTGATATTAACCTGTTCTTGTCCTGAATATATACATATTAAAAATTGTGTCGCTGGATGTAATAAAATAGCCATCCATCATCATCATCTGACATCATCCCTTGTAAAAAAAAAAGAGAAAGAAACGACGTGGTCTCAACTTATTACGATAGGCTATTAGTTAACAACCACTGTTAACAACAATGGCTTAATTTTAAGTCAGACTCACTCAAGGTCATAATATCAGAATCTGTCAGAAATGTGACATACCCTTTTCAGCTTGCGGCATGCACTTATCCACTCGACATCATATGTTTCAGGTAAGACTTCTCTCCTTCCGACTGTCTCTGTAGCTTTACGGTCAGTGCCACTAAAGTTTCCGTCGGCAAGTCGCTTGAAATCATATTCCTTTTACGTGTGTTTGGCATGCGAGTTTTTTTTTTAGTAAAAAAAGGAGATAACTCGCACAAAGGGGCGGATTTAGTATAGGTCACGTGATTAAGCTAATGAATAAAGTACCCGCAATTTTGCCGTCTGTGAAGTCATTGGTTCATATTAGTCGTATTTCTTTTTCGTAAATTGTTTTGCTATAATAATGGTTTCTTATTTTTCATGTTGGGTCCCATGGGCGGATCCAGGGGGTGCCTGGACCACCCCTTTTGTGGGGAAAATTTGGTTGATTATATAGGGAATCACTGAATCATGACCCCCTCCCTAAATGAAAAGTTTTTGATCCGCCACTGGACCGTATTCATTTTTCCCGTTAACATTATTATAGGGAACTAGCTACTACATATTTCACCATATTTATAAGCTCACTACTGTCTGTATACTAGTAACGAAGTCCGTTTAATGTTCACATGTTTAATCAAATTTTTATATATACATTTTCAGCAAAATATTATAAAATCAAGTGAGAAAAAAAGTAAATAAATAAATAAAGTTTGCCACATCTCTGGAGTAGCAACTCTCAAATACTTTTTTATTTAACAAATAATACCTGTATGACTATTTCAATAGTTTATTTTACAATGTTATGTAAAATACTGTATATGTTGTATCAATTATATATATGCCCCCATGGGGACCTAATTTGGAAAATAAAATTTATCTTATCTTATCTTATCTTATAAAAGTACATGTATAACTTGACTGTACCAAAATTTGTACCCATTTTGACATTTTTTTTATGATCACGATAAAAATTTCCATTTTGTGTTTATTTTGTAGCCGTATCCTTCTTTATTATATAGGTATGTACACCAATTTGATTTTTAATCCATATGGAATCAGAGAAAAAATGGTCTGACCTGACCTCTAAACCATCAACGAATCTGTAATGAGGAGTTTCCAAATTGCATCTATGCTTATATTCGCATAATTTACTGGATCCGCCCCTGTACCGTTACGTTATATAATATATGGAAAGGTTCGCAGGCAGTTATAAATTCCAATACAAAACGTAACCCGAATAATTCAGTCGTTATATTCCGCTGATCTACGAAGGCTACATTAACGCCTGAACGTCTTCCTCGATCAAGACCGTCAACCGGAAAATTCACACCGCTTTGCAATATGGGAATTTTGATTTAAATTGGCAGCTAAAGAAGGAGGAGTTCCGGATGTTAATTGACGATAAATGATGTAAACTGATGTTAATTGATGTTAATTAATTATTATCGGATTTGTGTTAATTGAACACACGTGTTTGGTAAGACAATTTCAAGAGAGTTGCGCAGACTCATATCCTGATCGCCGCTGATTGGCTCTCTCTCACAGAGAGCAGGCGACGTGGCCAATGATCACAAGGAGTTCAAGCCCTCGTGTGGGAGAAAATCGGACACGGAAAGGGCTTGAATTATTCGAGTTATACAAAACGTTGCTTAATTCCAACTCTATGTAAGGGACGACATCAAAAGTTCAATGAAGGATAAAAAAGTATTGGCCATCAAATCTTTGAAGTAGTCTGAGACTACTATAACTATAACTGTGTTATAGTAGTCTCAGATGTAGTTGACCACGCCGATGTAACTCAAATAATTACAGCGCCCCCTTGCGGTCATTGTCCTCCAGGTTAATGGAGTGATCGGAGTGATCGTAATATAACGACCGGATTATTCGGGTTAGTTAACATCAATATTAAATTTTTGAAGTGTATAATATTCACACATATATATGTATATCGTATGTAGCATGTGTAGTTTCCATTTCAGTGGCGGATCCAGAACTTTTCCTAAGGGGGCCCACTGACTGACCTAAAAGGGGGGGGGGGGGGGCGCTCCAGTCATGCTTCAATGATTCCCTATATTATCAACCAAATTTTTCCCATGAAAGGGGTGGGGGGCGGGCCCCAGCCCCCCCCCTGGATCCGTCTATGCATTTCTCGTTTCAGCATTTTTCAAATATTGGCTATACCATTCATGTAACTATTTATGTGAATTGTAAAACTTCTAATTGACTGGATAGGTTAAACCAATGCCTTTCTAGCCTATTTGTATAAATAGCTTCACTGGAAAAGGACTGATTCTGATTGAAGGATTTATTTTTACAACTGCAGTATATATGCCATTATACACAATTTTTACCATAGTATAATGCTAGCCTATAAATTAACTAAGTTTCATATCTAAGCTAGTCCAGTTAGATATTGACTTAATTATGATATTCAGTGAAGACAGATCATTGCAAATTGTTTAAATTAGCAACAATTAAAATACATGTATGCATGTTTGGCATATATATATATCTTTGTAAAGCAAATTGTTACATACATCCCCCTAAGCATTTTAAAAAACAAACATTCCAGAACTTTGGCATACACCATGTTGACAGACAGATGCAAACACAATGGCTATATAAACTCTGCTGTGTCACTATCTATTGAGTATGCATATTGGCGGATCCAAGGGGGGGGGGGGTCTGGGGGGTTGGAACTCCCCCTTTTTTTTTGGTCGATCGATGAATTTAAATGGGAACATATAGTTGGAACCCCCCCCTTTGTCCTGGGTTGGGACCCCCCCCCCTTTGTTAAATGGCTGGATCCGCCACTGTGCATATTGCCAACTATATCAGATTTTAAGACAGTTTCATTTTCTCTCCATCAATTTCTAACCAAGAGTTCCAAATGGTGAAGTTGAAATCATCCCTCTTTAATTGTACGGAACCCATCACAAGTTGTTTGACCGTTATGGAATAACCGCTTCACAGATGATATCGAATACATTTCTTACATCGTAACTACAATCTCTTTCCTTTTTCATGAATGTGACTTACCAAATAAGACTATTTACCGGGTTTGTAATAACATAAGCAACACAACGGGTGCCACATGTGGAGCAGAATCTGCTTACCCTTCCGGAGCATGTGAGATCACCCCCAGTTTTAGTGGGGTTCTTGTTGCTCAGACTTTCTTTAGTTTTCTATGCTGTTTCTTGTGTACTATTATTTATCTGTTTGTCTATTTCATGCCATGGTGTTGTCAGTTTATTTTCGATTTATGAGTTTGACTGTTCCTCTGGTATCTTTCATGTCTATTGAAGTTACTAACTTAGTGCAGGATAAAAAATAAGTTTTAAAATTTAAAATTTGAACACAACATACGGCTGGTTAGAATGCAAACCATTCAGTTTGCTTAATATACAATCATGAAGTGACACCAAAAATGCAGACATTTTAGACTGGAGGCAAACCATACACAATTACACTAGCTCATTGGTTTGACAATACTAAAATGTATGTAAAACTATTAATTCAATAGATCGTAGATGGGTATACAAGCAATCAAATGTTGTATATATCCAAGCAAAAACCAGGTGCTCCGCAGCTTTATACGACCGCAGAGGTCGAACCCTGAACAGTTTGGGCAAGTATGGACACATTCACACCTGATACAGCTCTGAATTTAGATTGTGATCAAATTCTTGACATAATATGAGTTTCTGACACAAAACAAATGTCAAGATCTTACAAACCTATTATGCAATATTTTCAAAAATTTGGAATTTGAGAAATTTGGGGAAAAAAATTGAAAACCCCCCTTTTTTTGCAATTAGTCCAAAACCTGACATTTCTTTATACACAGTTTACAAGAAGTGTAAGGGAGGTAAATCCGAACATACCCAACATTGTATGTGAACTGTTTTTGAATTACCTCCCTTACACTGCTTTTAAATTATCTTACTTGTCCATTGACCAGACAAACCTAGTTTTTCCCTTTTTTGCCCCTAATTCCAAAACATTTGAGCCATAACGCCCCAAAGTCATAACTAACCATTCCTTCATGATATGGAAACTTGTGGTATAATTTCAGAGAAATTCATACACTTAAACACAAGTTATTGTATGATAACTTCTAAAATGCTTAATTTGGGCCCCCTTTTTGGCCCCTAATTCCTAAACTATTGGGACCATAACCCCCAAAATCAATCCAAACCTTCTTTAGTGGTATTGAACCTTATGGTAAAAGTTTATAGAGATCCATTCACTAAATCTAAAGTTATTGTCCGGAAAAACCTATTTTCCTCCCTTTTTTGTCCCTAATTCCCCTTTTTTAGCCCCTAATTCCAAAACAGTTTGAGCCATAATAACCCAAAGTTATAAGTAACCATCCTTTCATGATATGGAAACTTGTGGTACAATTTCAGAGAGAATTATACACTTAAACACAAGTTATTGTTTGAAACTACAAAAATGCTTATTTTAAGCCCATTTTTGGCCCCTAATTCCCAAACTATTGGGACCATAACCCCCAAAATCAATCCCAACCTTCCTTAAGTAGTATTGAACCTTCTGGTAAAAATTTATAGAGATCAATTCACTACATCCTAAGTTATTGTCTGGAAACTAAATGCATCTTCGGACAACGCAGACGACGACATGATACCATTGTCATGCCTACTCTTGTAATCTCAAACAAGCGTGCACAAGCTGAAATGTCTCGCCTTCTTTACTTATCACTGATATTATGTTGATAGTCCTAAATATAAAGCTTTATTACAACTGTCACATAAACTTAACATTAACCAAAAAAAATAAACATTGACCAATAAAGCATGAAAAATAGGTCACGGTGAGATGAGCCATGCCAGGCAAGCATGTACAGCTAAATATCCTTTCATACAACAAATACAGTTGATCTATTGCTTATAGTTTAAGAAAAACAGACCAAAACACAAAACCTTAACACTGAGCAATGAACCATGAAAATGAGGTTAAGGTCAAATAAAACCTGCGCAACTGATATGTAGATAATAAAATATTTCCATACATCAAATATAGTTGACCTATTGCATATAGTATTAGAAAAAAAAGACCAAAACTCAAAAACTTAACTTTGACCACTGAACCATGCAAATGAGGTCAAGGTCAGATGACACCTGTCAGTTAGACATGTACACCTTACAATCATTCAATACACCAATTATAGTAGACCTATTGCATACAGTTAAATTGGATTAAAAAATTACAGACAGTTTACCCTCTCGGTCTAAATGATAATATCATGGGAATTGGTAATATATCTAGAACCAATTCCGTTAACATTTTGGATATAGTTTCTAAAACTGTTCGTAAAAAACGTTCTCACGGTCGTAGAACAAATCGCAATCAAAGAAGATTTCGGGCCAATCATACCAATATTTCGGACCTAATTTCTATTTCAAAAAACAACGGCAGACATTATCTGTTAACAAAACTCTGTTCGTTACCGGTTAATAAGTTAAATAAAATTTTGGAGGATTGCAACACAATTTCATATAGCAGTCCTAAGTATGAAATTGTTCAAATTATTATGGCATATTGTTATTCTAAATTATTTCCCAAAATTGATCGCCCTGAAGATCATAAAAAACATTTTATTAAAATTAAGTATGTCAATAAAGGCTTTGATTTTGTAAATATTGCCGGTATATTTAACGACCATTCTGTTAAAGAACAAATTCCTGGATATTTTGACAATACTGAGCTACCTCTTATTTGTTATATTTACAAGAAATCTACCCGGAAATTTGTGTTTAATATATATAATAGTCAATTGTGTAAAGATGTTAATATCAGTGAAAATACACCTACTTCATGTAATTGCAGTAATTCCGAATATATTTATGGCCCCATTTCCCATGTTATAACAGGAGATCTTAACATCGTTCAAGACCGAGAGTTAAAATCATTCCTCAGTAAAGGACCTAAATATCGTCCCCCGTCAATTATTAATTGGAATGAGTGTCGTAATATCATCCACGACTCACTCCATACTTACTGTATGAAATGGATAAAACGGGAAAAAGCTGACAAAAAATCTTTGGACTCTTTTTTTAATTCAGTAATGAAGATAGTTGATATACGTATTCAACATTTTAAAGAACATTTTACTATAAACCCTTACAACAATAAACCTATTTCTCGTTTCAAACATAAACTAAAAGAACTAGCCAAGGAATTTGTTTTTGTCCCGGCAGATAAAGCTGCTAATAATATTATTATTGTTTGACGTTAATTTTACCAAGGATTTGTATAGTACTTACTATACAAATCCTTGATTTTACATTGAGGTTCTGAAAAAGGAAATCACCAATTCACCAACATTCCAACTGACTCCATTTTCAGAAAACGAAATCTGTAACAAACATAAACTTTTAGGCACCGCTTTACAAGCAGGCCAAATACAATGAAAGTCCCAACTATGTATTGGCTTCCGAAGCTACACAAAACCCCTTACAAATATAGATTTATTTCGTCTTCAAGCCATTGTTCAACTACTAAATTGTCTATTCTTCTTACCAGCACACTTGGTACAATTAAAAACCTGATGATAAATTGTTCAAATAAGGCCTTCGAAAATAGTGGAATAAATTACTTTTGGAGTGTCAAGAACTCGTTGGAAGTACTTGATAAATTGCATGCTTATATTGGTGATTTTGAATCTGTTCAAAGTTTTGATTTTTCTACCCTGTATACCACATTGCCTCACATTCTCATTAAGAAAAAATTCACACACCTAATTAAATGGTCATTCAAAAAATCAGAATGTGAATATATATGTTCAAACTCTTTTAGGTCATTTTTTAGTAGCAATAAACAAAAAAACTATGCTAATTGGACATGCTTTGATACTATATATGCCCTTGAATTTTTACTAGATAACATTTTTGTTCGCTTTGGGGATTCCGTATATCGTCAGATTATCGGAATTCCAATGGGGACTAACTGTGCACCACTTATTGCGGACCTGTTTTTGTATTGTTATGAGTTACAATTTATGACAAAAATAAGCAAAGACCCATCGAAACAACATCTGATAAACAAATTTAATAATACTTTTAGATATTTGGATGATATTTTGGCTCTCAATAATGACGACTTCAGTATGTATATTAATGAAATTTATCCTGTTGAACTTACTTTAAATAAAGCTAATACTAACAATGACCACTGCCCTTTTCTCGATCTTGATATCTATATCACTAATGGAAAGCTGAATACTAAAATTTATGATAAAAGGGATGATTTTTCATTTCCTATCGTTAATTATCCGTTTTTAGATGGTGACGTTCCCTTGTCACCATCTTACGGTGTTTATATATCTCAACTTGTACGATTCGCTCGTGTATGTAACAATGTTTTAGATTTTAACGAGAGAAATTTATGTATTACTGAAAAATTATTACACCAGGGTTTTCGATATCACAAACTAGTCAAAACATTTACTAAATTTTATCATCGGTATAAAGACATTATTCGTAAATATAGCTCAACATGCAGACTTTTAATACGTTCAGGTATTTCACATCCAATTTTTTATGGTAATATTCTTTATAAAGCACAAAGGTGTCAGTATTCACCTCAGAAACTTACAAAACCTTTGAATAGACTTATTAAGAAGGGATATAATTACGATACTGTTGTCAAGTCATTAAAGATTGCGTTAATATTGAGTCATTGATAAGGTCTTTGCATCGGAACTAAACACATTTATTCTAAAAACAGTTGTTGGCATGACACGGGTTATGTTCTTCTCATATATGTTATGATGGTATGATACTAAACCCCTAACGGGAAGGATTGTGCCTGATGTTCATATGATGAAATCATAATCTTTCAGTCAGTTTGGTTGAAGTCTGGAGCTGGCATGTCAGTTAACTGCTAGTAGTCTGTTGTTATTTATGTATTATTGTCATTTTGTTTATTTTCTTTGGTTACATCTTCTGACATCAGACTCGGATTTCTCTTGAACTGAATTTTAATGTGCGTATTGTTATGCGTTTACTTTACTACATTGGTTAGAGGTATAGGGGGAGGGTTGAGATGTCACAAACATGTTTATCCCGCCGCATTTTTGCGCCTGTCCCAAGTCGGGAGCCTCTGGCCTTTGTTAGTCTTGTATTAATTTAATTTTAGTTTCTTGTGTACAATTTCACTACACGAAAAGGCAGATTTACAACAATTTGGACAGTCATGTAAATGTTTGACAAATGTAACTACTTTTCTGCAAGATATATTTGCGGACCTGCTAATGTATATGTAAATGAATTATTCCTTTGACATTATTTAGGAGGTCGTCAAAGATATGCTAAAGATAATTATTTTATTTCCATAGCTTTAGTCATTCTCCAAAGATATGTAAAGAAATGCCATAGATTTGCATGCACTTTCCAAGATAGGAGATATATGCAAAGTTTAAAATTTGCATAACTGATTTACAGAGGTGTGGGCAGTTTTGAGAGACCGCGGTTTATAAAACATTTACGACCAATGTAAATGCTGACAAATGTTTGTGTTATATTTGCAAACGTTTGTCGATATCGTTCATGTATGTAAAGAAATGTATTTTATTTACTAATACTTTACAGTATTATAGTTATTTTGATAAATATTGATATTTGCAACATATCTTTACAGACGTACGCAAAGTTTTGAGAGACCGCGGTTTATAAAACATTTACAACCAATGTAAATGCTGTCAAATGTCTGTGTAATATTTGCAAACGTTTGTCGATATCGTTCATGTATATAAAGAAATGTATTTTATTTACTAATACTTTCCAGAATCATAGTTATTTTGATAAATATTGATATTTGCAACATATCTTTACAGACGTATGCAAAGTTTTGAGAGACCGCGGTTTATAAAACATTTACAACCAATGTAAATGCTGTCAAATGTTAGTGTAATATTTGCAAACGTTTGTTGATATCGTTCACGTATGTAAAGAAATGTATTTTATTTACTAATACTTTCTAGTATTGTAGTTATTTTGATAAATATTGATATTTGCAATATATCTTTACACACGTGTGCAAAGTTTTGAGAGACCGCGGTTTATAAAACATTTACAACCAATGTAAATGCTGTCAAATGTTTGTGTAATATTTGCAAACGTTGTCGATATCGTTCATGTATGTAAAGAAATGTATTTTATTTACTAGTACTTTCCAGTATTAAAGTTATTTTGTTAAATATTGATATTTGCATCATATCTTTACAGACGAATTTAAAGTTTTGAGAGACCGCGGTTTATAAAACATTTACAACCAATGTAAATGCTGTCAAATTTTTGTGTAATATTTGCAAACGTTCGTCGATATCGTTCACGTATGTAAAGAAATGTATTTTATTTACTAATACTTTCCAGTATTGTAGTGATTTTGATAAATATTGATATTTGCAACACATCTTTAAAGACGTATGCAAAGTTTTGAGAGACCACGGTTTATAAAACATTTACAACCAATGTAAATGCTGTCAAATGTTTGTGTAATATTTGCAAACGTTTGTTGATATCGTTCATATATGCAAAGAAATGTATTTTATCAACTCCCAAAAAATTAGAAAGTGTCTTATATATTATAAGAAATTTTACGTATTGATGGTTTCAGAGACCGTGAACATATTTGAATTGATTAAGTAGATATTGTTCTTCCCGAATCCAAACCAGAACTTTTTGAAGTTATGATATTAAAAATGGCAGGTTGCTTTTTAAATGTCGGACCGATTATATTTTTTTCTATTTGAATGGTTAAAAAAATCTTCAAAGCTTTTATCCAGAACCAAGGAAACTATTGAAAACTTGAGTGAGGATTTTTTAAGATCTTGCTGGTATAAAAAAAACACAAATGCTGTAAAATGTATTTATCTTTCCTTACAGCAGGGTTTACAATTCGATATGCTGGTTTGTATCAGAACGGAAACTTTAACTTATACGACGAATTGTAATAGCAAATTGATACTTTTTTTATAGCTTAAAGACACATAATGAATGGGTTGATGGATTGATTTGTGTAAACGTCCAGCTGCAAATGCTACACGAATCTCAGGTGTCGGGAGAAATGCACTAATATAATAACACTGTACTAAATTGTAAGCAGCATTACTTTATTACTTTCTGTACTTCAAATGTGAAAAAAAAGACGACGTAATTCAAATACATTAGGTCTATAATTATTAGAATAAACTAAACCAGAATAAATAATGATCAAATCGTTAAAGCGGTACGTTTTCTCAACCCAAGGTAAAGTACCAATATCGGTGTGGAAAAAGTTAGTTTAGTTTCTGCTTATTTGTGATCTTTTCTCATTTTAATCAAGAGAATAGTTGAATATTTCTTTTCTTCAATATAACTTAAGCCAAGGCGTGTGTTTTCAATGTTTTGCATGATCGTATAATTTGAAAATACACGAGTATGCACATACATGTACATGTATTTTATCAGAATGATTATGATAACAATTGAAAATGCATAATAATACAATAAAGAAAGAAAGAGCATTAAATTAAATCAAGTATTCCTCAATATGTGGTAAATGTGTCACTTGTATGTAAATGAATGGATTTTCCCGACTGTGAAATGGTTCATCTTTTAGCACTACAGGGTTCCTTAAAAGGAAAACCGTATGTGTTAATTACCAAAATTGATCTAATAACGCTAATTGGGTATAATAAAATCCAGACGTTCTGAAGAGATTAATAATATAAACATGTACAAATCATGCCAATTATACGCAAGCCAAGAATATGGCAGATAAAGACATCGGGATTATTTTTATAATTAAACATGCAGTTTGTATTCATGAAAATGTGTTAATACTTTGAAAAAAAATAATTTAAAAGTTTACGTGCTAAAAAATTAAAGAAGAAATTAGAACAGTAGCATAATTTGTATCTGAATTCTGTTGAGGATAAACACCATTTCATATTTAAAAGTAGAATGTACACGTTTACAAGCTTATTATATAGAAATATGTTGAAATTATATACAGAAAAAGTATTTTAAAACAATTATCTTTTGTATATAAAAACAAGCATTCTCGTTTCTCCGATTCTCATATATAGCAGATTTAATAAATTCGATGCAAAGCAAATAATTTAACCTTTAAATTGAATATAATCTCTGTATTTCGTGTTTCAACAAGAATAAACATGACCAACATTAATGGAAAAAAATACATCAATTTCCATAAACTTCCTTCTATTATATTAATCTGATTATACAGTTATATATGAAAATATTTATTCAATTCAGAATAGATATAGAAAATCTTTGTCCTTTTTGTTTTCCAATCTTGACTTTATCCTATTTAAAGATATAATGATCTCAAGAAATATTCCCATGCAGTACATGTATTTGTTCCAATCGAAGGCTCCAAATTTTTAAAACATTTTCTTTATTTAATTATTTCAAACTTATATAATGTTGTTGCTGAATGATGTAAATGATAATCGCCAATATCGAAATCTACCTCCATTTTGTCATAAGTAACAACATATTAAAATTTGAAAACCTTTGGATGAAAGGTTCGTAGATTATCGAAAGGAAACGATTGGATCAGCCCGCCCGCTCGTCAGCAGTACAACAATAAATCAATAATGGGACTGGAAATCCGGTAAAAAAATAGCAAGTCATAAATAAATGTAAAATACATCCGGTTTAGTGTCATCCTCATGTATATGTCGTATACTTGTTTTAAAACTGGTGTTTGTCTTTGAGTGTCTTTTTGTTTTTATTCAATGTCATCAGAAGTGTGTCGGCACTGATCAGTGGCGGATCCAAGAAGAGGGGGGGGGGGGGGGGGGGGGGGTTCCGGGGGTTGGAACCCACCTTTTTTTTGCCGATCAATGCATTTGAATAGGAGCATATAGTTGGACCCCCCCCCCTTTTACTCTTGGTTAGGACCCCCCCTTTTTTAAATGGCTGGATCCGACTAACTACGCACACAACCCACAGTTTACATCATACAGAGTATCCTGTATTTTGTATTGTATCAGGATGTTGATTTTCTATTTAATTATCACAACTAACAGAATGTTTAACCTTTCTTGACTACTGCACAAAATGTGTTTGTCAGACACAACAATTCAAATTGCACTATATCGTCCTGTAAATGCATGAAATATTTGCCACCGGACTTTGAGCAACCATCTATCAATCAATTCAAATTGTACCTCAATATCAATGTTTACCAAATTACGTTATTCCGTAACGTCACACGTTTTCTGCCAAATTCTAAGCGTATCGGTCAACTTTGAAGCAATGTATATATATAAAAAAAAACAAGGACGATGACATATGTGTTTCTATGTATATATATGAATAAGGGGATGTGGTTTGATCGCCAACTCTCCACAAGAGACCAAATGACAATGCAATTTACATCAATAGGTCACTGAACTGCCTTCATCAATGAGCAAAGCCCGTATCGCATAAAGTCAGCTATAAAAGGCCCGAAATGACATAATATTTATGTAAAACAATTCAAACGAGAAAACTTGCGAACTAATTTATGTCCAAAATAATGAACGAAAAACAAATATGTTACATAACAACAAACTGAATTACAGGCTACTTGACTCGGGACAGGAACATACACAATGTGGCGAGGTTAAAACTCGTTTAAAGGAGCCAATACTCCCCTAACCTTGGGCATAAACTGGATCCCTGTTGTGTTCACTTATCTCATCAGATGAATACAAATTGAATATATCTCAGAAAAACAGAGTGGACATGGAAGGGTACTTATACATCCGAACAACCAAAAGACTTAGTACAGATCTTAGACTATTCGCAGTTACTGACAATTAGTTGAAAGCTAATAACAACTAATACAAAAAGCATGCATCTTAGATGCATGGATTCAGTATAAAATCCTGGATATTACGTTAGTTTTTAGTCTTTCTCCGTATAAAAGAACAAAGCCATCTATTGAAAAATATAAAAAAAAACTCTTGGTATGGATCAATTAATATTTTAAGGGAAAAAATGTCAGGCATAGAAAAGCATCTTCCAGAAAAATATTCAACATTTAAACTACACTGTGGTCAGATTGTTAAGGGATACTATACTGCATTGTGGAAAAAACAGCTAGATATACATAAAGATGGTAAACTACGAACTTATGTAACATTCAAGTGCAACGTCGGTTTTGAAAATTATTTGTCAATAATGCGACATTTTGAGCAAAGGAAATGTATAACTAGATTAAGAATATCTGCTCACAAATTGCAAATTGAATCTGGTAGATACCAGGGTACTCTTCGACAAAACCGAATTTGTCTCAGGTGCACCTCAGGTGAGGTTGAGGGTGAAGTTCATTTTTTATTTAAATACATGTGACACGCATTTATTAAAAAGAGAGGAATTGATGCAAAATATATTAAAATCATGTCCAAACTTTAAAAATTTAAATATTAATAACAAATTAATTTGGATAATGAATAATGAGGATCCCAATGTACTATTTGCATTTTATAAATATATAGAAGATACTAAGAATTGAAGGACAACATAATCTACAATAACTAATTTCAATATAACTCTTTAATATGAATTTGGATACCCTGTTAAGCCTGCACAGATCATAAGAAAAATTTCAAATTCTCTGGCAGTATAGGAGTGGGCATGTAGTTCCTTTTGTTTAATCTTAAAAAAAACATGCAAGTACAATCACTTGAAAAAAGCAGATAAGCATTTGTAATCAATATTTTTACAAAAAAGAGATTATAGCTAGAGTGGGCACGGGTGGGCAGGTGGAAAAAGCAAAATCAAACACAGGCTGTTGTGTATCTCAAATTCCAATAAAAACAGCTATTAAGTTTCACGTATTGCATTTCTTTTTTATAAGCACAAAAATCATTGATTTGTTATTAAGCCTAGAAACCAACTCTTTTCTTAAAAAATATCTAATATTTAATACCAAACAGGCATTTTGGGTTTACGATTGCATTTCTTTTTTTAAAGAAAGCAACTTGTTTAGAGTTTTAAACATTTATCAATGCGATTTAACTATAACGATAGTTTATGTATTTTACCCCTCTTTTCCTTTTTTCCCGCCTGTATGGAAAGCAAGTACAATGATATATGTTTCCGACTCCACTGTTAAATGACAAATGATACATGTAGTTATTTTAAGACTTTGCGTAAAATATGTCCAAGAAAGAAGTGCAAGATATTGCTTTGTTCAAACACGAATCATATACATTTCCGCTAAAACTATAAGTCCAGACTTCGTCTTGTTGTACAGGGTACAATTGCCTTATATCTTTTAAAGATATGTTTTCCATGGTTTTTTTGTAAGATAGATTTTTGTACCTTCTGTTTGAGTAAGTTACATGTACTTGTATTGTGACTGTCATTTGTTTTTTGTGTTGTGTGTATAGTTTATGTTGTGTAGACCTGTAGGTTTTTGAGATGCTGATCCAAGCCTAAAAGATGTTTTATATACTTTTCTTTTGTTTGAAATTTGCCAGAGAGAGATTCAAAAGATTGAAGAGTAATTGTAATATGTATTTGTCGTTTACAAATCTTCTTGAATTATGTTAAAACAAATCGATTCTTGTTTCAATGTTATTTCAATTAAAAAGTGTGCAAAGTATGTTAAATGTAATTATTGCAGAAAAAATAAAAAATTAAAAAAATTAAAACTTATTTGATCATGACAGAAAAAATACGATTCCTGTCAAAGTACATATGGAAGCTGTAAAATTTTAGGATGGAATAGGCGATAAATGAGATATCGAATGACTGATAGTTCGATAACTTATTTTAGTTTTGCGTATTTAAAAACAACACAATCAAATGACAACGGGAGCATTGTTTTAAGACAATGTATGATGTTCTTAATCAAAAAGAAATGATAATTGTTTGTGCCTTATACATGTTATATTGATGGATATTGATACTAGCGGTGGTCTTCTATTGATCTTTTCGGACCAGATCTTTCTGTGAAAGGTGATAATTGTCACATTTAACTGCTGATAAACCCCGTTGATCGGAGGAAGGGCGACATCTCGTCGATGGAATGATATTATCTATCGATTTTGTTTGATTTCATTGGTTAATTGTGTGTCAATTATGACACGTGACTCACTGGTTCTTTGTTTGTAGTGTTTAACTTTCATTCTCACACACAAGAAAGTTTTTGCAGAGAGAGCTTCATGAAGCACACGGAGTTCAACATCTCGTGACTGGACTTAACGGATAAGGAAAACAAATATTACAAAACTGAAATATTCGTCAATAGATTTAACGTTTAAGTATGTGTGCAAACTAGCCGATTCTTAAAAAAACATTCTCTCAAGATGTGTTTTGTGTCAAATATTATGTGACAACTATTCTACCGATGAAGGAATATTTCTATTTCAGAAACTTGGACTTTTTATTAAAACTTGATAAATCGATCGATAACCTTCCGAATGGTACCGATTTAAATTTAGAATGAGGCCGCATATCTAATATTGTTCAGGCTTAATTTGTATATATGTATTATAACTATCAGTAACCAGAGACATATATATATATATATATATATATATATAGCAGTGCAGGCGATTTGGTGTCACGATATCACAGTAGCATGGGTTCGAATCCCGGCGAGGGAAGAACCATAAATTTGCGAAAGCAAATTTACAGATCTAACATTGTTGGGTTGATGTTTAGACGAGTTATATATAATATATATATATATATATATATATATATATATATATATATATATATATATATATATATATATATATATATATATATATATATATATATATATATATATATATATATATATTATATATATATATAGTACAACTCGTCTTAAACATCAACCCAACAATGTTAGATCTGTAAATTTGCTTTCGCAATTTCAGACATACTTATATATATATAGTATATAGTCTCTGCAGTAACATATATAATACATATTGTAGTATATGTCTCTTTAAAAACATTATATGTTTTATAAACAGAGTGAATTATGACTCGTGCAATTCCAGAAGTTTCAAAGCGATACTCGAAGGAAACGATCGTTTTATGCGAATGAACCATCATAACTTACCGAGAAACAAGATTTTGATGGATAAAGTAATTTACGCAGTACACCAAACAGAGATCGAGAAGAGATCAAGAACCGATTATGTAGAACCGACTTTTTTTTTTTTTTTTTTTATTAAAACGAAATTATTAAAATACATGTATAATAAATGATATTACCAATATGCCAAAACCAATCCCAAAGCAGCTATATTTGTCATATCATAGCTTGACCACTAAAGCTATGGAAATATTTGTCAATATAATCTGCACCTTTTAAATATAGTAGCAAATTAAAAGCAAATATATCTATTTACCATACATTTCTAGCTGTCTGAAATATCTTTCTTTATCATTTCTTTGCATATGTATTTTATATTTTATAAAGTTACATATGCCCAATATATTTACACATGTCATTGATATTATCATTTGACCACATTTCTCAGTTAAACAAATTGTCTGCAAATCTATGTATTTACCATACATTTCGAAATATGTTCAAAGGCTTTTGATATGTTCTGATTTGACATACATTTCAGCCGACAATAAAGACTAACAAAATTATTTCTTTACAATACATTTGACAGGTCTCTGTAGAATAAAGGAAATGATGCTTTACACCCCTCTATAAACTTCTCGTTTTGAATTGGTTTACATACCAGGAAAATGTAGATGCACCTTACACTTTATAACCCATATAAAATCATTTGAATGATGATGCTTTGCTACCTAGACAAAGAAACACATTTGCGGATAAATTTACATCATAGAAAAATACATGACAAAGATTTCCATTTGCAGAGGTATACAAATACATAAGTTTGCAAAAGTTTTGCGACGGTCATAAATATATATATATTCTTAACTGCAAAATGGTTTGATTAGGTGTTAATATATTTTATAAACCGCGGTCTCTCATAACCGCCCATAGGAGGGTATAGCACAAGAAAAGTTAATATTTACAACATGTAAAGACAAGATAAACTAAATGCAGTGGTTTGTAAATATATGTAAATGTCGGTCTCTGAATACATTTACATAACATTTGCATACCTCTTCAAATCCGGGATTTCGTGTAGTGTTTGGAAATTAGTATGGCGTTCATTATCACTGGACTAGTATATATTTGTTTAGGGGCCAGCTGAAGGACGCCTCCGGGTGCGGGAATTTCTCGCTACATTGAAGACCTGTTGGTGACCCTCTGCTGTTGTTTTTTTATTTGGGCGGGTTGTTGTCTCTTTGACACATTCCCCATTTCCATTCTCAATTTTATAGTATAAGAAAAACAGACCAAAACACAAAAACTTAACTATAACCACTGAACCATGAAAATGAGGTCAAGGTCAGATGACACCTGCCAGTTGGACATGTACACCTTACAGTGCTTCTATACACCAAATATACTAGACCTATTGCTTATAGTATTTGATATATGGACTTGACCACCAAAACTTTACCTTGTTCACTGATCCAGGAAATGAGGTCGAGGTCAAGTGAAAGCTGTCTGACGGGGATGAGGACCTTGCAATGTATGCGCATACCAAATACAGTTATCCTATTACTTACAATAAGAGAGAATTTAACATTACAAAAAATCTTTTTTTTCAAGTAGTCACTGAACCATGAAAATGAGGTCAAGGACATTGGACATGTGACTGACGGAATCTTCGTAACATGAGGCATCCATATACAAAGTATGAAGCATCCAGGTCTTTCACCTTCTAAAATATAAAGCTTTAAAGAAGTGAGCTAACACCGCCGTAGCCACCGCCGCCGCCGGATCACTATCCCTATGACGAGCTTTCTGCAACAAAAGTTGCAGGTTCGACAAAAATTATAGATTTTCTTGAAATTGTCTTAAAAAAAGAAAGTCATCAAACGATAATACTGTAAATTCAGAAATTATTCAGTGCATTTATTATTGCGAATTTGTCATTTTAGACTTAAATTCGATTTAAATTTTAAATGATTTTGCGAAAAGTCATGTTTAATTCATATAAAATATTTAAATTATTGCGTTTGCAACTCTGTCGCAAATTTTGCAATAATTAAAAACCTTGCAATAATTTCTGAATTTACAGTACATAAACCATAAAATTTACAGAACCCTATCTCAATATAGTACTGCAACCAGAGTTCATTTTTTAAAACTTTAATGGTCCGGAAGAACACACACCTAAATTATATATCGATGGAAAGAGGAAAACGTGTATAATAAGAAAAGTTGGGTCGTAAAAATCCAGAGTGGTCACAATTTTGTGAAATTGAGGTCAAAGGTCAGACCTAAAAATATCAACATTTCAACCACAAGGACAAAAAAGAGAAACATTCTGATATTTATTCAATAGAATGCTACAAAAACGATTCAATCATAAGCATATGGTATAAACGATGTTAAAACGACAAATTTGACTACTTATATGAAAAGCTGCCATTAAAAAATGGCGTTGATTTGGAACCTTCTGATTTTTTTCCATTTAAGACATAGCAAAAGAAGAAGTGGCCTTGACCTTTTCACACCCATAAACTGTCATATTGTGTATAGTATTTCACTATAGTATATTACAGAATTATTTTCTAAAGTATAAAACACCAGTTTATCAAATTATTTCAATATTTTTTCTATCTTTGAAATAAACAAAATTCAAGCGCTGAAACAGTGTTTTTAATTTTGCATCTTAAAGGTTGTGTATTTTGTGAAAATTAGTATCTAGTTATAGATAAACACATATTGTGTATTTGCAAAGTCTAGACAGGGCAGTTATAACACAAAATATACTATAGTCACACGAGGCGAATGCGAGGTTTAAAAAAAATGAGTGTAAACAAAGTCAGTTTGATGCATGAACATTTTTTTAGTGGGATAATCCTGGTAAAAAAGTTAACTCATTAATTTTTTAAGGGAAGGATGAAAAATTATACAATGCAATGCCAATTTTCTAATGTTGTAATTCAAAATCAGTCATGGTCCTTATATAACTTTTAAAAGTGACACACAATAGCTCAAGTATTCATAAAATAGGGACATGAATCAATCTCTTAGTCATCATATGCGGATTCAGTACGCGTATTAGCATTACAAGACACTTCCCTTTTTTATAAGAACGTTACAAGTTCGGCGTAGGACAGAGTTTGTTCAAAGCAAACACAGTTTTTGAGTACAAATGCTATCTGGGGCGTAAATACCGTCATGATTCGGTCAAACTCGTCAGATATAGTCTTACCTTTGCATAGGAAACACAAAAGAAATGTGAGAACAAAGTTTCGATCAATGTTAGTGACCCATATTCCCATATGCATATGCATGTTGTATCTGCACTGCCAATCCAAAATGTAATGGGGCGAATGTTGCTACAGAAACGATTGATTTTGTAATAGCCATTCATTTACGAATTTGTGTTATCTTTAGGGACAATATACGGTTCAGAAGCGCCTTTGTGTTATTTTTATCAACTAACTAACAAATGAACTTTTGAGCCTAGGCTCCGTGTTAAAGACCGGACCGTGACCTATAATGGTTTATGGTTTACTTTTATAAATTGTGACTTGGATGGTGTGTTGTATCATTGCCACTCATACCACATCTTCCGATATCTATTAACAAGCTATGCATTTCCATAGAAATACCAAAACGAGGACATAGCTCATAAGAGCACTGGTGGCAGGGTGAAGTAGTTGTTCTTCTTTTAATGTATCCTTAATATTTTCAGACACACCTTTGTGTAATTCTGAAAGTCTTAACATAGACTTCAATTTTCCTGCAGCAGATATGGCATCCCCTAAATTGAGTTCAGAGCTAAACTCTTTATTTCATATCCCTTGGCCCCACTGTGTCTGAATTGTAAGGTGTCACAATATCTAATTACATGTAGTTCTGAAGTTTGGCAGTTTGGTAAGCATCAGAGACAATCTTGGGTAAAATTGATCGGTATATATAGAGGATGTGCTACATGAGAAAGGCTTTTTTTTTTTTTATGGAAGAACAAATCACATCACTAACAATCGTTATTAATGAACTGACAGCAAGTTCAAATTGCAAGGCCGTAGCTAGGCATCTCATTTTAGTGAGGCAAAATAATTGAGCCGAGCGAAGCGAGGCGAAAAATTTTTTTTGGAGGGTATGAAATGAATGGTGCAAAATCCTGCATTCTAGGCATTTTTAGAGAGTTTTGATAATGTTTTGAATTTGGACACTTTTTATATATATTTTTTTTTTATATTTTAAGAATTTAAGAACACCAAATTTTTAACAACTTTATTTAAATTTATATGTAAGATAATCATCCAAATATCATTGATTTGAGTCTGCTGCCAGAACATAGAACAAACATCGATTCAGTAGAGTTTGCCAAATTTTTCTATGGCCGGTTCAGTCAAATCGTTTCAGAATCATAATTTGGTCTGCTGATATCCTTATCGCGATGAACATGGCAAGCCCGCACAATCTCTCGCCACTCATGCATGCTCTTTTCCAAGTTTTCAGTCGTTTCAGGGCAGTCTGTGTTTCTAAAGGAAGCACATTATCATCAACACAATGACCAATGTCTTCTTCCAATTCCTTCTCCATCAGCAATTTGGTAGTAGCATCGATAGTAACAGTTTTGTTTGCAAAAGGGAATTAACTTTTCCTGTAAGCACCATCATACAGTTGCAGTTACAAAATATTAAACTCGCTTTTATGCCGACAAAGATTAGACAAACTAGGGATAAAATGAGATAAGATAAATGTATATGATTCTATCTATAGAGTATATATGATATGGGTACAGGGGAATTGGACTGGAGTTTTTGACATTTACATGTAGGTCCATAATTTCAAATTATTTCTGGAAATAGTTGGTGGTATTTTAGTTCTAGGATCTATAAATTTAGGGGTTAGGGGTATGGGGTATCCGATTTCGAAACCCCGAAAATAAAGAAACGAAATTCCGTAGTCCCGAATAAGTAAAGACAAACTCCTGTGTCAAAGGTTCTACCATTCCTCAATAATATCAAATTGGAATATGGGATATTCTTTCAATTTTTAAGGTTAAAGAAACATGGATAGAAACTATTATTTATATTTTATTTATCTATAAAGAGAAAGATTAAAGTTCGTGAAATGAATACGCAGACAGGACTGTCCCCTTGCGATGACTTGATTTGTCAAAAGTTGGTTAAACGGAGGACAGGACTTGATTTGTCAGTCTACTTATCGTTTTTGGATTGTTCTAATGAAGTTATATGCAATACTCAGACTCTGTTCACAAAAAAAACTAGTTTACTAGAATGATTCCTTCTTTACCTTCAGTGTCGCTTTTCATTTTCTGCAAGAGCCTGTTTTTAACTAGAGATCCATTATGATTTTCATTACGAGGTAAATGTTATCGAGAAAAATCACCCGTTGAGATGCTGAGTTATATCCAGGAAGAATAGTTTAAAAGGAATGATGACAAGTTATATAGAAATTAAAGTTGAGACAGAACAACAAATGACTATTATATTGATATATATGTATAAAAAAATAATCAGTGTCGAAATTTTAGTGAGGCAATTGCCTCACTTGCCTCAAGGGTAGCTACGGCCTTGAATTGTAATTTTTCAGCAACTGTTTTACTTAATTGCACAGGTGTTGACTTCAATAAGTACTTGGTTATGCATGGATAAATGATTACTCACATTAATAAGCACAACTTAAAAGACTGTCAACACGTTTAGAGGACTCAGTTTTGCGAAGTTTTCTGTTTTTTTTTAAAGGTTTGTCTTTTACACAAAAACCCTGTTTTCATATTCAAACTACAAGGAAGAAACTGAGCGCGAGATCGTATAAAAGTGTCAGGTTGTGAGGATACATGTCGATCAGTTTGATCACATGTATGGATTTCTGTTGTTTCTAATTTAAAGTTTCCCTAGGGTGACTGGGGAAACGAAATGTGGTCACTTGGTCTTCTCCCGACCGGCAGTAAAACGAAGTGGGGCGTCCGTTTGGCTGTGCGGGATGTATCAAGTTCGCAGTCACATCCGGTCAGAATGTGGACGTTAAGTCCGATGCCTCGTGTAAAGGGAGTGTCACGTTCTTTGCATGTTAAAACCCTTGCATCAACTCTTTGAGGAGTCCGAAGGTGGCCTGTTGCAATGGAAAATTTTTGTCCCAATCCAATATACCATCATTTTCCAGTGGCAGTCTAAATTTTCCCGATCATCATCCCGAATGGCCTCTATTATGACAAAACCTACCTATTGTTTTATTGTTAACTTGTTCTCGTCCTGAACATGCATGACATATTTGTCACTGGACGTTAAGCAACCAACAATCAATCAATCAATCTAATTTAAAGACGCACCAATTTTGCCTTCTGGTGCAAGTCTAATAACATCACTGATGATTCGCCCACGGAAAGCAGAATATTAAGAGAAGTTGGTTTTAGCATCACCTTGTCACACACCAAATCTCTGCGAATCTTCAATAGTACTTTTCCCCCGACCACTTGCATGCATATTAATTGCTCTGAGGTTAAACATTGACATACAATGTATTTTCACACAATGTCAACTATAGTCATTATCCGGAAAAACCTCTTATCCGAAGGATTTGGTTAACTTTTATATAAAGTCAAAATTTTATTAACAAAAATATAACTTATTTACAGAAAATACACGAAAGAACTACTATATATATTCAAATCACTCAAAAATAAATTAACTTCTCCTACAAAATCTACATAATCACATCGAAACTATCAAATTGATGGTGAAGGAAAAAATAAATGGTGGAGCTGATTGACGGATAGGAAATTTCCGTAATTAAAAAAGGTACAAATGATGTTTTTATTTTTGAGTTTTTGACAAAATTGTTTGGAATTTGCCCAACAAAATTTGCATGCAGTATCGCAATAATATGTTTTGTCCTCTCAAATGTCAAATACTATTTTTGAATCACATGTTTTCTCGTTTTCAAAGAAAAACGCGTTAAATTTCTACCTAAAAAACAGCTTACTTTAAGTTTGAAAGTTTTACTTGGAGATGGTATTATATTTATGTCTTCATCATTCCGATGATCCTTGATGATATGTGCATAGAAAATATTTACGAAAATAGCGGGAAATTTAACCAAAAAATATATTTTTGGATTTTAAGGTAACTACCCAAAACTGTAAATTGTGGGGTACCCCAATTAAAGGGATAAAATACAAAAATGTGACCATAGAAACTTTTTACGACCCGACGGAAATTAAAATATAGATATTATTCTATCATTTAAAACAATTTGCAGCCGTGTGTTATTCCGGACCATTAAACTCGTTAACTAAGCGTCTTTTTCGATGTCAGTTGCAGTACTAATATAACAAGGAACAATAAATCTCCATTGTTTGCTTGATCATTAATGAAAGTCAATAACTAATATAGTATACTCCTGCTACATAATCAGGAAAGACATTTATTTTCATTATTTTATTTACAATATTTTACATCAACAATATTATTTTAGTATCACATTAACAGTATTTATGACTTAAAATGAGCCATAGGATCGTCACTTCGTAAGTTTTTCATTCTCCATGCTTCCATTTCCTCTTCTGTTGGAACTATAGCCTCGTACATGCTATTGTATGGTCGTTTTCTCTCATCTAGTTTTAATAACTCCTCTGCTTTCTTTCGATGCTCATCCTCCTTTGTCAGCGCCTATAAAATAATGAAACAATTCATGAATGTCTAAATTATGATATAATCCCTGCATACTAAAGGTTGATCAGTTAGATCCTTTGCAATCATACCACATTTGCTCATTTGTTTTCATCCGATTCTCATAGTAAACGTACAAATTTATTTGAGTTAAGGAAAAAAAAAACATTTGTGGATATTTAATAGTTGCATGGTTTTGCCAAAGTCTGAATACAAGCCTATAGAAGTTTGTACTTCATGGAACATTGAAATTCTTGCATCTCTTATACCCACGAAATCAATGAAAATTGGTATCCCACAAATAATGGTGAATCAATAGTATTATTTAATTAGAAATTTGCTTCATCTATCAGAAGTTTTATAAAATTTTGTGCTGTAAGATTAACAAAATTAGGTCCTATTGTTCAAAAAAGTGAAATTGAACAATTTATGTTGTACATTTTATAACCAGATGCTCCGCAGGGCGCAGCTTTATACGACCGCAGAGGTTGAACCCTGAACGGTTGGGGCAAGTATGGACACAACATTCAAGCTGGACTCAGCTCTAAATTTGGATTGTGATTAAATAGTTGACACAGCATAGGTTTCTGACACATAATGAATGTGGTCTAATGAACTTAAATTTTTTTTTGCCTTTGAGCAATTCACTATGCTGTTGAATATTAATCCTCTCAAAAAAATGTTTGAAGAAATTTTCTTTTTATTTATGAAATCTGAAATGAGAAAAATTTAACCCCCCCCCCCATTTTTTTTTTCACATCCCCCTTTCCCTTATTCCAAAACTGATCTCAATTCAAATTTCTAATGGAGTTTGCAACAATAACTACTCATTTAAATACATATTAAAATGTAAAAAAAGTGCTTGTTATCATTGAATGGTAAAGATTGTTTTAATTTATCAGTTGGTAGTAAAAGTGAATATACATTGTATATTGTATAAAGCAATGATTTAAGTTGATTCAACTACTATTCTGGACAAAGAAAGATAACTCCAATTGAAAATATGAAAATTTCTTGCTATTGCACAATATTGTGCAATTGAAAATATTTGCTATTGGACAATGCTGTGCAATTGAAGATTTTTTGCTATTGCACAATACTGTGCAATTGAAAATTTCTTGCTATTGCACAATACTGTGCAATTGAAGATTTCTTGCTATTGCTGAATACTGTCCAATTGAAAATTTCTTGCTATTGCACAATACTTAATATAATAATTTTGGATCCTGATTTGGACAAACTTGAAAACTAGGCCCATAATCAAAAATCTAAGTACATGTTTAGATTCAGCATATCAAAGAAGCCCAAGAATTCAATTTTTGTTAAAATCAAACTTAGTTTAATTTTGGACCCTTTGGACTTTAATGTAGACCAATTTGAAAACAGGACCAAAAATTAAGAATCTACATACACAGTTAGATTTGGCATATCAAAGAACCCCAATTATTCAATTTTTGATGAAATCAAACAAAGTTTAATTTTGGACCCCGATTTGGACCAACTTGAAAACTGGGCCAATAATCAAAAATCTAAGTACATTTTTAGATTCAGCATATCAAAGAACCCCAAAGATTCAATTTTTGTTAAAATCAAACCAAGTTTAATTTTGGACCCTTTGGACCTTAATGTAGACCAATTTTAAAACGGGACCAAAAATTAAGAATCTACATACACAGTTAGATTGGGCATATCAAGGAACCCCAATTATTCAATTTTTGATGAAATCAAACAAAGTTTAATTTTGGACCTTTTGGGCCCCTTATTCCTAAACTGTTGGGACCAAAACTTCCAAAATCAATCCTAACCTTCCTTGTATGGTCATCAACCTTGTGTTTAAATTTCAAAGATTTCTATTTACTTATACTAAAGTTATGGTGCGAAAACCAAGAAAAATGCTTATTTGGGCCCCTTTTTGGCCCCTAATTCCTAAACTGTTTGGACCTCAACTCCCAAAATCAATCCCAACCTTCCTTTTGTGGTCATAAACCTTGTATTTAAATTTCATTGATTTCTATTTACTTATACTAAAGTTATTGTGCGAAAACCAAGAATAATGCTTATTTGGGCCCTTTTTTGGCCCCTAATTCCTAAACTGTTGAAACCAAAACTCCCAAAATCAATCCCAACCTTCCTTTAGTGGTCATAAACCTTGTGTCAAAATTTCATAGATTTCTATTTACTTAAACTAAAGTTATAGTGCGAAAACCAAGAAAATGCTTATTTGGGCCCTTTTTGGCCCCTTATTCCTAAAATGTTGGGACCAAAACTTCCAAAATCAATCCCAACTTTCCTTTTGTGGTAATAAACCTTGTGTTAAAATTTCATAGATTTCTATTCACATTTACTAAAGTTAGAGTGCGAAAACTAAAAGTATTTTGACGACGACGACGACAACGCAGACGACGACGCCAAATTCATACCATTATACGACCAAAATTTTTTCAATTTTTGCGGTCGTATAAAAAGCATTGACATTTACACCTCTTAAGGTGGTATCTAACACTACAGGGAGATAACTCTGTAAAATCAGCCAAACGTTTTAATTACGTTGCGTTGTTAAGAGAATATTAAGCTTCTCAATGATCAAAATTAGTGTTTGTCAAACTGCTATATAACCAGTGTAATTTTTCTGATAAAACGGTTGGTTCAAATTTTTTGAAATTTTTATATTTTTGTCAAAGGGTCAAAGTAAATACTTTGTAAAAAATTTATGAAAATTAAACGAGCCAAATTAATTTTAGTGAAAGTGTTAGGTACCACCTTAAAGGCCACAAAATAAGAATTTTAGTGAAAGTTCTACCATGATTTCAACTACATTTTGGCTCTAAAACAGAGCACAAGGTTTGATAAACAAATTCTACAAGTCAGATAGGTAATATGTGTGTTATCACAAACATAATCTCACAGGATTTTTGTTGTTGATGCATGAACTATGTGTTTCTTCTTCTATTTGGCAAACTATTATATATTGTGCATATTGCTAAAAAATTCATAAGGGTTCCATGGAACCCAGTGTCTCGCCTACTCTTGCTGTTATCTATGTTTTCAGTGTGATAATGTTTTGTTGATCGGCGACAACAGAATGTAGGATTGCTATGTCTCACTTTTTGCAACAAAAGTCGCAGACTCAACAAAAAAAGCTTGATACAGTTCTTAATTTGGATTGTGATTAAATAGTTGACACAGCAAAGGTTTCTGACACAGAATGAATGGTGTCTAATGAACTTAAAAAAATTTTTTTTTTGCTTTTGAGCAATACACTATGCTGTTGAATATAAATCCCCTCAAAAAAAAAATATTTGAAGAAAAAATCTTTTTAATTTCTAAAATCTGAAATGAGAAAAATTTTACCCCCAGTTCCCCCCACCCCTCCCCAATTTTTGTCACCTCCCCCATCCCTTATTCCAAAAATAATCTTGTTTCAAATTTCTAATTAAGTGAAATTATTAAAAATATAAAATACCTAACTTACAATCATGGTTAAAATTAATATTAATTAACAGTAAATTCTAAAAATAATTTTACAGCTGCACATCTCAAGACAAGTATCACTTCCTTTAACATAATTTTCAAGCAGTGTAAGGGAGGTAATCAAGTAATCAAACATATATATATATAACAGTATTCTTTAAATTTTAATTGGAATTGGAATACCTCCCTTACACTACTTTTAAATTGTTTAAATTGTCCTTTAACCAGAAAAACCTGTTTCCCCCCTTTTTTGCCCCTTATAACTTAATGATTTGATCCATTACCCTCTATAACCATCCCTTTGTAGTATGGAAACTTGTGGTATAGTTTCAGAGAGACTTATACACTTAAACACAAGTTATTGACTGAAAACTACAAAAATGCTTGTTTTTGGCCCATTTTTGTCCCTTAATTCCTTAACTGTTTGCCCCATAACCCTTAAAATAAATCCAAACCTTCTTCTTAATTATATGAACATTGTGGTACAATTTCAGAGTACCGGTAATTGAAATACTTATTGTCCTGAAACTAGATAAACGTATGTTTTGGGCCCCTAATTCCTAAACCGATGGGACCATAACCCCCAAAATCAATCCCAACCTTCCTTTTGTGGTTATAAACATTGTGTTAAAATTTTACTGATTTCTATTTACTTATACTGAAATGATTATCAGGAAACCATCCGTCTTCGGACAACGATGACGTGATACCAATATATGAACGCAAAAGTTTTTGCGGTCATATAAAAACTAATTCCGTTTATAAGTAAAATACAGAAAAACAAAAAAATACTTTTTTTTTAAATTTCATCTAGATACTAGGCTTTAATCATAAACAAGTTTCTGTGCAACATGTTCAAGATTGGTACAAATCCCGGATAGTTTAAGAAAATTATAAAAAAAAATAAAAACTTGAACCACAACACGAATGGCAGAACAATTAAGTCCATTTATAACTAAAATATGAATAAACATAATTTTCTTCTTACAAAATTTTACTTCTGGATACTATTTTTACATGATCATAAACAAGTTTCTGTCCTAGTTTGGTAGAAATCCAGGATTGTTTAAGAAAGTTATTAAAATTTCAAAAACTTAACCTCAGAGTGAATATTTGTGGACGCCGCCCCTGACGGAATGTAGGATCACTATGTGTCACTTTTACCACAAAAGTGGCAGGCTCAAACAAAAAGCAAGCAAAGAAATAATCCTTTAAAACTTAGATAAAATCTATGGATGAGCTGTTGTTAAAAATAGACCGTCTTTGTGATTAACCTACCTTTTTCAATTTCTTTGGGTTTATCTTTCCTTCCTCCTCCGACTCTTCACTACTACTTTCTGATGAACTCTTCTTTTTATGTTTCTTGTGTTTATTCTTCTTCTTTTTCTTTTTTCTTTTCTTCCCATTCATTTTCTCTTGATGTTGCTGAAAGAATAATACATTTAGGTTACAGCCATTACGTGTTACTTCCCATTAATATATATGTCATAACTACTGTAAATTAAGAAATTATTGCGATGTTTTTATTATTGGGAAAAATGCAACAGGGTTATCATCGCAATAATTAAAACTCACATTTTGAATTTTTTTATGTGAATCAAACAGGGTTTTTCGGAATATCTCAAATATTAAAATCGCATTTTAGTCTAAAATGACAAAGTCGCAATAATAAATGCACACAATAAATTCTGAATTTACAGTATTATTCACAAAGAAACTATTCTAGTAATAGGTAATTTTTTGTTTGTTATTTATAAAGCTGCAATCTGACTGCAAATTTTTAATTCTTTAAAAGAGTTATTACCTTCGTAGGAAGTATAACTGGGTATAAGAAGATGCGGTATGAGTACTAGTGTTGATGAGACAACTCTTCACCCACGTCAAAATAACATAAAAAATGTAATGCACACTTGGTAATATTCAGTGTGCACCATATCTTTTATGTTATTTCTTCATAGATAGAAAGAAGAATGTGTCCATAGTACAGGGATACTATCATTTTCTATTTTCAGTGGACCGTGAAAATAGGGTAAAAACTCTAATTTGGCATTAAAATTAAAAAGATCATATCATAGGGAACATGTGTACTAAGTTTCAAATTGATTAGACTTCAACTTCATCAAAAACTACCTCGACCAAAAACTTTAACCTAAAACTAAAACCTGAAGTGGGACAGACGGACGAACTAACAGACGCACAGACCAGAATACATAATGCCCACAAATGGGTCATAAAAATATTACACTCATTCCTTAAATACACTGAACGAATACATTTGATCTTTGAAAGTTGAAATACTATTCTTACCTCTAATAATGATTTTTGAGGCTCTTCTTCTACAGGTGATTCATCTCCTTCCTTAATGGCCAATATCTCATTCTGTGGTAGAAATTTATTTTAATCATTATAGTGTAATAACAGAACAACACAAAACACTTCTTATCTGTAAATATTGCGCAATTATCAATTTAGAATATAGTTAGGTGGTATCCATCCATGACACAGAATCAATACATGCACAGCAAACAATACAAAACATTAAAGCTATTCTTCATCTCTAAATCACAGTGAGTCCTTCAACAAGGAGCAACTACACTCTAATCAGAATAGGAGATTGGGCATGAAGTAGTGATGTGAATTTCATAAGCATGGCATACCAGGAAATTGCCCTAAAAATATTTAATTTTCTGCATAAAATGTTTATAATTAATTAAAATAATTAGTGTACGTCCAGTTGCATGCATATATATTACATGCAATCAATTTATGTATGTCGGAACAATTGTGATGATGACGAAGTTCTTCCTACATTCGAACAATCTTATTGAAATATAAATCTGTGTCTTATTATGTCTATAACTTCAATGAACCAAAGCGAGTTAAATATTGACCTGTATTTAAATCCAATTGGTTCTCTTCTTCTTTTGGTATACAATAGTCTATCAACATTCGATGATTACATACTGTTGGCATACGTGGACTAGTCTATTTACTTAACTTTTACCCCAATTTACACAACATGTATGTTTCTTTCTTATGTTCAATGTATACATGTATATATTTTAAATTGCGCTATAGTTCCTTAACTTTCTATCCAGGCGTATAAACAAATGGTCGACAAGTGCGTACCGGTACATTTTTTAAAATCAATATTTCTGATATGTTCCAATTTGTCCTTCACTATTGGCAACGAGTATATACTTACATTTCCCAAATTTACCATTGGAAAATTATGTAAATAGATTTTTGTCTTATCAAATCTTTTTTTTTGTATTATTTAGATTTTTTATAAATTATATACTTTACACAAAAAATGTTATTTCTAAACAAGCGTATGAGTTTAGCAATGACTAGTATATCACTTTCGGACACGCAAGACAGAGATGTACATTATACACCTGATAGTTCAAAATGGAAAGTTGCAAGTTATTGGCCCAGTACACTGATCAATACCCTCAGAAGTGAAATGATGCATGAACTTGCAAGCCGGACAGGAAATCGCTTGAATACCTGGACGTGTCACCTCATACCCCTCAGAATACCTTTGGGAGTAATACTTTTAGCCATGCTGTTGATCAGATGAGGAAAGATCCGAAATTTATTTATATTAAGTTTATTACATAAACTAGAGGCTCTAAAGAGCCTGTGTCGCTCACCTTGGTCTATGTGAATATTAAACAATGGACACAGATGGATTCATGACAAAATTGTGTTTTGGTGATGGTGATGTTTGTAGATCTTACTTTACTAAACATTCTTGCTGCTTACAATTATCTCTATCTATAACAGTACTTTCTGTGGAAAATGTTATTGAAAATCTTCAAATTTTAAGAAAATTGTTAAAAATTGACTATGAAGGGCAATAACTCTTTAGGGGGTCAATTGACTATTTTGGTCATAGTGACTTATTTTTAGTTCTTACTTTGCTGTACATTATTGCTGTTTACAGTTTATCTCTATCTATAATAATATTCAAGATAACAAAAAAACCAGCAAAATTTCCTCATAATTACCAATTCAGGGGCAGCAACCTAACAACCGATTATCCGATTCATCTGAAAATTCCAGGGCAGATAGATCATGACCTGATCAACAATTTTACTTCCTGTCAGATTTGCTCTTAATGCTTTGGTTTTTGAGTTATAAGCCAAAAACTGCATTTTACCCCCATGTTCTATTTTTAGCCATGGTGGCCATCTTGGTTTGTTGGCCGAGTTACCTGACACATTTTTTTAACTAGATACCCCAATGATGATTATGGCTAAGTTTGGTTAAATTTGGCCCAGTAGTTTCAGAGGAGAAGATTTTTCTAAAAGATAATTAAGATTTACGAAAAATGGTTAAAAATTGACTATAAAGGGCAATAACTCCTAAAGTGGTCAACTGACCATTTTGGTCATGTTGAATTATTTGTAGATCTTACTTTGCTGAACATTATTGCTGTTACAGTTTATCTCTATCTATAATAATATTCAAGATAATAACCAAAAACAGCAAAATTTCCTTAAAATTACCATTTCAGGGTCAGTAACCCAACAACGGAATGTCCGATTCATCTGAAAATTTCAGGGCAGATAGATCTTGACCTAATGAACAATTTTACCCTTACAGATTTGCTCTAAATGCTTTGATTTTTGAGTTATAAGCCAAAAACTGCATTTTACCTCCTATGTTCTATTTTTAGCCATGGCGGCCATCTTGGTTGGTTGGCCGGGTCACCGGACACATTTTTTAAACTAGATACCCCAATGATGATTATGGCCAAGTTTGGTTAAATTTGGCCCAGTAGTTTCAGAGAAGAAGATTTTTCTAAAAGATTACTAAGATTTACAAAAAATGGTTAAAAATTGACTATAAAGGGCAATAACTCCTAAAGAGGTCAACTGACCATTTCAGTCATGTTGACTTATTTGTAAATCTTACTTTGCTGAACATTATTGCTGTTTACTGTTTATCTCTATCTATAATAATATTCAAGATAATAACCAAAAACAGCAAAATTTCCTTAAAATTACTAATTCAGGGGCAGCAACCCAACAACCGGTTATCCGATTCATCTGAAAATTTCAGGGCAGATAGATCTTCACCTGTTGAACAATTCTACCCCATGTCAGATTTGCTCTAAATGCTTTGGTTTTTGAGTTATAAGCCAAAAACTGCATTTTACCCCTATGTTCTATTTTTAGCCATGGCGGCCATCTTGGATGGTTGGCCGGGTCACCGGACACATTTTTTAAACTAGATACCCCAATGATGATTGTGGCCAAGTTTGGTTTAATTTGGCCCAGTAGTTTCAGAGGAGAAGATTTTTGTAAAAGTTAACGACGACGACGGACAACGGACGACGGACGCCGGACGCCAAGTGATGAGAAAAGCTCACTTGGCCTTTTAGGCCAGGTGAGCTAAAAATTATGAACAATTTAGATTTTCAAAAACAATTTTCACGGAACACTTATTTATGATTTGAACTTTGACTTTTTAACTAATTCCAATATAAACAGTTTAAAGCGACACACCATGATTATTAAAAAAATAATAACATTTTCCGTATCAAGTTAGTTAATCGGATAAAACAAACGTTTGATTGACAAGATATCGACACGCAATTACGACTACATCAGGTTACTGTAGTTTTGGTCCTTTGTGGTTTATAGACATATCCTGGTTTCTGAACGGTGAGGGTGACAAAATGGTCGCATGCAGAGAATTCATAATCTAAATTTAAAATTGATGGTGACCTCTTATCTAGCAGAATAAAACATTAATATCTATGAATTTGAGCATATTTATACAGAATTGACATAATATCATTTTTTTTATTTTTTTGCGAAGATTCCCTTTAATTAAGTAAGCAGAACTTTTTTATATATATATACTCACCTGTGCTGCCTCTTTCCCTGCTTCTCCTGTACAGTATGATTCTTTGATGGTCGAATGACAACACTTGAATCCCCATTTTC